>OX940974.1:94402564-94624564 GCA_954871275.1 Leptopterna dolabrata
ACGCCGATTTTGACCTGCCTTAATTCAAATATATGATGACACAATCGTGAACTAAGGATAATCATCTGCATACACAAACATGTGCAGGTCTCTATTAATTTGGTCCTTATGTGGAGTACAATACCCAATTGAGAGCTCGATAGGTTTCGGAATTCGATAAAGATTACTACAAATCAACCTAAAACTCCGTCTTAGGACGATCTGTGATGCAAGCGCAAGTTCAAAGATTTCAAAATGGTAACCACCGACTCGATAATTACGAAACCAGCTAACAGAACAAATTGCAACGATAGATTTACCTTCGATGAAAAATTTGGTAACCCCCCTCCGTCCATCTCTTGGTGGTGGAGAGGAGATGTATATGGATACAGATTGATAGTGTGTAGGGTGGGTTCATCCCATATGTAAAAATTACTAAGTCTACGTGTACAATATACGATAAATTTGAGAATACAGATAGGTAGTTAACTTGAATGATTTCAGCAACTATCCTAATCATCACCCTTGACTGTCACTTGCGAATAAGAAAGTAGATGGGTAATAGACTTATTGAAGGATGAGGCAAGGTAGCAGGTATCCCTATCATATAGTTTGTTGGTATGCATGCTAAACTTAAGGACTCCAATATTCGGAAGCCACGCAATCAAAAAGCTAAAGACGTCGGTCAAGAAAAAACATCCTTTTCATAGATTTACTGTGAATTTGGGAAGATATCGTCGAACTTCAGAAATTAGTCCATCTAATAATAATATTGATCAATGAACTAATGTGTCTAAGCTACTCGAGTCATAGGTACATACTTGGTTGGCGTCATAGGAAATACCTTAAAACTATGCAATGAAGATATTTTAAGGAAGGAGGATAAAAACTTTCATCGCCTGCTCAGAATTGTATTTATTCGTTTGTTACGTAAAATAGGTGGTAGGTACAGATCAAAATTAAACTTGTTCTTTTCATTTCATCGTGTGTCACCAAAAACAAAGCCATTTGACCAGAACTTCACCATTTCTTATTTTTTCAGTTTTCCCCACCAAATATTGATCGGGAAAGTTGGTATTCTTCATACCTTGCTCGTAAAATCATCCTTATATCTTATTTCTGTAGACATCATGCAAATGGAATTATAAGTTGTTATTAGGTACTTCATCATTTCGCCGTATGCGTGCGACGATTAATAGTTCGTTGGCTAATGAAGGCAAGTAGGTACCCCTTGTCTATGCTTTCTTCGATCCGACATCGATTACTGCCAGTAAAATGTTTGAAACCTCTATCAGAATTCTTAGTTGAATCAATCAAGTCAGCTTGCCACAAATCATCGAGAATATGTTTGACTAAAACCTTCGACCTGCGATAATTAATTCGTTTAGGCTTATGCAGCTCTTCAGCAAGATTTCTCTTCAAACTCATGTTAACGTTGAGGACTATTTGAGACGCAATGGTTCGTATCCTCTTTGACTTATTAGTTTCATCTCCTCATATATGTGAGTCCAATCTTGAGTCGTTAGATCAAATTTTTCTGTTGCGGGGAGACTCGCTTCTGCTACATTTTGAGGATTCTCATAGACGATTGGTTGACAAAATGTGTACTGCTCTGATGTGTTGGCCAACGCTCCCTCGAAACTTGGTGGATAATCAACTTCGACTCCTGTTCCTTGAGTCACGCAAAGGTAATCATGTATCTTCTGTAGGTTATCATAAAGCTGTGTAGCATCTCGACGAGTTAAAGCGATTTCGTTAATGCTATGATCATAATCTATGAACCATTCGAATTTTTCATATATAACAAGCGAGCGATGTTTACGTGTAGAAGGAATACCAAACTGGACTCGGAATAACCAAGTGTCTGATATGATGACTGGGTGATCCTCCTTTCGTATTTTCTTGTAGCTTTGAGAGATGTAAGCAGGCAAGTTTCTTTGTAGATTTTCCTTGATCAAGATCCATTCATCAGCAGGTATAACGATACGGTTTGTCCTGTTATAGATGACAACTTGTTTCAACCCTATGTCTTCATCCGTTCGTATATCGACTCCTTTGAGTCCACGCTTGCCAAAACGAATTTTTTCAACGTGTACCACCATCACTGATCACAAGACCAACACTAACTATAGTTCTCTTGTTGCGAGTGAAATGAATCATGGTATTAAAAAACTAGAGAGGGAGGGGGTCGTTATTTGTTAGTTTAATAAATGTTGCATTTGAGACTATACCCTCTACTGACTTTTGTTGTTGTCATGTCCAAGTTTTACATCTGCAATGGCAAAAACTGAAGTAACGACATTTTTTACATGCCATCCCGTCAACACAATCTCCAACATGCTCAAAACATCTAAGGATGCAGCAATAACAATTTTCCTCTTCACGGTGAGACATGTTGAGTACTAGTAATTCATAATAGCAGAAATTTTGTGTTTTATACACGTGAGGGTGACTAATAACTTCTTGGTTTTTTTAATAAACATTGCCCCATCCTCGCAATGTTCAGTGTGTGACAACCTTTCAAGTTCACACTCCTTTTTTTTTTTATTTTTTTTTTTTTTTTTATTTTTTTTTATTTATAAATATTTTATTATAAAACAAATTAAAAATGTTACACAATTATTAACTTAGAAAAATTCAACGACGAATGCGTTTCCCATTTTTCCTCTGTAAATGAGGGTGTATAACATCTGTGAAGAGTTGTAACCCTCAGTTTCCTCTTCGGTGATGGCCTGTGCTATCCTTTTTGGTAGGAATACCCGAAATACGTCGCCATCATCCAGAGGTTGCCCATCGATCAATTCCTGTAGATAGGCCTGTACAGCAGGCCCGTATTTGGTTTGCATCCAAACCAATTTTACAACTGCGTACGGAGTCCCAAGCTGGAGAGATTCCAAAGACCGCAGTTCCACAATGGTTGCAGATTTTTGCAGCTTAGTAAGCAAAGAGTTCATCTGAAAATGAAGTACCAACATTAATATTATATAAGAAAATAAAGAGATCATAAAGCTCACATCAACAAGATAATATTCAGGTTTTACTTACGGTTGAAAATTAGTGATTGCTCGCGAGGAAGATGATTACTCCTTGGTGGTGTGACTACGAATGTCTGCTTTCTAGGAGAGTGGGAGAGATGATTTCAAGATGGTACAAACCTGCTGACGCAGTCTCAGGCCTCCCTTTAGACAGGTGTCATCTTTTTTCCAAGAAAGAAATCTCACACTTCCACAATGATTTTCAGTTTTCTACTAACTCAGCAGAGCCTGTACCAACCTGCTCTCACGGTAATGGACCTATCGCCAGACTGGCGTTGGCATTATCCCAAGAGGAATTTTTTAGCGTGTGTTGGTTTCATGTTTCACCCCTTTTCCGGCTGAGCGAAAAACATTAGGTGATGAGAGGTTAGGGAAGGAGAAAACCGAAGGCCACGTGAAAGACATGTGGAAAACGATGGATCTTATAATTTACATATGATCCATGAACTGATCCAAGTTGTGTTAAAGGTGTGGTGGAGGGAGGGTTTCCGAAAAGGGGTGCGGGAAAACGTATAGGTTATCATTTTTATGAAGTCATGTTTGAAAATTGGCGGTTAAAAACTGGAGGGAAAGAGAATATCAGCTGATTCCTGAAGGGGGAGTGGTTGTGGTGGGAGAAATTCAAAAATTGGCGGTCATGATGTAGGAGGCTGTGACATCACATCAGATGTCACTGATGGGTGGGCCTACACGTGGGCCTACACCCGAAAAAATGATTGAAGACCTTCATCTATATCGTAATTGTTATCGCGTGATTGAGAGCTTTAAAAAGAGCCTAAACTCGATGGGTCTACCAGTTGCTCAAATATTTGGCCCACCGTAAAAATTTTGATGTTGCCAAAATGAACGGGATTATTATTATCGGTTGAAATAGCGGCGTGGGGAGGGGGTAAAAATAACATCAGCTGATTCCTGAGGGGGGAGTGGTCGTGGTGGGATAACGCCCAAAAAATAATAGTAACAGGAGAATGTCGGATCTTTTTGGCGAGGACGACTCCAGTGATTATGTACTTATGACATGCCTTACTGATTCCGCAGATCGGTTCAAAAATAAATTATTTCGAATTTTAATATGATCGATGTGACGTTTTATACTTTCATTTAGTTATTAGTTATTTTTTATTGTACTAGTAGTTGTACAGGCCCCATAGCAAACAAATCTGTATGAACTCATTTCTAATGGTACCTACTAGTTATCGAATATATACCTACGTGAATAATTATTGAGAAAATATCGATTTTTTTACTAACATGTGTGAATTTTTGTGTTGAAATCCTTTCTTCCACACCTGACTCAAGAACGACGATGATGATTATAAAATATTTTCGGCTGTGGTGATAGGAAAATCGGTAATTACGAAACTGATGATGAGCATTCTAAAATATTATTGTTGGTGTAGGTTATATGTTTCAAACACTGGAACCTAAGTACATTTATTTCAAAGTACAGGTATATTTCACAATGTAGTACACATAGGTACCTGAAGGAAGTTCAAAGGATGGATGGTGAAGATGATTGATTCTATCGACTGCAATGACTTGCGTCAAAACGGACGAGTCCCGAGGTTCCCGCAGCTTGCTGATGTAGCGCCTCATATTACACCCCTTTTTTCTCCTTCAACGCTAACCGAGGTATTCCTCGCGTGTTTCCATATTTCAATCTACCGATAGCTCCTTCTTGTTTCTGCTCTCCTTGTAAATATCAATGCTTTCTTGTACTTCTTTCTCGAAATTTGGTAAATTTTGGGTGTTTTAAGGGGTTCGAGGTTCCTATATTTGCCACGTCCACTGAAAGAGCTTTCGTTTGAGGGGTTACACAGCTATGGATGCCCCTACCTACTCGACATCCAGGACCTGTAAAATAGAGGACCACCACCGAAATTGGACAGCATCTTACTTTTTGGTTCATCCATAGATGTCGATTCTCCCAGAAAAAATAATAACAGGGGGGGCGTGACGTCACACCAGGTGATTATGATAAAGATTGAGAAGGGTAAATGAATATTTGAGGGATTGGGAAGGGGAAAACCAAAGGCCACGTGAAAGACATGTGGAAAACGATGGATCTTATAATTTACATATTATGATCCATGAACTGATCCAAGTTGTGGGGGAGGGAGGGAGGGTTTCCGAAAAGGGGGCGTGGGTGGGGTATTTGATAATGATAGGGAAACCATATGATCAGGTGGAGTGTTGGGGAGGGGGATGACAGTTTGAAAAGGCGGGAATTTGGTAAACAGCTGGTCTTATGTCATTCATGGGAGGGGGTGAGCATTTTTGAAAATTAGAGGGAAAAGCCTTGACAGTTGAAAACTGGATTCAAAAATTGGCGGTAAGGCGGGAGATTGATAACCAGCTGATCTAACTTTTTATTAGATGAGTGGAGGGGAGGGCGATGACAGTTTGAAAAGGCGGGAATTTGGTAAACAGCTGGTCTTATGTCATTCATGGGAGGGGGGTGAGCATTTTGAAAATTAGAGGGAAAGGCCTTGACAGTTGAAAACTGGATTCAAAAATTGGCGGTAAGGCGGGAGATTGATAACCAGCTGATCTAACTTTTTATTAGATGAGTGGAGGGGAGGGCGATGACAGTTTGAAAAGGCGGGAATTTGGTAAACAGCTGGTCTTATGTCATTCATGGGAGGGGGGTGAGCATTTTGAAAATTAGAGGGATTCCGCAATTTTCTACGTTCAGCCGTTCTCAATTGATGCCGAGACATTATAAGCATAAACGTCCTCATAGAAGTGATTATAACACGTTTTTTAGTAGTATTTCATTCATAGCGTTTCAACGGATGGACAGATTCAAATGCGGTTTTTTCATAAACCTTCCCAGATAAATTCTGCGTCAAATGGTACCAGCTGCAACTTTCTACGTTCAGCCGTTCTCAATTGATGCCGAGACAAACAAACAAACAAACAAACAGACAGACACTGTTTTATTATATGTATAGATATTCAACAGGTTGTTATCTCAAAGTAGTGAGTAAAATTCGCGGTTTTGGGAGTCAGTTGTCGCCAAATCAAAGTCACCAACTTTGAAAATTCTCTCTTATGGATATGTTGCATGGCTAGAACTTTTCCCAATACCTACCTATAAACTCTACGACTCTACGACTATAAACTCTACGACGAAATTTCATGCGTTGCTGAGTGCCACACTGTTGAGACGGAGGCCTTTTCCTAATAACTTCGTTGTGGGTTCGGGGGGAGGGGGGGGGGGGGGTTCAGTACATGGACGGCACGTGAAATGGGACCCGGATAGGCGTTTTATTTACCTGGACCGGTGAATTGAGACCCGACTACAAGATGGTAAACAACCAAATCAGACCGATAAAGAACCTTCACTCGTCCAGCTATTTACAGCGCCAGTCAGTGATCGTGATGGAATCTATGTTGAGCCAGCGTGGAGCTCTCCATTTGTTAGAAAACGGTTACCGTTTCCGGAAGCAAAAAGTGTTAAGTGATGGGAGTGAAAGGTGGATTTGTGTTACAAGAGGCTGTTAATCATACTTGAACGTCGATAACGGTATGTCAATGGTTTTCTACATAATACTCAATTTCCAATACCTAAATGACACATTTTTTTCTCATATAATCCATTGTTGGAACATTGTAATATAATAGTCAAGATCATGTAATAACATGATCTTGACAAATGCATACATATAAATATTATTCGCATGACTCTGGCCATTCAAAATGCATACAAATATTATTCGCATGACTCTGGCCAACTTTTAACCATACCTACAAACTTGTAGACAGTCCTAAGTCTGTTCGAAATGGGAAGGAAAGTGGCTGGGTCTCATTTCACTCACCTCTCGGAAAGACTCGGGTCTCATTTGGTATCCCTGGGTCTCATTTCACCTGCACTGAGTACATGATGCTAAAATCCAGTGGCTTTCTAGTTAGGTACAACCCTTTCACCAACGCTTGGCTCAGGAAGTTCTTGCGTTGATTGGTGCGTGTTGTTCTAATTGCTATAGGTATTAGTTACTGATATATAGGTCTTACATAAACTAGTGTTTACTTGTCTAACCAAATATGGTACCTATGAAATAATCCTTGAGGGGTTTCATGCATTTCCTACATGCATGAATTATTAGCAGTCGGTCGTGTAGTAACGCCTCAGCCCCGAACAGATATTTATTGGCTTTCCTAACTACTAATTATATATTAGGCCTATCATACCTACCTCATTTCAAAACCTCTTGAAATGAATTTCTGAGTACGAGCTAATCAAAAGGGATGCGACGATCAAAATGGCCGAGAACCAGTGACAAATAAATTCCACCGTAGCGGATAACAGAAAAAGAAAACGAAAAGTGCCAATGAAATGCAACTTCCTTGGGCAAAACACCGAAAATCGATCGGAAATAATAAATAATGAAATACTTGGTGAAGTGTCGATTACTATGCTCGGCCAGGAATTAAGTGTCAGTGTTGTTAGACCAGCCCGAAACTAAAGTTTATGTGGATCGAATAGGTTACAGTTAATCTTAAACCAATCCACACATACCTATCATGTGTCATCCAAATTTTATCGCTTTTCGTTTATTCTACAGATGATTATGGATGTTTCAAGGGAATTTGCGCAATGTAGATACTCATATTACAATGGTACCTACTACCTACATGGTTAATACTTAATTTTTGAGGGAAATGATTTTTCAAACAGTTATTGCGAAATGTACATCTGGAAGTTCAAAATACGATGTTGCAGAAACCGACTACCTTCTCAAGCGCTGCAACTCTTTTCTTTTCTTTTATTATTCAAGTTTGCCGTCATTATTCAACGAAAAATCGTCGTAATTATTTATGCTTACGTAGATGTGAAAAACACATCCATCTGATAAATTAACTCGCAAACGAACATGCTGTACTTACATCCATATATGTTGTCAAATCCAACCCAGTACCCTCAGGTACCACATCTCAAATTTGTTTGTCGAAATGAAGACTTCTAACAATCCTGAAGGCAATTAGGGCAGTAAACATGTCGGGCGTTCATCAGGATGTAGAGTAGGTACATATCGAGTGTGTACATGTGATTTGATGGTGATGAGCTTAGCTCTGGCTGTGATAGGCTAGCTGGGGTTAGTAGGCTGGGATTAGTTCCGTGAAGGTTCCATGAATTATTCCACTTCCCCATTCTATCTTGTTTGGTGCATCCGCAAATTCTGGAGCTATAGTTCGGTTTGTGGGTACAGAGTAGTTGGTATTTACCTACTGAAACGGCCCGTGAGAGAACCTATGAAATAATCCTCAACTTGGAACCTGTTTTCCCAGAGCCCCAGGAACTGGCTTGCAATGGCCATAACGAAATTTGCAACTGAATTCCTGGCCGAGCCAAGGATTATATAACTGGTAGTACTTGATTTTACTTTTCCACCGCCCGTTATCAATTCTAAATAAGTTCTTTATAATTTCTTCGAAATGCTGATTTCCCTACATTTTCCTAATCCGACATCGGGCGCCGTAAAACTCAATTCTCTCTACCTTCAGTTTTTTATTCCTCCACTTCTATGCAATCGAGCGAGAATCATTAGTAGTCGGCATTCTGGGTAAATCTTCATAATAATCGTTCCCGCTTAACAACAAGTGATAACTGAGGTAGCAGTCCAACAACGAGCGGCAGCCGGTAAACCTGCCATCGTGAGTTAAGTCCGCCCGAAGCTTTCTTTTTACCTTAAACGGTTCGTTTCGAAAATCAATGCTGTACGTTGGGGCTATTCTTTTAGTGAAATTATGTGAAGTCAACATTGCTTGTAACATTGCTGGTAACCAAAAAGGCTCTAGCCAAATATTGGCTTATTATTTTCTATAACGAAACTTTGGAATCGGCCATGAACCCCCCCCCCCCCCCCCATCACCAAATTTCATGGTTTACGTTTCAAGGGACGTAGAATATGAATAGCGAATAAAAATATTTCCTTCCGTTCGTCGTACGTCGTAAGCCGTCCGCGGCTTTTTTCTTAGTTCCCATGAACTAAAATTCACGAAATTTGGTATACGGGTCCCGATTTGGCTCTAGTTGGTCCTCGAAGCTCGGAGTTACTGTCACTCAACTCTATCCAGATTATCCCTAATTCGGAAAATTGTATTTTGAGCTGTGGGTTTTCTCGCATTATTAAATACTCGTAGTTTGATTTTTTCTGAATTTTTGAGACCATCTGGAGCATTCTACGATGTCGCCTAAAATTTGCCGTAACGAGCAGCGTGTATGTAGGCATCAAGCTGGGTTGAGAGCGCACATCACATGTCTCTCGGCCCGGTGGCTTCGTAGCGGGATGGTCTAGGCCGACTCTTACGCTTCACATCAACAGTTTTCCTTCAGAACTAGGTACATTTGTGTTTCTTTTTTTTCATTTTAGCTACTGCTTGAACATTCAACGCATGATATTTTTTTGCGAATAGGTACTAAACTACGGAGGGGCTGCAATTTATACAGAAGGGTTATCTACCTACATACAAAGAGCTGTGACCTGTAACAGAAGGGTGTTCTATAGAGACCGCTGTGTACTGTAACAGAAGGTCGTTCTATGCAAAATAATAAAAAAGTTGTTTAGGAATTTGCAGCGTTTTTCTTTTGCGCGTGACATGCTTAGTTCTTAAGGGGGGGGGGGGGGGGGGGGCTAGGAAACGTATTATGACAGTGCTTCACAGAGCGAAACCTTGAAAAACCCTGGTTGAAGCTTATGGATCCTTAGTAGTATCTATGTAATAGAACGGTGGTCGAAGGAGGATAAGCGTAAGTGGCAAACCATTTTCCCAACGTGCAGTCATCGCTCCAGCCCCTGAGTTCACGCCACTACTGCTCCTACTCTATAACGTTACCATTTCATGCGTTCGATAGCATCCGTTCAATCTTCCATTAGTACTTAAAGGAACGAATGAAATATTTGATTGTAGGTAAAAGCCGTCAGGCTGTATAAGGGTTGCTATCTTTGACGTGTTGTCACAAATAGCAGCAGTATATAGGTAGTAGATATTTAAATAAAAATTCTGAAAAGAGAAATTTAAAACATAAAGGTAAAAAGCCGAATCATTCAACGAAGGGCACGAACATATAAACAACGCTGAATGACTAATTCTCAACACGATCCATGCAGTGTTCTTCAGCCCTCTCAAGGAGCTTCCTAGCATCAAAATTCTGAAAATCTTGTGCCAGTCAAGCGTGGTTCTCCCCACTCCTACAAAAGAGATCAATCATAGTGGATGCCCATGTGTACTGGACATCCCACAGGTTTCTTGGGAAGTATAGCTGTACTTGGGAAGTACAGATATACTTGGCAAGTATAGGTTGGTTATTCTTTCAGGGGTCATATAGCAAAACTTCAGCCATCAGTTAGCCGCTCTATTTGCTACATTTAGGCTAGGGACACACATCGCGATTCCGACGCGGGCGTCCTTCCAAAAACTCCGCCAACCTCACGCGTTGAACCTGACAGCTGTGCAGTCAAATGGAACGGAATACACATCGGCGTGGAGCGGAGTAGAGCGGATTTTTCGCCCTTTGGCAGATTTTTCACGCGCCCACTCCGCGCCGGATTCCCTTCCGAAGACGGAAAATACGCGGCGGAATTTCACGCTCTAGTTTGAAGGGTCGACTTCTTTGCCGATCCATCGTCTTCCCTCAGGCGCCATTTTTCAGCTAACCAATGCCAGTGAAGTTTGGTTGTCTTTTTCTGATACTTTAATCATTCATTTATTTTTTCCTGAGTTTGCAACTCCTTTATTCAACTATTGTAAATTGGCTTAGTCGTACTATAAAAAAAAAAAAGGGTCAATAGCCCACCTTCATCCCCTCCACGTCCCTGCTACGAGCGACGGCAGAATAAAAACGCTGTTGTGTGTCACCTAGTCGCGTGCGTGCGACGGATTTTTCTCTGCGCGCGTTGTTCTTGGAAGCTTAGTATGCCTGAGTGCGAGTTTCGTTCGGAGCAACCACAGATAGGCGTTTCTTCGCGGTGGTTGGTGTGGTGGTGAGGGGAGGAGATAAGGCATGCCCGCAGCTGCGCCCTCTCGAGGGTCGTCGTACTTTGTGAACCAGTAGTGCCCCCCCCCCCCCCCCGCCTTTTCTACATTTCTCACACATACCCTGGCGTTCTGGTGGAAAAGCCCAGAGCTTGTGAACTTATACCAAGATAGTTAGTTGTAAGAGTTAGCCATCGGTATGGCCACACTGAATCTTGTTACTGTTAGGGATTCATCCATGTCTGCGGAATACGACAGTTTGCGACATTGATTGGTTGACATTCCGGCAATTCTCATCACAATACGAGGAGAGGGTATCCCTGGTAGCTGTAGTCTGCAGACGGAGATCGTCGGAAAAAAACAATTGCAGTTACAGAATGAGAACCATCACTACGAAGTCCCTGCGGATTCCTAGCCTTGGTGAACTCTTCCAAATCATGAATAAATTATGAAAACAACAGTGGAGACAGGCTGTAAGGTGCCCCCTAGTATTCGTACGGCTTGGTATCACAACCCAAAACATGGATTTTTAACGTGAAGTTATCATACTGTGATTTGACCTGATTATGAACCTCGAACTGATCCCCATGTTTTTGAATTTTAACCACGATTTTTCATGAACTGAACTGCCAGAATCCCCATGAAAATCAGTGAAAGCAGCAGGAACCTTTCTCTTGGGTAATCGGTAATCAGGTAATCTGTTCCTTGACGTCTGAAATAAAAAATTTGGGCGGGAAGATTGATTTTGTGAGTAAATTCTAAAGAACGCTTACCTTATAATGCTTGTGCACCAAACGTATCTTCTTATGTGAATATGGAAACCAAAGGGAATTTTATTCGTTGGTATAGGTATGTGATACTACAGATGTACAATCATGTGGGCGCATGTCGCATCGCCCGCACCTCAGCCTCCGCAGTGTTAATTTATGATTATTTATTTCAACAAGCGGTTTAACATCCACGATAATTTCTGGACTAATGATTGACGACTTGAATTGAATAGGGCGAGAAAGACTGCATAATTTATAATGTATAACTATTAGCACCACTCGGCCCACACAATAACAGCATCAATTTGAATCCTCTTCTAGAGTATAGGGTGACTTAAGGGAAAATGACGTTTTTCAAATGAGTCGCCCTCAGTTGATTTTCAAGGGAACAGCTTATTATTCTTACTGAGTGGAAGGGTAATTAATAGCTACCGTTTGATAGGTAACTATTCATTATGGAGGACAGGGGTTGTAATCCTCAATTACATTTGTCAAGTCCTCTGGGGAAAAAAATGTCCAAAGTATTATTTCGTTTTTCGATATTGAAATATTTCCATGTAAATAACATATTATACATAATAAACCTTGTATTATGTACTACGCTGTATGGGCAACCAATGCCTAATGAAATAAATGAATGGATAATTGTCATGAAATCCGTTTGCATTACAGAGAAACATTTTTTCTCAATAGTTGATGGTGTTAAACGATCATAGGGCTTAATCGGGAAATTACGCCTCCTTCATATTTTGACAGGCTTTCAAACGTGGAGATTTCAAAGAAGAGGCGGGGAAATGAGGCCCTGCTGTTGCCTGTGACGTTGGACGGATTTAGGTTCTGATTGTCTGGCTGGTGGCAGCAGATGGGAAATGGCCAGTCGACGCGTTATATCCGTGTGAGGTAAACAAGCGGCTTCTTCAAATCGCCTTTTTCTTTTACGTGTCATTTTCCCTCAACTTTTCAACTTTTTCAAACGCGTAAAGGAAGATGAGTATAATATCAGTACCAAAACTGTTCTTTGTGGAGACATGATAATTGCCCATTCGAAGCTAAATGAAGGGTGCACCATTTTGCTGTACTCTGCACGTTCCTATATGGGAACTGATTCTGAAACTCCTTATCAATTTTTGCTCATTTGCCCTTTATAATTCCTTCGCCTGAATTCTGAAATGTCAAGTCCATCTCCAACGTTCCGAGGTCCAATCTCGTTCTCACGAAGTTGGCCAAAAGGAAGCTCGATGGGATGAAGTGGTCCTGATGGGCGAACAGGGGCATGGGGAAGGGTGGACAGGCTACCCCTATTGTGGTCAGACTTCAAGCTTTGTGATTTACACGAGGGGGCTCAAAAGGGACAAAGAAAACTCGGAGTTAACTAAATTCCTGGTTTCTTAGTTGAAACACTTCGAGCAGCGAGGGTATGTGAGAGAGAACAACGAGATGATCCTCACATTCACCCTCTGTGACCCACAAACACACCTCTGCACTCATTCGCAATCGTCCGACTACGTAATTAAAATTATTTTATTTTCATCTCAAATTTTACTTGGGAGGAATAGTCGTACTCCTCTTAGTATATTACCTACTGAATATTATATTTTTGTGCCATCATTTCCCATTTTCAGCTAGGAGCCATTGTGAGACTTTTTGCACCAGTCGCACGTACTCCAGAACCAGGTGATATTCCAAGATTTTCGAAAAAAATCATAATTTGTTTCTCCCCTTCTTCTTTAGTGGTTGCCTCACAGTAATTTTACAGCAACGTATAACGAGTCATTTTCATTGAACGTAGGTAGAAAATTGAGCGTAATCCCCCCCCCCCCCCCCTTCTTCAGTGGTTGCACTACAGTAATTTTACAGTAACATATTATAGCGAGTTATTTTAATATAATTTCAGTATCACAATGATGTTTCTTCGTAGATGTTGATGAAAAAGCACCCAATTCAGTTACTTACACGATTTTCAATTAGCCTGGCTTCAATTTTTCTTTTTCCATTATCAAGTCACATTTTTCTGATTGTCATTTACTATTGTTGCCATTCCTTATTTGAAACTCTACCTTTTCAAGGAGTAGGGCGCGCGGAAGAGATTTGTTCGCAGTCAGTCGTGGTACCCTTTTTTGCAGCTTCATTGGCTCAAATGTCAGAGAATCCACTGTCCGGGAATCCATTGGCTCCTTGTTAATTCCCTGATTTCCGTCGATGGTACAGTTCTGGCGATATCATATGCTATGTTTGTCCCTTTACCCAAACGAATTCGCGCCAGAAGCTGGCCTGCCGTTTTTCAGTTGATGAGGCTTCCGATCTCTCTTCGTATATCCATGCCAGTTCAATTGCCATAAGTTAGCCACTGTTGATCTGGAAAGACCCAGGTAGTTCTGTTGATATGGAAAGACGTGTTTTAGAGTCGTGTACTCCTATTCCTACCCTCGATCCCGCCTTTGATGTTTATGCGAAAACATTTTTTCATGTGTCTGTTATCTGACATCCCCTCCAAAAACAACCCTGTTGTAAACATTTGCCCGTCAAGAAAACCTCCTCAGCCGCAATGAGGATTAATTTCCATTTCGTCCGTGATCCGTGAATGCAGCATAGCTTTCAACGCCTTCCTTGGTTTCTCTGAAGGCCTCCGGTTTTTCCGAAACGGACTGCGGTTGTTCTAAAGCCCTCCAGTCTTTCCTAAACCGGGTTTTCAGAATTTTTCCTGCTGGAGCCTTCCATTTTTTCCTGAAATTTCCCGCATGGCTTTCCTCATACCTTTCCTCAAATTTCCTGAAATTTCCCGTTATATAACCTCACCTTTCCTCGTGGTAAACCCCCCGGCGTCATGGTCTCCGCTTTTCGCTTGGCTTCAGAGATTTAACGAACGAAGCACCCCGCCAAGAACCGTTGAAAGCCATGATACTTTGGCGGGCGCAATGGATATCAATCCTTTTTGCGGCTGAGGCTGAGGAGGCTTTCTTCGTGGGCAAATGTGTACAACGGTATTGTTTGGATGGGGGGGGGGGGGGATATCCTTTTGCGTTGATAGCTGTATGGTTATTTCTGATGCCATTAACTATCCAATGAATCCAGTTAAAATGTCAACTAAAAGAACCATTCAATTAAAAGTAAAAATAATTTTTCTTTTTGATTGAAAAAGAAGTTGGATAATAACACAATTTTTTTTGAAATTTTTTTTAGGTAGTATGTATGTATTTTTTGTATTAGGTATGCATGTTTTATAATTTAATAGTCATTTGACCATAATTTGCAGCGTTTTTAAACAGTTATAACTCTGCTTCTAATGAACCGATCGGGTTCAGATTTTGGTCACTTCCTCCGGGAGCCCCTTTGAACGATTGTGCCAAGTTTCAGCTCTTAAACCTTTCTCTAACCTACTCTTAACAACTGCCCCTCGGGGGGATAAAAGAGGAGAGGGACTCAAAAGACACTTCGATGGAACATAACGAATTTGTGTGAAAATCTTCAGTTCGATCCGTTGCGTCTTCGAGGGTTTAGCTCTATCAAAGAATTAGAACGACAACAAGTAGAAAGGGGTGGCCATGTTAGGGGGAGAGGTAACCCTACTTGTTCGGTCGTATAAACAGTGTTCTTGGTTGCTTCGAATTTTGGTTTATTATTCTGTGAATAATACACCTATGTACTCGCTGAGGGGGAAAGAAAATTAAACACCCCCTCAGATATTTTCTCTTACGTTTCAAGGTGCAGAGATTCCAATAATGCTATGTCCGTCCGCCGCCCGTCGTACTCCGTATCATCCAAAATGGAATTCATATTCTGTCTCCTCGTCCTCAAAAACGATGAAAATTATACCTCAAAAGCATCACTAAAACTCCAAAAACCCTATTTTTACACCCATTTTGGTTTATTATTCTGCGAATTAAACACCTCAGTATTCGCTCGGCAAAAAGTTGTTCTTACACAGTTGTTCTTACAGTTGTTCTTTAGATTTCAAGGTGCATAGATTCCAGAAATGCAATGTCCGTCCGCCGTATGCCGTATTATGCATATCTGCTTCATTTTCGGTCCAAAAAATTCGTTCATTCCCACACAGGCTCTATGTGGGCCCTAGTTGTTTCCCGAAACGTAATATACCCAGTGATGTTATGCGTGAAAAATGGGTGTAAAAATAGGGTTTTTGGTGTTTTAGTAACATGAGCTTGTGAGGTATCGTTTTCTATGTTTTTCAGGGCGAGGAGACTGAATATGAAGTTGATTTTGACCAAAGAGTGAATAATTGAGGTTGTAACGAAGGTTCAACTCACAAAATTTTTTTTTATGAATCAGAAACCTAGGAAATTGTCTGAAATCCGTCATACCTTTGTACAATAACACGAGAAGTATCATCAACAGATGAATCAAGACAGTTAAATGGCACCATCGGTGATCAAAGATAATTTATTTAAAAAAAAGGAGCATAATTCGTGTTTATGGGGTCCAAAATTGGTGGAAACTATCAAAAATAGCTGTGCCAATTATTGCATATGAAAGGAACAATAAATGAACAGCCGAAATTTCTGTAGGTTTGTCCAATAGAATATTAAACCCATGTGACAAGGACTTTGCAGGGTTTTGGAATCTACGCACCTTCAAAGTAAAAGACAAAATGTTGAGGGGGTTGTTATACAAATTTGTTGCTGAGCTAATACATAGGTGTATTGTTCACAGAATAATAAACCAAAATGGGGGGGGGGGGGATAAGGTTTTTTGGTGTTTTAGTAACAAGAGCTTTTGAGTTATCGTTTTCCATGTTTTTTTTCGGACGAGGAATATGAAGTCGATTTTGACCAAATAGTGGAAAATTGTGGTTCTGACGAAGTTTCAGCCTTAAATTTACGTTAAATTTTTGTCTAAAATCGTCGTTCTTCCGTACACAGTTTGGGTCTCTATGTGGGAACAAACTTGAGTCCTAGTTGTGCTCCGAAGCTCCGCAGCCGGCTCGGAATACACCCAGGGGTGTTGGGGAGAAAAATGGGTGTACAAATGGGGGTTTTCGATTTTTTTTGAACATGAGCTTGTGATGTATCGTTTTCCATTTGCTTTAGTGCGAGAAGACCGAATACGATGTTGATTTTGAACAGAGTGAAGAATTGAGGTGGTAACGAAGGTTCAGCTCCTTAAATTCATTTTTTATGGGTCAAAAACCTGGGAAATCGTCTGAAATCAGCATAAATTTGTATAATACACTAGAGTAGTATTAGCAGTCGAATCAAGACAGCTAAATGGCACGATCAGTGATCAAAGATTATTTAAACTCGGCGCTGCGCGCCTCGCCAGGGGGCAAGCCCCCTGAACCCCCGGATGCTTACTGCTTAGAGCCTACGGCTAAAATTCAAGACACATGGAACATGGTTTAGCCGCGCTTCGTCACCAGGATACAACCAAGTGACAACCAAACAAGCGTCATTGTTTACTATTGATTTATAACATCCATTTATATAGTTATAGTATGAAACTACGAAATAAATACCAAGAACAAATACGAAATAAATTCGTGATAAATCAAGAGCTTTCCAACGAATGGAAAACGATTTTTGTTCGATGAAAATGAAAGAAGTTTCATTTCCCTAGCAACTACTCGGTTGTACGTGAAAATCATCGTTAAAATTTCGTGACACTTCCGCGTGACATTTTTCGGCTAGTTAGTCCAAGGCTAAAGCATGTTCCATGCTAAAAAAGAAAGGAAAAAGAGCCTAATTCATGTTTTGGGGGCTAAAAATTGGTGGAAACCGCCAAAAATAACTATTTCTATTATTCCGCATGAAACAAAAAATAAATGAACAGCCAAAATTTCTTTAGATATGTCCGATATAATAATAAACCCATGTGACAAGGACTTTGCAGCGTCTTTTATTTGAGTTCCCTGGAAATGATTTACTAAGCACAAATAAATTTGATATTCAATCACATTCCCCGAGCGGGAGAGATGGAAAGGGCTCTTTTTTGCCCGACTGGTTGCTTACTACTTGGTAGTGGCGTTGCATGAAACTTCAAGAAAAACCACTCAATCCACTACAGGTGGAGTGGCACTCTTGGCTCTATCAATGTCAGGATGTGCTAACTCCTACTCTGTTTGAATGATGAGCTTCCTCACTACCAGCATAATGGTGTCCATCCACAAAACACTGCCCTGAGCCCGGCCAACGCATCTCACTTATTCCAAGAATATCCATTCCCAACCGACTTTTGATTCCCTAAAGAAATTCCTTTAAAAATATTTTCTCCGGATTTCCATTTCCCAGTAGGCAAATAAATATTCTAAACCTAGGCGGGAATCCTGCAGCACCGCCAATGAAAGGAGAGAATGTCCAAGGGCCGTGTATAATTTGGATGTGGAAACTACGGATTTCGATCATTTTTTGGTATAGTCTGTCGGGTGAGGGATTCGCGTCATATCTAATATCACTAAATTATTACGAACAGACTAGTTGTAACTCCAGGAACAAACCAGTTCAGTGGTACTGGTTGTTCCAAATGTAGACTGCCCCACAAATACACCCCCCAAGAAAGTTCATAAATACTGATGAGATGGAGAAGTTGGTGAGCGTGATAAACATTTAAAAGGGAGGCGGCACCAGGATATGGTTGGGAGGGTATGACCTACCTGTTGACTCGGATGAGCTGCTCATAAACAGTTGCTATCGCGTTGAATGCGTTGACCGGGGTCGAGGTGGCAAAAACTGGCGTTGCCCCTTCTAACTAGGGCAGAGGAGAAGCCGAGGCTGTTGAGGTTTTAATTAAGGTATGGGATCACCAATATCCCGCTAGCACCGGCTCCTGGTAATTTGAAACTCTTGAACTGCCCGGTGTTGCCGGCTAACTGAATTATTTATCCTCATTCACGAGTTGTGAACTGGCCGGACGAGTAAGAATAATTCAAAAAAAGTTATTTGTTCATTCCATGATGGGTTCTCTCTCCCTCTTTCTTTCTCTATTCAAATAAAAAATTATTCAGTTTCTTACTACATAAGAGGATAATAATTTAATCGTTAAAACGCCATTCTTTGATCCCTTCGGTCATCTTCATTTGAAACACAAACTTCGAATAAACGAAAAGAAGAAGCTACTGAATTCGAATGACGTGTAACGTGTTTCTGGGTGGCTGTTATCGGAATAGTATCGAATTAGCAGTCCAACAAAACTTTTACTCGTAGGATGTATTGACTTTTACAAGAGGTTTGTAAAGGAACAAGCTATTGGTTCGAATAATCAAGAGTCGAATGCACATTACTGGCCTAATATCCACACGTCCACATTCCAGCGTGAACTCAGAATGACATCATTCAAACTTTTAAGGCACTCAGTAACATTCACAATACTCTGCTCTGCGACGGTTTTTATGCCTCTGCGGAAACACAGCAGCCTTTTCCTCCGACTACAGTTCGGGACATTCTTATACGTATAGCATGAAATGAATATACCGAGAGAACGGATGGTACTCCGAGACTGGTGCATGGTGGATGTACATTCATCATGTTTGTCATAAACCCCGGCGAAGACACAGCGTATTTCCATCATCTTAATAAATAACGTATGCCGTAGTTCCCACGCGATTAATTTTTGAGTAGTCTAGTCAGAACTATGACAATTAATCACAAACTTTCGTTTTGTGTCACACTAAAAATACACTCATTTTTCTTCGAAGACCGATGCTGAAAAGAAAGTTACAGTCATGAAACATATGAGCGAATTTCACGAAGCAACGTTATTACTCAACTGCTCTTCAACGGATCACATTACCTTACAAACATTTTCCATTAGTATCCAAATGTCAGATTAATGATTGGTACCTAAATCCGACGGTCCAAGTAGGCGCATCTGATTTCAAGTCAACGACAATCTGCTACAACTAGTTCATTGTGAAAATGTGTAATTGTTCGTGGATTAATCATCCGTTTGGCAAAGACTAAACATTTAAATCGAATTTAATTACATGTAACAGCTAAATAAGGGGTGGATGTAGCTCTGGCAGTCGATCTTGGTTTTACAACTAAACGGTTATTCCGTCCTACTGCTGCCACATTACATACTAACTTCGTCTGGAGTTTATTGTCACCTTTGGAATATTGCTAGACTATTTTCGCGACGAAATGTTGCAGACGGGCTTGGATGACGTGAGATAACTCACAACCTGCTTGTGCCGTTCAGTGTGTAAGGTACCTACACTTGCGGCGCTCCTTGTGACCAAACTTGTTATGGTACACGTGCAGTAGGCTATCTAACCCATTCTCAAGTCAACTGCTGGACAGTATAGAAGAGGTAATGCTGGTCGGATCAAATCAACAGGAAAGGGAAGGCATCGTTGCAAGGTGGGCCCAGGTAGAGGATTAGAGGGCTAACAATAGGCCCCATTGTTATAGTGATTTTCCCAGATGCCGTTCGATCTAATGATCCGATTTTCAATCTGAAAGCGGATTTGAATTTTTCGATTTTTTTCCTACAAAAGTACTAGTTGCTTTTTACAAAGAGGTTGAAATTAAGTAAAATAATTTCGGGAACTCCATGAAAAAAAAATTTAAAAATTCAAAACTGAATGTCCGCACTTGTGGTTGTTTATAACGATTACAGAACATTTTACAGATTGAAAATCGGTTGACCCGTTCAAGAGATAAACCGAATATTGGATTGGATCATTTTGAAGCACAACGTGGTGGCGGTTCTTGGAACTAAACCCGGGACATTTACCCTTAAGATCTATTGGAGTCTTTTTTAAGTGACACGAAGACTACATTCCTAGTGACGTGAACAGCCCCACTCCTCCGAAGCTCTTCACATAAAACAAACCACCCTCGACGATCTTCACTTCAATAGAGATTACAAGGTAAGATTTTCAAGATTTCATTGATTTTGTAGGTGCATCGCGGAATGTCAGTAGATATCGCTACTCCACGGGACGGTTCAGGTAGGTAGCTGCGAAATAACGGCGTAGAGCATTGAAAATCTAGTGGTTCTTATTACAATATTTACTACTTCTACTTGGTAGTTATAGCAGGGTATTCTTCAGAAATGTTTACATACCAACGCGAGGCCAAGACCACGCCCTTATCCCAATATCAAAACAAGTTTTGTCCTCCTCTGTACAATTCAGTGAAAATACCAGTTTAATGGTCATGTTTTTATTCCGGAAATCACATCACGGATCGTCAGGCTTCGAGCAATGGGAACTGCACATGGACATCGTGCGCTCGAAATGACAAAGCTGGGGAATTTCAAATGATTCCAGCGACTCACCAACAGTTATACGAGGAGACGGGGGAACTCTCAAAATACTGCTATCAACGTGTAAAACGGTACGTAATGGTGGGGGAGGGGGGTAGTTTCCCTCCCCTCGCAATCCCTGTAATAATAAATTATTCCGCCGCGCTGTTTCCCGCGGTTGCTGAGTCCCCCTTGCGCCCCTCCTGTCTCTTTGCTCGCCGCACTCTGCTCCCTTCTGTCATTGTCAAGTTTTAATCAGGAGGATGGAACCTGCTTGTCTTTTCCCTTTCCTTTTTTGCATCTTTTTTTCGTCTCCTTCCCTTTTTCTTTAACGGGAAATTAAGGAAATAACAGTGGGTGTGGCGGTTAGACAAGAAGCCGGAGTCGTGGTTTTTGAATGAGAAGAGACGGCTCGAGGCGGACAATGAGAGCCGGCAGGATGAGAGCTTATTGACTCCCGGCAGAGATTCACCTATTCATGATTCCCTGACTGATTGTTAGCTTCTGCTACAGCCCCTGCCGTTGATTTTGATGCGTGACAAGCTTCTCATTCAAATCAGGCTCTGATCCTCCCACGGAACCATCAGACCTCCTCACAACGCCCTTCATTTCTTAGCATGTCCTTTAGCTACGCTTCGAGTCATTTGCTTTGGAATTGAGAATTCGCATTTCTTTGTTACCCTGTTCAGGGAAGCTGTGAATCTTCTGGTGCCTACCTAGTGATGATTTCAATGAACAGGGCTGTAACATTCCAACAGTTCATATTAATACCAACGTACCCCTCTAACGCTTAGGGTAAAAATACAGGAATCTGGTGGAATAAAGACGAAAAAAAAAAAGTTGAAGCGTTCAGGTCATGCAGAACGACAATATGGGTAAACTTCCGACCTACTTAAACTATCGAATGTTTCCATATTTTTTTTCCACAAATTCGAACACCATTTTGCTAGTTTTGGTAAAGTTGTAGTATTTTTGGTGGCTTCCGACTGTTTTTTTAAATCGATTTTTGACCCTCAAAACGTGAAAACACTTTTTGAGAAGATATATTTTGTTTTTAAACAGTGTTCTAAAAAAACTGCCTTGGGTTATCATTATATACCACACCACTTAATTTTTTGGGTGGGGGGGGGGGAGAAGGTCGGTAAGAGGGGGAGAAAGAAGAAACCTTGGTAGGTATAGGTCGGTGACTCGATGGGGGGGGGGGGGGGCTCGCTAGGTACTTAGTCAAAAAAAAATTAAAAAACCACAGTCATGCAGCATGGCTATAAGAGCGAATTTTCGAAGAAATAACTGATTTTATGTAAAATGTGATGTTTGGGATATCCCATTCAAATATGGGCAATCTTAAACTTATTGGGTAATTATAGGTATTCAAGTATGTACGTATATTGTAGTATTGGTACTACAATATACGAAAAGTTACGTATCCAACATACGTACAGTACGTATGTTACGTATCCAATACAGAGTAGGTACTAGGTATTGGATACGTAACAAATTTTTTGTTCCATTTTTTGCCGAGTAACTCCTCGGTTTGTAGATTTTCCAACGCTGAACACGATGGTGAAGTCAGAATTGCGATATCCCATTCCGTTATCAGATTAGAGCAGACGAACCAGGAAGAACATCTCAAGAAATAACCACGTTCCTTCATCTTCAAAGTGCTCCAGTTTGAGAACGGAATGAGATATCGCAATTCTGATTTCACCATTGTGTTCAACGTACAAAAACCTTTAAAATGAGGTGTCACTTGTCAGACTGTTGCATTTTGGGAATTTATGGGTAATTTTCCCCCCCTAAAACTCCCCAAAACTCCCCCTTAGAGTGACCCGATTCTGCCCATCTACGAACTTAGCCTGTCGATTGCCAAGACAGATTTTTCGTGCAAATTTGAACTTTTTATCTCAATTCTTTCGAGAGTTATCGTCTGGAATGACATATATATATATATAATTTTTGGTGTCTTTCGGCAGTGAATTCAGGATGGTCTGAAACGGATTTTGGTATAAAAATCTTTCGGAAATTCGAGTTTTAAAAATTTTGGACCGAGAACAATAGCTTCCTTTTCTTCGAAAATTCGCTAAAAGAATTAAAATGGGTCAAATTAGAGTTTTGCGAGTAAAGAAGGGTTAAAAATAGACAAACACAGCAGGGGAAAAAATCACCAAAACTATTTTAAATTCAACAAAAATCGTAAAATAGAGAAACGACCCGAGGTAGAAAAACGACTAATATCCATCCAATAGCGCAAAGACGATATTGGATGGATATTAGTCCTTTTTCTATCTCGGGTCGTTTTTATATTTTACGATTTTGGTTGAATCCAATATCGCCTTCGCGCTAACAGTTCATGGAAGATGACTCACGTGTGAGTTTTTGAACAACTCGAGAAATACGAGTCACGTAAAGGATTTACCCAACCCCTTCCAAGGTATGTACCCTCACTCAGCCTAAACTCTCTCACCATTGTTACCGTCCATACTCACCATCATGTAAATCCATATAGGCAATAGCCTGAAACCTAGTTTTTTCTTAGTTGTAGCTTCTGTCCCACTAGCGGCGTGTACGCAGACACCTGGTTCTAGAGGTTATGCAAAACCGGCATGGCTGAGTGGATAATCTATGTCGTGCTGAGAAATAGCTTCCGTACTAGTAATTCCGCCGTCCCCCGGCCATTATTCCACGGAGTTTTCCAGCTTTTCCGCAGCGAAGCCCTCGTTACAGAGGCGAGGTCAAGTGATAAGAAGAGAGTGTGACGGATGGGGTGAAGGGGTAGAGAGAGAGAGTGTTAGAGGGAGTGATAAACGAACCAACTGGCCACAGCGCATATAAAGAGTAGGGACGTTTACATTGTGCACACTAGTAGGTCATGAGCCGGACCAGCTTTCTCCAGATACAAGCTATTCGCAGCCCCACGCACCTTTATAGCATTTACCGGTGACAGAGAATACGATATCACAACGAGGGAGGAAGATGTTGCGGGAAAGTTTCGAATAATTGGTAAGTAGCCACGAAAAAAGCGTTATGGATGTAACTATCATGCTGGGCCCTTGGCTTCCCCCATTTATTGCGCTTCCTCTTGCCGCGTGGGTCGTCCCCCACCTCTTCACTGGTTCCCATTCCGCTCCCGTTCCGCCACCGGCGTGGTCTTCCCTATTCTAGAGCATGTACCTTGATTCATAGTTTCTTTTGAAGTGAGTAAATCCGAGGCCAACTTTTTTATTTTTATTTTTTTAACATTTTATTGAGACCATTCAGAAAAATAAATATACCTCGTGGATGATGACGAGGTATCTCTATCTTATTATATTATAAATTCGAATCTCTGTGTGTCTGTCTGTCTGTCTTCCCACGGCCTAACGGCTCGACGGATATCGACCAAATTTGGCACGAATATCCAGTAGGCTCCCAAGTTGTGCAACGTCGCATTTTTAATTCCCTCACCATAGCGGAACTATGGTCGACCATGGTCAACTTCGTTAATTGAAATGGTAACCCCTATTTTTTATCGCGTATTCGTAATCTACGTGAAATTCTATCTACGATCGACCCTTCGGACTACCCCCGCGGTCGACCATAGCGCATCCATGGGCCCCCCCATGGTCGAATCCCGAATTGCTCAACGGATATCGACTAAATTTGGCACCAATATCCGGTAGCCTCCCAAGTTGAACGTAGGCGCATTTTTAATTCCCTGACCATAGCGGAAATATGGTCGACCATGGTCAACTCCTGAATGGCTCGACGGATATCGACCAAATTTGGCACGAATATCCAGTAGGCTCCCAAGTTGTGCAACGTCGGAATTAAGTACGATACTGCGTACATCAGCGAATCTCGGATTCGCTAGTTTCTATATGAAAATGCTAGTTTCTATATGAAAATCGGTGCAGTAGATCTGAAATACGTTCTGCAAAGGTTAGCTGACACTGTCCAACGTGACTTCCAAGTATTTGTGAGATTCAGCTGAAGGGACTGTTTGTCCCATAAAAGCGAAGGGTACAACAACATACTGCCTTTTGTATGTGAATGAACGAAGGTATGTGAATGAAGAGAAGGTCGAAGAGTGAGATCTCTCGTATTGCACTTACTGAGTAATATCAGTATTCCATAGGTTTCATGCATAACTTGAACATAACTGAATCGACATCAAAAATATTAAGGGGAGTGCAGGTGAGGGTGAACAGTTTGCGACACTGGTTCTCTGGGTATCAATAGTTATTTTTAATATCCAATATTACTTTTTCTCAAAGTAATACCTTTGAGAATATATCTCATTAAAAATGTGTTTGACAACCAGGCTAATACTGTAACCGTGTAGACAGTTATTTGAGAACCGTAGCTTTTCATTTCGTTCCTTACTTACCGGCATTATTTCCGATACATGAATACCGACAGTCCCAGTGTTTGCACACGACTAGACTTGACAATGAGTCGGTGGTAAAAATAACCACAACAGTCGGATTTAAATTGCAGCCGTATTTGCTTGTGATTATTTTTCTTCGACGCATTAGGTGGTCCTCCTCACTCAAACATTGAGAAAAATAGGGGCACCTCTTACCGAAAAGCCTAGCTGTCAAGGGGCGTTCCTTAAAAATCATTTTTTATTCTTGGAGACGCTTGGTTTTAAAGGAGCCTTTTCCCCCTTTAATTTTCCTTTTTAATCGAAAGTATTTCTAAGGGAAGCTGGTTATATCCAGACTTATCATTGTTACTGGGGACCGACACGGGGCTCAGTGGGGCCGCAACGGAGGAAACTTGCTCGGCTATAGTAGGCACCGTGCATAGCGACTACTGCGCTACCCCTACATGCGCGTATGGGGATCGCGCGCATCTGTGAAGTATCAAGATCCTTGATGGAACCCATGTTTCTACTGTGTTTAGCTGAATGCGCTATCATCATTTCACATAAATTTTTCAATCAAAACTTTAAAAAAAACCCACTCCGTGGTATCATGGCCGACAAAGAAATCAATACCGAAGAGGCAGAAGAAATGAAATAAATATGAATAGGTTATTGAACATTTTATTGACGTAAACGTCGTAAACCGTTTTTCGCTGTGTTCAAGTTTATTATTGCAAAATCTCTGTGAAAGTTTTGACTGTTGACAAATACACCTGATCACCATGGTAAAGTGATGTACAGTTTTTTTGTATTGTTGGCTGTCACAACACGAATGCCAGTTCCAGTGCTGTTAGATATCGATTCCTTGGGAAATCTCATGAAAAAGATAGGAGAGAGAAGTGGATTCGAGCATTTAATGGATTTAAGTAGGTACTCATAACGAACTAAATCACTCGCGACGAAATCGTGGAAACCCATTTCAAAGAAAAACGGAGTTATTGAAAAATAGTCTATTTCCACTAATACACGAAAAACGCAAAAAACACTGTTATACCGGTTTCGGTGATCAAACCATCGTCAGTAACACACAATAACTGAAGGCATGTTGGAGAGGAGACCTTATATATAGTCACAAAGTGAAATGTGGTCGATTGGGATTGGTTGTGAAAAAGAATGGTGAAGGGAACAGAGGGAGGGTGGTCGAATCTGATTGGTTGTGAAGAAGAATGGTGAAGGGAACAAAGGAAGGGGGTCGATTCTGATTGGCCCAGGAAGAGAATGCCAAAAAGTGAAAGGAACATGAGGTGATAGGGAGGTGAAGAGTGGGGGGGAAGAGGGGTGGAACCAAGCTGTTACAGAAATGAATGCAATAATGGAGAAAAACTTAAAGGAACTACATCATTCAAAGATTTACCCAACCTATCACTCTTAATAATTTCGAATTTTTCAAGTACATCCAACATGCTCCCTTTTGGGCAAAAATGAAGATATTCAATGAACTGTCTGTCTGCAAGATCAAAATTGAAGCTATGACTGGATTCATTCAAGTGACGTGCAAAGGCCGAATCACCCTTATTATCCCTGAAATCTTTTTCATGTTCCTTTATTCTTTCTCTAAACTTCCTACCAGTTTGACCACAATAGTCAAGCCCACAAGAACACTTTAATTTATAAACACCACTTTTATCTTGAACATTAATTTTATCTTTAACTGAACTTAATGAAGGTGGACTACTGGATGATTTGAAGTACTATGAATGGTAATATCGCTGTAAGTATCTTTCCTATATATGGAAAACTCATGTTTTCCATTATTCAACGAAATGGAAAGATCAAGAAAATTTAGGTGATTAGATCCGAATTCTAAGGTAAAGTTAATGAATGGATCTACGTTATTAATTTGTGTATGATATGAACCAAATAATGATGATATCGTCTACATATCTATACCAATAAAGGAGGCTATCTGATTTACATTTTCGGAAAATTTGTTTTTCAAGAAAATCCATGTAAATATCTGCAAGCAATGGAGACAATGGAGATCCCATTGCAACCCCTGGTTGAGTATAGTATTTCCCATCGAACAAAAAATAATTCTGATCCATACAGACAGACATTAAAGTACACAATTCATCTTTTTCAAACAAATTTAAATTAGAATCGTGAATCAACCCATTAACAACATCTTTACATCTATCAACATTAATGTTGGTAAAGAGGCTGACCACGTCAAAAGAAGCAAGTTTAGCATTTGGAGGCACTTGAATATCCTTAATTTTGCTAACCAAATCGTACGAATTTAGAACAGTATGTTGTGGTCGAAATTTAATTTTGCTTCTAAACAAACTA
The DNA here is from genome assembly GCA_954871275.1 of Leptopterna dolabrata. Taxonomy (NCBI): domain Eukaryota; kingdom Metazoa; phylum Arthropoda; class Insecta; order Hemiptera; family Miridae; genus Leptopterna; species Leptopterna dolabrata. The sequence goes on from OX940974.1 coordinate 94,430,221, forward strand.
TTCAACTTTTTAGCCAACTTATAAGCAGGAGCACCAATGTATGATACAACTGGTCTCATTGGTGCTCCTACCTTATGAATTTTTGGCAGACAAGACAACCTAGGTGCATGCGGATTCATTTCTATAAAGCCTGGTTTGTACATATTTTTAAGGATATTTTCAGACTTACTAACTACTTTCCTAACAATTTTTTGAAATTTATCAGTTGGGTCTGATGGCAGTGGTTTACAATTATTTTCATTCAAAAAATTAACAGTTTTGGCAACATAATCAGTTTTTGTCATAATGACTGTAGTATTACCTTTATCTGCCTTAAGGGCTACAAGCTTCTTGTCCACAAACTTCTTCCTCAGTGCTGCTGCCAGTCGTTCTTCTTGTCCAGGGGGTGTCGTCGTCGCCTTCTTCAGCGCACAATGTTTTCACCACAAGTGGACCTTCAGTAGCCTCTATGGTGAATGCTAGGTACCGTGATGAAGCAAGGCCATAGAATGAGGTGGGGTTGTGCTTCAGCCCTTTCTCCAGAAGGGATACTTCTGCTGGTAAAAAGGATATACCAGACAGGGTCTCCACTTTCTTGAAGAAGGTAGGGCACGGAGATGGTGTAGCAGATGGCATCGGAGGTCTTGGCTTCTGGGACTTCCGAAGCTGGCTGAGCTTCTGCTGAAGCTGCACCTTCTTCTTCGATCCCTTCTGCCAGGCAACATCAACAGCATGCTGCTCGATGATCTGCCACTCACGATGGTCATAACGGCCGGACAACTCCTGAAAAATAAAGTACAACTTCTCCCGGGCAGTGTCACGGACGTTAAACCATCTACTCAGTTCGCTCCTCACAAGCTTGAACTGAGCCTCCTTGACAATACGAACTGCGGCGGTGGAAGGGTGGTTACACATGATGCGGACATAATTTGGAATAAGTTTTTCTCGGATACACTGCTGATTAAACCAAATGTTCCTCTCAGATATAGATATATGTGATGGAACTATCCACGAACTATCCACGAACCCGACCACATGACTAACAGCTATTAATTGGCATTACCGTTGTAAATACATTTTCAACTTAAACTCGAATAACACCTAGGTGTCGTCACTAGCTGCTCGAGAGAACCCTCGAGGCACAGGTTGGAACTAGACATAGGAAAAGGGTGAGGGAAAGGCTCATGGTACCTGTACCCCATTCCGCAGTTGTAATTGAGAAGTCAAACGCGCATCGCCTTGTTTTAAACTCGTCTCAGTTTCTGATATTGTCTGATTATTATAGAAGCGAATAGATCAAAGTGATTTAAGGTGCCTCGAGGGGGAGTACGCTTATTCGAGTAGTTTTATTTGAACAGTTAACTTCAGTCTTAAAAGTAAACTCTTTATTCTTCCAATCTCCGTGCTTTCTATACATTCCCATGGCGTCCGAACGAGAGGAAGGCGAATTAGTAGACGAAGACATCCTCGACATTACATCAGAAGTGGGATACGAAAATCCAAGTGTCGGATTTGTGAACAATCGGAACGAAAATCGGGAGTTCGACGGAAATTTTTCGGGTCGTCACGTGCGTGGTGAGTTTGGAAGCCCTCGGTTCGGTCGTCGTTCTACGCAGTTTCCCTACTTCGGGCGAAGGGAAGAATTTTCTGGGGGAGGTGCCGGACGGGCCCAAGGACGTATTTCCGAAGGTCCATTTGCCGAACCTTCACGACAATACTCGAAGGGCGCTCGGCAAACTTCAGTTTCTTCCCCCCCGCCACCCGTGCTCCCTTCTGGAACCGACGAGGCCCCAGCACCCAGCACGTCATCCCCTCTACACGACTTGCTATTGGAACAAGCAAGCGTCATGAGAGCGATGGTTGACAGGTTTACAACGCTACATAGCGGAATGTCAAGTCAAAATCACAGAGTCGTACTAACGCTTCCCGAATTCAACCCAAATAACAAGCAAGTTGAACCAAAAGCTTGGTGCAATACGGTTGAATGCTGCTTATCACCTGAAGATCAACAGGGGAGAGTTTTGATTGTTGCCTTAAGTAAAGCTTTGAAAGAAGAAGCCGCTGATTGGTTCACTACCATTGTTCACCCTGAAATTAATTGGAGCGAGTTCAGATCCCTTTTTCTCAACCAATACGACGTCTCACTAACCCCTGCAGGTTTTATGCTCCAATGCTTTCAAGCTAAACCTCGCGAGTCAGAAAATTATGCCACGTTTGCGTCAAGAACGATCAACCAATTTATATCTCGGTTCTCTCAATCCTCAGTAGAACAAATTGCTGTATCAGTGGCCCTTACCCAAATTGCTCAAACCGATCCACGAGCTCGTCATCTCTGCTATACTACTAGTATTGGAGACCGCACAAGACTACTTCAGGAATTGAGGGCGTTGTCTTTCAAACGGCCACATGACAACAATGATGTTGACTCGAGCCTTTCTAAGAAAAATCGAGCCAATAATTACCAGTCTAATCAAGATTTTACTCCTCGTTGTGGAAGATGCCGACGAACTGGACATAAAACTTATGAGTGTCAATTGTCAACCCCTGGCACTAGCTCTTCACAACAGCCACTCAAGCAATCTGCTGACACCATGAAGACATGGTATGCCTGTAATCAAAAAGGCCACATAGCACCCAACTGTCCCAAGAAGAAGCAGTCCTTCAACCCAACAGCTGGAGAGAACAGGAATCAGATGTCCAGGCCAACTGAGAAGCAGGTCGGCCTATGTGTGGCCAATCCAGAAGGCACCTTTACTTACCGAGGTGATGTACTTAAATACTGTTTTGATTCAGGATCAGAATGCTCTCTCCTTCGCATGTCCATTAGCGATAAATTCCAAGGTACTACCTTTAATAATCTTGTCCATTTGCATGGATTAGGGTCAGCAGTAACCCTCTCTCAATGTCAAAAACAGGTTTTGATAAGCATCAACGGTCATGACATCTTTGTGTTGTTCCACATTGTGGCAGATTGTACTTTGCCGGTGCCCATAGTTTTGGGGCGAGAAATTCTGATGCCAAATTTTTATATGGTGATTTCTTCGTCTTCGTGCATGCTGAGGAAGGACGAGCCTCCTCTTTTGTCAACTACCGATAACAGTAAATTGCTGGGCCCTGCCAGCCCCTGTGACACATCAAACCAATTAGAACCCAAACAAGTTTGTTTAGAAGTTGAGTCTAACCCACTATTGAACGAGGGAGATTTGCGTTCTGGTACCGCTAGTCCTTGCAATTTAAATAATGAATTTTGTGATAGTTCAAGAGACCAAGACTCTCTTGATCAGTGTACAGAGGGTGAGGTTGTGTTGTTCAGTGAGATATTAGGTGGTCAAAATGCTAATAATCCACTCATTGATTTAATTCCACACGCAGCCACTCCAACAGACATTTGCCATGTTTTGTCTATAAATTTCGATTCAGTTCATACAGACCTCCCTGATAACCAAACATCTGAACTTTTCACAATTTTACAGAAATATACTAAATTTTTTATTACTGGAATTCCAACCACAAGAGTCACTACTGGAACATTTAAAATTCGCCTCATTGACCCAAACAAAATTGTACACCGCCGCCCTTACAAGCTTAGCCCAGTACAACGAGAAATTGTACGACAACATTTGAAGGAACTTGAAGATGCTAAAGTAATTCGTCCAAGTTCATCTCCTTTTGCCAGTCCTATTCTTCTTGTCCCAAAAAAGACAGGAGGTTTCAGGATGACGGTTGATTTTAGAATTTTAAATTCTAATACTCTCCCAGATAGGTACCCATTACCATTGATAACTGATCAAATTGCCCGCCTGAGTGGCGCCAAATATTTCACTATCCTAGATGCAGCCAGTGGATTCTATCAAATTCCGGTTGAAGAAGGATCCATCGAAAAGTTATCCTTTATTACTCCAGATGGGCAGTGGGAATTTCTGGTATTACCATTTGGAGTCCGAAATGGACCCAGCGTCTATCAACGTGCTATCATGACAGCATTAGGGGATTTGGCTCATAATTATGTCACATGCTACATGGATGACTTGTTAATATCAGCGAGTTCTCCATCTGAGTCGTTGCAACGTTTGGACCATGTTCTGAAGGTCTTGACTACAGCTGGATTCTCCTTCAACATTTCAAAATGTTCTTTTGTTGTACAAAAAATTAAGTACTTAGGGTATGAGATAGAGAAAGGAGAACTACGACCCAATAAAGCCAAAGTAGAAGCTCTCACAAGGTTACATCCTCCCACTAATTTGCGTGCACTTCGCCAATTTTTAGGACTGGCTTCCTATTTTCGCCATTTTATACAAAATTTTGCACAGCTCGCAACACCCTTGTTTAAGTTAACCCGTAAGACTGATGATCATTCAGACGACTGTAAAAATCGGCCTATTCCATGGAATGATGATCTTGAGACAGTTCGACAACATCTCATTAACTTGCTTACATCTGAACCCATTTTGACTATTTTTAATCCTTCAAATCCTATCGAACTGCATACCGATGCGAGTTCTCTGGGTTTTGGAGCAATTTTAATCAACATTGTCAATAAGCAACCAAAACCAGTAGCATATTACAGCAAAAGAACAACTCCACCTGAATCAAGATATCATTCCTACGAGCTTGAGACGCTAGCAGTAGTGCATGCCATAAAACACTTTCACAATTACTTACAAAGTTATCCGTTTACTGTCATAACAGACTGTGCCTCTCTTCGAGCCACTCAAGATAAAAAAGATTTAATACCACGAGTTCAAAGATGGTGGTCCTTCTTGCAGAGTTTTGATTTCAAAATTCAATATAGGCGATCATCTCGTATGAATCACGTTGATTTTCTCAGTAGAAACCCCGTTGATGATGCTAATGTAAATATTCCTCATTCTGAACCAATCATTGAAAACTCTGGCGAAAATTCCATAGTAGTGCAAACCTCGTCAGTTCATTCTCAATCACAAAAAAATTCGACCCCATGGAAAACATCGTAATATGAACCAATGCGTCGATACTTCTACTAATAATAAACGCGTGGAATTGACTGCTATTTCAACTGACTGGCTTATGGCTGCTCAGCAGAATGACCCATTCATTTCTGACATTGTTTCCAAATTAAATTCAGATGAACTAGACCCTGACATTCAAAATACCTACGAAACCCATGCTGGGGTTCTATGCAGGAAGGTACAACGACACACCCGGACTAGGTATCTTCCCATTGTTCCTCATTCCCTTCGTTCTGCCATCGTAAATAATGTTCACGAGTCTCTTTTCCATCTTGGATACGAAAAGACTCTAGAAGCACTGTACCAACACTATTGGTTTGAACATATGGCCAAATATGTGCGAAAATTTGTAGAAAATTGTCTTGTCTGTAAAACTTCAAAATCGGATTCTGGCCCTCGCCAAATTGAACTCCATCCAATTCCTAAGGTTTCAGAACCGTGGCATACCCTTCACTTAGATGCCTCTGGGAAATTGAGCGGAAAGAAGGATTCCAAAGAATATCTTTATGTTTTTATAGACGCATTCACTAAGTACTGTGTGTTACGACATACTCGTTCCTTGGATGCTAGCAGTGCAGTCCAGTCACTAACCTTTGTTATACATTTATTTGGACCCCCTCAACGAATTATTTGCGATCAAGGTACTAACTTTACGGCAAAAGAGTTCCATGATTTTTGTGTGGCACATCAAATAGATCTCCATTTCGTTGCTACGGGAGCATCGCGAGCCAATGGCCAGGTCGAGCGTCTTATGGGTACCTTACGTAACATGCTTACTGCTGCTGAAACCGACGAACATAGAACTTGGCAATCCAGTATAGGGCAAATCCAGCTAGCACTGAACACAACACCACATAGTGTCACTAAGATTTCTCCCATGCAATTGATGTTTGGAAGAGTTTCCAGACCTCTTCAACTTATTTCTGTGACTGATCATCTCATTGAACAACCATCCACTAGCCTCCAAGAACTACGAGACTCTGCTACCCATTTGATTGGGAAACAAGCTCAAATTAGTAAAACCCGTTTTGATAAAGGAAAATTGGCAGTCAAACGCTTTCAAGAAAATGATTTGGTTTTTGCACAGACGGAGGCGAGGAATCGAGTCAAACTGAATGATACCTACCGGGGACCCTATAAAGTTGTGAAAGTTTTACCAAATGACCGCTATAAGTTGCAGTCTGTTTCTGGGGGGAAACACTTGAAATATCCTCATGAACGTTTGCGCAAAGCTCCTTCCCTTGAACCTGTCCCTGATGTCGAAGACCTCTCACAGTGAATTTTGGTTGGCAATAATGTTATTGCGTTTGTGGACTATCCCACCTTAGACTATGGACTGTGTGTCCAAATTGGACTGTGGACGGGCCCGGTCTATTATGACTTCAGCCTGAGAGGCTGGTTGTAATCAAGTTTTTTTATTTCCTATATTTTTTCTAGTTTCTCTATTTTCTGACTTCGAAATTTGGTCGGGATCCCTAGCTTTCTTGGCACCCCCGCGATGTTCTTTGTCTTGGTAGGGCCCTCCGTCTTTGTCCTACCCTTTGCACTGACTTCGTCATGCAGTTACTTCTTTTCTGATAGGGTAACTGTCGAGCCCAAGACGGTTCTGGACCCTTCCTGTTTGTTCATATTGGATGATATACTACCATTCCTACGTCCCTAGCTTGCTTGGCGCCCCTGCGATGCTCTTTGTCATGGTAGGACCCTCCGTCTTCGTCCTACCCTTTGCACTGACTTCGTCATGCAGTTACTTCTTTTCTGATAGGGTAACTGTCAAGTCCAAGTAGGTTCGGGACTATTCTTTTTTTCTTCATGTTCCTCCAGTTCCTCCGCCACTGGACTCGCCTCTGGCTTTACCTTGACCTCAGTTCCTCAGCCACTGGACTCGCCTCTGGTTCTACCCTGGCAATAGCGACCTATGTTGGTTAATTTGATGCATATCTAAGCGCGCCTTCTTTGTTCATTGTAGAATTAAACGCATCCCCCTCCTCAGTGCCAAAACTTGTCTGTCGGGTTCAAACGATTGACATTGAATGTATGTGACCAACTTTTGGTATATTTGCTCTGCTTTCCCCCTCCTTGGTGGGGGCGGGAGCGGGCTCATTTGTCTAAGACTACAGGGCTATGTTTGGTCCCTAGGTGGTACTCAATCTGTGCTCCCGAGGACGGCAGCAATGTCAGGATCGCCGTGTGATGGAACTATCCACGAACCCGACCACATGACTAACAGCTATTAATTGGCATTACCGTTGTAAATACATTTTCAACTTAAACTCGAATAACACCTAGGTGTCGTCACTAGCTGCTCGAGAGAACCCTCGAGGCACAGGTTGGAACTAGACATAGGAAAAGGGTGAGGGAAAGGCTCATGGTACCTGTACCCCATTCCGCAGTTGTAATTGAGAAGTCAAACGCGCATCGCCTTGTTTTAAACTCGTCTCAGTTTCTGATATTGTCTGATTATTATAGAAGCGAATAGATCAAAGTGATTTAAGGTGCCTCGAGGGGGAGTACGCTTATTCGAGTAGTTTTATTTGAACAGTTAACTTCAGTCTTAAAAGTAAACTCTTTATTCTTCCAATCTCCGTGCTTTCTATACATTCCCATGGCGTCCGAACGAGAGGAAGGCGAATTAGTAGACGAAGACATCCTCGACATTACATATACGTACCTTCAGCTTGACGAACCAACTCGCGATCTCTGCTCGACTTGCAGAACTGATACGAACTAAATCACTCGCGACGAAATCGTGGAAACCCATTTCAAAGAAAAACGGAGTTATTGAAAAATAGTCTATTTCCACTAATACACGAAAAACGCAAAAAACACTGTTATACCGGTTTCGGTGATCAAACCATCGTCAGTAACACACAATAACTGAAGGCATGTTGGAGAGGAGACCTTATATATAGTCACAAAGTGAAATGTGGTCGATTGAGATTGGTTGTGAAAAAGAATGGTGAAGGGAACAGAGGGAGGGTGGTCGAATCTGATTGGTTGTGAAGAAGAATGGTGAAGGGAACAAAGGAAGGGGGTCGATTCTGATTGGCCCAGGAAGAGAATGCCAAAAAGTGAAAGGAACATGAGGTGATAGGGAGGTGAAGAGTGGGGGGGGAAGAGGGGTGGAACCAAGCTGTTACAGAAATGAATGCAATAATGGAGAAAAACTTAAAGGAACTACATCATTCAAAGATTTACCCAACCTATCACTCTTAATAATTTCGAATTTTTCAAGTACATCCAACATGCTCCCTTTTGGGCAAAAATGAAGATATTCAATGAACTGTCTGTCTGCAAGATCAAAATTGAAGCTATGACTGGATTCATTCAAGTGACGTGCAAAGGCCGAATCACCCTTATTATCCCTGAAATCTTTTTCATGTTCCTTTATTCTTTCTCTAAACTTCCTACCAGTTTGACCACAATAGTCAAGCCCACAAGAACACTTTAATTTATAAGTAATTTATAAGTTTTTCTTTTAGGTACTCATAAGCTACCTAGGTATGTACTTCTCTTATTTATTCACCTAAGTAGGTACCTATCTACCAAAAAAGGCCGAATAGGGGGAAAAATAACATAGAATGCCAATCCCCAAGCCAATCCCCATGCCAATTTTGGCAGGGGAAGGTTTCCTCAACAACATAATAAAAGTACTTATAAACCTACTTGTAAACCTACCTTGTGTTCTCACGTACCTAGATGATGTACATACTCATCATTCTTCTCATTTTGATTCAAGCTTATCGGAAGAGGTTGTTATACTTGAGTGCCTACCTGAATTCTTACAGAATTGGGAGTTCCAGAAACCGACGTCTGTCGGATGATTCTTGCAGCCGAAAGACTCCAGCCGATTTTCTTTGAGTCAAATGGTTTGAATCTGCTAATTTTTTTGCTCTTACAAGCTCTGTTTCGAACTTACAAAACTTGCATTCCACATTTTCGAATAAGATCCATTATGCAGTCTGGTAGGAATTAAGAAAAATAAATGAAAAGTAGGGAAGAATATGCGAGAATTGAAACTGTTGTGCGAAATGTAAAAATGCTGCAAAGTTCTTGTCACACGGGTTTATTATTCTATCGGACATACCTACAGAAACGTTGGCTATTCATTTATTGTTTCTTTTATGTGAAACAATTGAAATAGCCATTTCTGGTGGTTTCCACAAATTTTGGTCCCCCAATACACGAATTACGCTTTTTTTCAATTATCTTTGATAGTGCCACTTAATTGTCTTGATTAACCTGTTGACAGTTTTTCTAGTGTTATTATGCAAATTGGTGGTGATTTCACACAATTTCCCAGGGTTTCGACTCATAAAAAATGAATTTTGAGAGCTGAACCTTCGTTACAACAACAATTATTCATTCTTTGGTCAAAACTGACTTCATATTCGGCCTTCTCACTCTAAAAAACGTGGAAAAAATACATCAAAAGCTCATTTTACGGAAACACCAAAAAACCCCATTTTTACCCCCATTTTTCACTCATAACACCCTTGGGTATATTCCGATCGGGCTGCAAAGTTGCGGGGCACAACTAGGGCACAAATGGAGCCTGCGTGCGAAAGAACGAATTTTTTAGGCCGAAAATGAAGTAGATATGCAACGACGGACGGTGGACGGCGGATGGAAATTGCATTTTTGGAATCTACGCACTTTGAAACGTAAAAGAAAAATTTTTGACGGGGTGTTACAAAAATTTTTTGCCGAGCGAATACATAGGCGTATTATTCACAGAATAATAAACGAAAAGCTGGTGATGAATCATCCGCCAACTGTTCTGTTCACTATCTTTCCTATGTTTCGTGGGAATAAGAAAGTGCAAAACAGGGATTTCGTTCTAGGGCTTCTTTTGGCCAGTTTTGGGATGTTGCGGAGGCCAGTTGGCGGGGCAACATCGTACCCCGTTACTTTACGCGTCGCGTCGTGTCGTAGAGGGCTCTTCCTATAAGGTACAGTGCCTATAGGGAATTTCGCCCCCATCTGAATATACCTAGATGCTATGCCTAAAAGGGTCAAGCAGTGCCCTAAATCACAAGACACCTCGTAAGTATATCACATTTCCACCAGTTGACACTCGCCAAACTGGTTATCGTGTACAGTGAATACATTCAAATTCTGCATCAATTGAACCAAATTGACAGTTGAGAACAGCTATGGAACAACGATTTTAGGTGATTTTTTACGTTTTCTCAAGGTTACCATGTTGTACGACAAGAGCCACAAACGTGCTCATATGGCCATTCTTCATTTCAATTGTACTTTGTGCTGTGCAAATTGTGCCAACGTTTAATTAAGTAAGCTTAGTAGCTTGTAAATTGTTTAATAAATTGTATCAGCTAGAAATGTCCATATTATTTGTTCCGTATCAGCGGATTGTTATGAATATATCACCTAGCGGGTTTAATAAATTGTATCAGCTAGCATTTTCTATATTATTTGTTCCACATCAGCGGATTGTAAATACCGATGATACGGGATGTTGAAGTGACTGGTACTTTATCTTGCTATGTGATTTGAAAACACGGACCTAAACGGTTTGGGAATCGGAGGCCTCCATTTTGGGTACATAGAATGCTGGGACCTCATCGAGTAAAGATAAATGGTTTACTATGTGTGATCATATATTTTAAGAGTGTAGGAATGGACTTCTAGTTTGGTATCGAACCAGTAGTTGGACAGACGTAAGAATGTGTCTATTTGAGGATCACAAATCCCCTAACCACGTAATAAATATTGGTACCCAAATACTTGTAAATATTGATAAGTTGGGTCGTAACAGCCATAGCTGGCCGCCAGCTGTCTCAGGTAATGCATGAGCTGCCAAATTGGAATAAGCTGGAACATGAGTTTCTCCGGTATGGTTGGGATTGCTACCTGAAAATACTGCTCCATTATTATTGAGTGGTATTAGGGATTTCTATTTCCATTTGTTCATTATTTCAGAGTCCTTCTCTCTGGAGGTTTAGCTCAAAGCGTAGCTTTATAAATCCCTTCTAACATAATGAGTTCATTGAAGAATGAAGATGTGTGTCCGTATTACACCTATGTGCGTAAATGCTTGTGTATCTATATATATACGAGCAAGCCCTCGGATCGCGATAAGAGCACCGGTATATCTGCCAGTGCGAATATTTTAAAACGTCTTCTGAACACTAAACGCTCCCCATTAATAACAAAGTAACAGCAAGAAGTAGCAAGTGGTCATTACAAATTCGCTCTACCAGGCTCGCATTGGCGGACTGATACGGCTGCATTTGCATTTACTGATACGTTAAGACTTGCGTTAAGACTTCACTATAACATATTTTCTTGACATATTGACTTGATGAAAAAATTGTGTATAAAATAAAGTAGGTAGGTACCTCTCACAATGCGGTATCAACCATAATGGAACATTATCAACCAGGTATAAGCTGGTAACGTGAAGCGTTTACCAGCGTAAGTTAACGGGTTACCTGGGTTTCGGGTTAGAAATGAGCACGCAGACACAGCATGGTAATTGAGAACAAATGTTTATTAAAATAGAAGAAGGAAATCGTGTGGTAGATATGGTAAGTGAATAGTACATTCAAAATGACCGTGGCCGAATGAAAATGATAGCGAATGAACGAAACAAGAGTTAGCACTACGAAAATATAAAAACAAAGAAAATATGAAAAAGAGCTGAAATGTGAAGGGTTGGTGCTGGTTGGGATTCATAGCGTTGCTCGATATTTTTTGAATAAGCCTATTATTCGATATTCTTAAAAAGTCCAACACAACAGCCCTTATGACTCATTACAGGAATAATAGACTGCAAATTTTGTGTTCCGCCTCCAGCTCACGTAAACTAAACTTAAAAGAGATGATATAATATAGAAAAAAAACGTAATGCCCTTAATAAAAGAACAGACGTCGAAAGTCTGAGTAAACGTTATTCCAACATTATCACCAATCAACCCAAAAACTGATCGAACCTCACATCACAACCTTTATCATATTCATACTGCTCTTTCTCAGGGCGTGTGAGAGGTTATCATATACATACTGCTCTACTCGCCTTGACTCTTTCTCTTGTTAATTAGTAGTGATTCATTATTGTTAGTTTTATTATTATTATTAATTTTTCTTCTTTTAGTAACCAGTAGGTACCTACCGAGTTCCGTCACCTCATTCCTCATTCATATCCGTTCCTATACCATTCATTCGATTGCGGTAAAACTTCGGTGAGTTGTTGTGCGCACGCTCACAGAGGTTTCTTTTGTGGCATGATCGAGCCATTTCTCAGTTCCTATTGGTCCGATTTCGCTCGAATTATGAGGGTAGTTGGAAGCTGGCTTCAAGACGATTGACTATGAATTTCGTCGTGATTGGATCAGTAATAGTCATTGCGCATGCGCAAACCTGAAATGTGTTGTTACAGGCGAAACTCCAGAACTACTTGACCAATTGTAGTAAAAATTTCAGGGATTATCCGGGCTTACCCCTAGACGGTCCCCTTTGAATTGCATCGCCGTCGGGCGTTTGGTAGCGTGTTCATGAAACAACGATTTCTCAGTTCCTGGTGGGCCGATTTCGCTCAAATTCGGAGGGCAGTTGGAGGCTGGCTTCAAGACGTTTACGAGGGGCAGCTGAGCACTGCACCCTCGACCCGTTCGAGCTGCCCGTGCACCGAACAAGCTCCAAGCTCATCGTGTTCAGAGCTCACACTGCACCAAGCCAGTTCGGTTCAAGCGAAAACTGAACTTGCTCGGAGCTAGCCCCAAGCATATATATATATATATATAGTCTGCCGACGACGCTGAGTGCGAAACGTTCAGACGTAGTGTAAGTTTCTTTCTCTGTGTCCTCTTTTTGTGTCCGAAGTTATAAACAAATATATATATATATATATATATATATATATATATATATATATATATATATATATATATATAGCCCCAAGGGGACAACGCGAACATAGAAGGACCGCTGAGCCGTAGGAACTTGCACTTGCGGGTGGGAATAGGCCCTTGGGCCCCCACTCGCGTCACCCATTGTCAGTTTTTACCCCCCCCCCCCCCCCACCCACCACCGGGTGATGACCACAGCTGGTGGAGAACAGACTATATAGCATAGCAGATTTGGAAATACATGTACATATTTATTGGAAAATATATGTAGGTACATACGTTGTAATATCATATTGTAATTGGTGACTACAATAAACTATCGTATTAGTATTATTATGACCAAAGATATATGTTCAGCCCGAGGCTTCAATAAACCGTTAGGAATTTCTCCTCCACCAGACGTGTCGGCGGCACTTCCCCTAACTTCCCCTCCGAGGGGGCCCGGCGACGCTGGCATCCCCTCAGCCAATAGAATCACACCGTTCGCATCCCCTCCCCTTTTTTCCCGACGCCACGCTCCGTTTCGCCATATTGGATCTATCTCGTTCTGAAAGTTAAAAGGCGAACTTGTGCTCTATATACTCATCAGAATATCCCGTTGTTAACCAGTACATTTTCCTTGTGCAAACCTATAAATACACCCGTTTAATTCCCGTTGTATCAAATACCGTGTCAATGTCCGTTATTCCGCCCGAATTAAACATTGGTGCCGAAACCCGGGAATCCGTTCGCGTCGGTTTGAGCGCTGTGTCCAAATCGCCGCGTCATTCACCGTTTTCCAGAACGGATAAGTATACCGTTTATTTACTATATTATAGTAACCAGGTCCCGATATGCCTAAGAAAGGAAATACCGAAAAGGCAGATACCCCGAAAACCCGTTCACGAGGACGAACGTCTCAATCGTCCCCGAGTAGGGTTGATATGGACCGTTATCAAACGGACGATTTCTCCGATTCACAGACGGAGGTTTACAGGGAAGTTCGGAGATGGGTCAATCGAGTTAAATTACTCCGTCAGGATCCCGAAATTGGGGTTGAAAACCCGGTGCAGTTTGACTGCCGATCTCATGGCCCGAAGTTAATTTCCGACGTTGAAAACGCCCGATTCCCGTTGGAAGTAGAGGAAAATTTTACAAGGGATATCAATTTCATCTTACGTTCCCTTCCCCCTTTATCCGCCTCCGCTGTGAAAATTGTACCTCAATCAGTCCCCACACCCGACGAAGCCGCTTTTTCAGCCATCAGGTATATGGGGGAACTGCTTCACACCGTACCTATATTCAACGGGGATATCACCACGTTTTCCCAGTTTAAAAAATGTTATGACCGAGCCGTACATCTGATTCCCAATCTACCGGAAGAAATCAAGAAGGAGAAGTTCCTTTCCAAACTTAGCCCTGAACTCAGATCCCGATTCGCATCCGCCAACCAATTAACCACCGATTATGATTCACTATATGAAGCAGTGGTATTGGAGTTCACTTCGAATTACCGATTGGCGAGGGCTGCACACCAAAAGGGTTGTGCCATACCACGACTTACGTCGAGCTCCCCCCATTCCCCGATTATCCCTTTGATGGCATTAGACAACTTCGTTTCTCAAGCCAGGCAATGGGTGATATTGATGAAGGAGCTGCCCACCGATTTGGGGGAGTTTCTCATGTTTGAGGATCTGTTCGCCCGATTTCCCCCAGCGTTGCAAACGTTGTTTAATAATACCCGAAGAGAACCAGCCGAGATACCTACCGCTACCGAGTGCATCCAATTTTTGGAAGCCCAACTTCGGCTCGCCCGAGTTACCCCCTCATCGCAGAATCCCCCGCCACGTCAGATCTCCCCCGCTGCTATTCGCCGACCTCACTCTCCAGTGGCTGGACCCCTGAGTGCCACTCGAGCTCAATCGCCCCCCCGAAGCTCGCTTACGCAGCCCAAAAGGGGGCTGTGCAATTATTGCCGGAACGAACATTTCATGTTCCGCTGCCCTCATTTTAAGGCTCTACCAGTTCATCGCCGAAGGCAATTTGTAAAGGAAATTGGAGTCTGCCCCAATTGTTTTTCCTCTCTGCACCCGTTAAGTGGTTGCACCGCCGATCGCCGATGTCATTGCGGCATGAGGCACCACACCCTCCTTCATGAATATTCAACCACAAGATCGGCTACTCCACCTCGACCATCACCAACTCCGATTCAAGCCCCGCCTCACGACGAAGCCGCCTCAGCCAGTTTGGTGGAAAGTCTGGAAGAGGGGATGCGAAATTTAAATTCCCCCCTCTGAGATTCGGCCCCCCGATCGCCGTTCCCGCTTCGCGAGGTGAGTGTTGGGTTAGGTGCCGCCGATAGTAAATCCCCCGATAGGTATAATTCCCGCTTTACATCCTCTCCCTCGATCAAAACTTTTCCTAACAATAATGTAGATTGTAGGGCTCCCGTTTTCTCAGGTCATTCGCTAGGTAAGGTTAGGTGCATGTTAGTACCTAGGACCGTTGAGGATCCGTGCGGATCGGTACCGCTGAAACCTTGCGGTGTTATACACAGGTACCGTCCCCGCCATTGCACTTCCACTTCGGTTAATTATAGTCTTCACAGGGGCCCGTTTACCAGTGCTGAGCGTTCCGAATTAGGTTTAGGCCGCTCACCACGACCATGTGCGAATGACCGATATATCCCTCGTCTCCGTTCATGCTTGAGACGAAGGGAATCGGGGGTACTACCCACCGCTGAAATTGAAATTATTTCCTGTCAAGGGAACAAATCCATCAAGTGTAGGGCCCTATTAGATACGGGAGCGTCGGTCAATTTGATCGATCTCGCGTTAGTTCACAGACTAGGAATCCCGTTTAAAAGGGTCAATGAGACGATTAGGGGAGTAGGCCACGTCACCACACCCAAACTAGGTACTGTCATGGTTCAATTAAGATCCCCTGCCGGACGAACTATCCCCTTCGTTGCCTCTATTCTCACTCAGGTGACGGTCAATTTACCCAGCCGTAACCTAGAGCTGTCCCGATATATGCATTTGGAACCCGTGGCCGACAGGTTGGCTGATCCCGATTTTCACATCCCGAGAAAAATTGATCTCCTACTAGGCGCCGATTTGTGCACCGAATTGATTACAGGACTTTCCCCCATGTTTCCCGAGGTATGGGAGTCCGAGTTGGGTTTGCTTGTCGGAGGACCGGATCCCATGCCTTATCGTAAAACAGTCCGAATTCGGGAAGCCTGTCAAGTGCAATTATTTTCTAAATACCTCTCGGCTGACTGCAAATTAGGTCTCCCGTCATTTATCCCGCTTGCCCCCTCTAATGACTTTCCCACTAATAGAGGATTAGTCATGTCAGTCGCTGAATTACTTCCCGTTGACTATCACCGCTCAATGATTAATCAAATCACCGAAATTCTCCGTGGCATGGATACTATAGCGATCGATCCCCCGACCGTCGAGCGTCCGCCGATGGTCCCCACGGAGGAGGTGCGGTTGAGCGAATCTCAGGCATCCGTAGTCACCCCTCCCCCTCTCCCTTTTCGAAACCTGTTTTCCTTATACCCCCCGTGTGTTTCTCGACCGCCGGCACACTCCCTCTTTCAATTAGCTAATTCGGGAGTCACCGCCGACCTTATGTCTGTTATCCCAAGTACCCGGTCTTTTAGCTCTTCCTCGGCTGAGGAAGCTTCACCGGTTGTAGGTTGTTCTAACCCCACTTCCTCCACCGACGAATTGTTGCGGCGGATGTTTGAGGTGGAATCCGTTGAGCCGGTTCGCCCTTGGACTCCCGATGAACTCAAAGCAGAGCAACTGTTTTTGGACTCAGTTCAACGAGACGTCCGCGGCCGGTACTCCGTTGCTCTGCCATTCTCCGAACCCCCTGCCTCGTTGGGAGAATCCCGAATTATTGCCCTGAGGCAATTATACCGCATGGAGAAACGCCTACAACGCAATCCCGATTTGCTTTGTGCATATACCCTGTTCATGGAAGAATATTTGGAACTGGGCCACATGCGGAGGCTATCTCCTTCCGAAATCCCCCTCTCCCCCTCATACTACATACCCCATCATTCCGTTCACCGTGAGGGTGACCCCCCGACTAAAATCCGTGTGGTGTTTAACGCCTCTCAGAGAACCTCCAATGGTCGATCCCTGAATGAAATTTTGTTGGTGGGTCCCAAACTCCAAGCTGATATTTCTATCATGCTTACCCGGTTCCGAACCTTCCGATTCGTTTTCATTGCAGATATCCGACAGATGTTTAGACAAATTAAACATCCCCGTAACGATCAGGATATGCTTCGCATTGTATGGAGAGATTCCCCCGACTCACCCGTTCAAGATTTTGCTCTCAAAACCGTCACGTACGGTACCACCTCCGCCCCGTTTTTGGCCAATCGGGTTATTCAGCACCTGGCCGGTTGCGGAGCTGAGGCTCACCCCGCGGGATCTAGGATCCTTTTGAACCACACTTATGTGGACGATGTGCATGGTGGGGGGAGCTCCGTATCAGAAGCTCTGTCCGTTCGAACCGATCTGACGTCCCTTTTGGACACCGCTGGGTTAGAACTCCGCAAGTGGGCATCTAATTCCGACCGACTACTAACCGGTGTTCCATTGGAGCACAGACTGTCCCCCACCGATTCCATCAATTTTGGGGATGAAGATGAGAAGCCGTTGAAGATGTTAGGGGTGTCTTGGAACCCCAAGGAGGACTGCTTCTTTTTTAACGTTCCCACCTCCCTGACAGTCCGCACCAAACGCGAACTTGCCAGTCAGGTTGGCAGAATCTATGACCCGTTAGGCTGGGTTATGACAGTTTCTGTCCAGGCCCGTTTTATTCAAAGGGAGATATGCCGTTCGAAATTTGATTGGGATGACCCGTTACCGTCCTCATTCGCCACTGAGTGGCAGCGACTCGCCAGCACTCTCGATCAATTGACCTCACTCCGAATACCCCGCCACGTACACACCGATTCCCCCGAGCAGTGGCTGGTGGGCTTTGCAGATGCATCCGAGACCGCCTATGCCACGGTAGTGTACCACGTAGCAGTGGGAACCAATGAGGTTCTCACCCGTTTGCTCATCAGTAGAGCGCGAATAGCCCCAATGAAACCCGAATCCATTCCCCGACTAGAATTATTGGCCGCTGAGTTATTGGGAAAAACCATGTCCGTTATCCGCTCTGAATATTCGCATATCCCACCTTCCCGAATTGTGGCTTGTTCGGATAGCACGGTAGCTTTGTCTTGGCTTACCGCCGAACCAGCTCCTGTTTGGAAAGTGTTTGTAGGCAACCGTGTCGCTAAGACCCTATCCCATCTGCCCCGGGAGCATTGGTTTCATGTCCGCTCCCATGATAACGCCGCTGACGTGGCTTCGAGAGGAGCCCGCCCCGATCAGCTGGTAAATTGTCAATTGTGGTGGCAGGGCCCTTCCTGGCTTCTGGTTCCCCGATCTGAATGGCCCCTTACTAGGATCCGCCCGATATTAGAATCCCCCGACGTATTGGAGGAAATCAGGGCCTCCTCCTTACCAATTCATGTCAGCACTCCCGATACCCCGTGGGAAGCCCGTTTTAGCAGTTACTCCATGCTCCGTCGCACCACTGCGTGGATGCTCCGTTTTATCACCAACTGCCGAGCGCGCCGCCCTACAAACCCAACCCCCTCGGGCCCCCGCCTCCCCCTTTCAACTGTTGAATTGAAGGAGGCCGATCTAATGTTAATCCGATCCTCACAAAACCGTAGCATGACTGAAGTTCAAGACGCTATCTCCCGCAAGCTTAAACCTACCAAGTTGATGAGGCAGTTGGCCGTTTTCCAAGATGACCGCGGCATTCTCCGAGTAGGGGGCCGATTATCAAATATTAAGAGTCCCTATGAAACCGCTCACCCGGCCCTCCTCAAGCCTTCCGACCTTTTGACCCCGCTACTGGTCAAGCACGCACACGCCTTGTGCATGCATGTAGGTCCCAGAGCGACTCTAGCTCACCTTCGACTCCGTTACTGGATTATGGATGGCCGTAACACTGTAACCCGACTACTGGCCTCCTGCACCCGCTGCTTCTCCATTAAGCCCACTTCCTTTCAACCCGAAATGGGACAGTTACCCACCGCTCGGGTCACCCGTGCCTATGCATTTGAGCAAGTAGGCGTTGATTTTGCTGGTCCGTTTACCGTGTCTGTAGCCGGGCTGCGAGGGGCCCGAGCTGTCGAAATGTACTTAGCAGTATTCGTCTGTTTTACCACAAAGGCGGTACATTTGGAAACCGTTATGGACCTCAGTACGGATGGATTCCTCCAGTGCCTAGAGCGATTCATGGGTCGCCGAGGAGTCCCCTCCGTTATCTGGTCCGACAATGGCCGCAATTTTCTGGGTGCTGCCAATATTGTCTCCCGTTCCCCCCCTAGCTCCGCTCCCGATCCTTCCGCCGTTATTGCCGAACGATTAGCAAACCGTGGGGTGGACTGGAAATTCATCCCCCCTCGGGCTCCCCACTTCGGGGGGTTATGGGAGGCCGCCGTTAAATCCGCTAAGCGATTGCTGAAGGTCAACCTACGGGATCAAACTCCCACGTTGCAAACCTTCAGCACCATTGTAATCCGTATCGAGGCCATCCTCAATAGTCGTCCGTTAGTCTACCAGTCCGGATGCGCTGACGATGTGCTAATCCTGACACCCGCTCACTTCTTGGTGCAACGCCCACTCACTGCACTTCCCGAATCCAACCCTACCGAGATCAGCTCCCGTTTAGTACCCAAGTGGAAATTTGTGTCCGCATTGGTTCAAAGTTTCTGGAAGAAGTGGCACTCCGAATACCTGTTAGACCTTCAGTCCCGACAAAAATGGAACACCCCGACTCGCCCCGCTTTACTTGGTGACGTGGTCCTCATCAAAGAGGATAACACTCCTCCACTCTCCTGGCCCATGGGTCTTATTACCGAATTGATACCCGGTAAAGATGGCACCACTCGAGTAGCCAGAGTCCGTTCCGCCAGTGGTGAAAAGATTCGACCACTGGTCAAATTATGCCCGTTGCCCAAAGATGGTTAACTAGAATAGTCCCCTATTCGTGGGGGGAGGATGTTCAGCCCGAGGCTTCAATAAACCGTTAGGAATTTCTCCTCCACCAGACGTGTCGGCGGCACTTCCCCTAACTTCCCCTCCGAGGGGGCCCGGCGACGCTGGCATCCCCTCAGCCAATAGAATCACACCGTTCGCATCCCCTCCCCTTTTTTCCCGACGCCACGCTCCGTTTCGCCATATTGGATCTATCTCGTTCTGAAAGTTAAAAGGCGAACTTGTGCTCTATATACTCATCAGAATATCCCGTTGTTAACCAGTACATTTTCCTTGTGCAAACCTATAAATACACCCGTTTAATTCCCGTTGTATCAAATACCGTGTCAGTGTCCGTTATTCCGCCCGAATTAAACAATATACTATTACTGATGATGATGATGATGATGATGATATTACAACGTATGTACATGTATTGTCCAATAAATATGTACATTGTATTTTACATATACTGAAAGTTTCTTGTTTATCCCGTATGCGTTCCTATATCATTTATCCGGTATCCACGCCAGTAGATATATGTATAATAAGATTAATAAGGTAAGGGGCATCTGGCGCAGGGGACATCCTGCCACGGCCCAGGTTATGCTAAAACCGCAATACAGCTGGGTCCCTTTGCACCTCGACCTGCACTGGTGCAGGGCTATAAAAAACTCTGTGAGACCTGGTGGACACGAATCCTCTATCTCTTGATTAGAAGGAAAGCATGCTATCCATGCTATGGATCCCGTTGGGATTAGATGGATACTGCTAAGTTAACATCGTCTGATCCAGCCATGCAATTAAATATACCTGTTTATTTGCGCTAATTACACAAATCAGCAACTCCGTAACTATGATGAAATTAATCAGATGTAGACCAACCAAGATGAAGCATTTAAATGGGATTCCATTGATTAAATTGTTGTAAGTTGATTGCATTGGCAACTTATCTAATTTGTCCCCATATTCTTCCACAAACAATTCCCCAGAGTTACGTCAGTCGCGGGAATTCCATGGTTGCGCATGCGCAGACAGCGCGATTTGGATCGGGACATTCATTTGGGGCATTCATGAACCGACCAGCACATTTCCTGCAAAATATCAGCTCAGACAGGTAGGTGGACAGGGATGGAGACTGGTGGGTGGGCCTGTCGGAAATTGAGGAAGCTAGCGTGTGAATTTTACTGTGAAAAGCTACAATATCCCCATATTATGTGGATGGCTTATTGACAGGAACCATACAATTCCCAGAAGCTTCGAGCATCCCGTTCAACCAGTATTGTACTCGTTTAATATGCCCAGTGTTTGGAGCCGCTGAATTGGATAATTCAATTTTCCACCGTAAATGATGTACACGTTGAGTGCCTTCCTCAGCCCGACTGTCTCTTTCTATGGAGTGATTCAATATTTGGCGTTCTCGAATAATCACTTCTCTGTGCCGCTCTGTTTCCGTTTCCGAGTGGCCAAAAACTCCCAAATCCTAAAGATGGGGTTGGGCAGGGCGTTGCCTCTCATTTGCATATGGATTTCTTATTTTTGTTCAAATGTAAAGCAGATCCGATTGCTTTGCAGCTACAAAGTTACCGATGATTGAGTTACGGATGATGTATTGTTGGGAACTGGCTGTTTAATACTGTGAGTCTGAATGTTAGTATATATCATGGCAATATATAAAGCAGGTTTCAGGTTTCTTGGCCGCTTAAATATTCAATCTGTTGTTATGGTGTTCTTGATTTTTGGTCTGACCGAAACTCAAGAACATCGTAGTTTATATGTTTATAAATGTATTATATTTTTTCAAATCTCCCTCCAGAACGATGGAAAAAGCGATTTTCAAGCTTACAGCTGAGGACTTCTAGATGTCCGTGTCCGCGCGCGGGCGCGCGCGTGTGTGTGTGTGTGTGTGTGTGTGTGTGCGTGTGTGTGTGTGTGTGTGTGTGTGTGTGTGTGTGTGTGTGTGTGTGTGTGTGTGTGTGTGTGTGTGTGTGTGTGTGTGTGTGTGTGTGTGTGTGTGTGTGTGTGTGTGTGTCACGAACGCCTGAATTTCGCTAGAAAAATGAATGCCAGCACTACGGGTTTTTCATCATTTCTATTCGAATCGATCACGATCTGCTGTTACCTGTGTAATATGAACTGTGAAGTTATGATGCAACAATATTGTCATGCAATTAGTGTTGGAACATACTGTTGAAGAATTGAACCGTTTAAAAATAGAAACTGAAGAAGCATATTTTCCTTCCTGTTTATCTCCCCCAATACCTACCACCTCTCGGAGTTTCCTGTCCAAAACTTCACAAATATTTCATGCAACATATCAACCCAAAGCGGTGTAAATGTATTTAGAGAAACGCCATCACGATGGCCGGGATGTAAATTATAAATTCGTAGATTTACTTATTACTCGCACGTTACATCTCCGTTGGCTAAGAAGCCAAAGCGATTTCATTCTGTTTGCGATTCTACCTCAGGTGATCATTTAAATTTATGAGAAGACTCAGGAAATTCTTATTTTAGTGGTCTTTCTCCCCCTTTTTTGGAAGGAGCAAACTGGGTGCCCTGCCATTAAATAATGTACATTAGCATTGAGATAAACTCCGCCAACCCTTCATGACATGGATACTGACATTCCACAAGTTCGTCGCAGGTACAGAATAATAAAATACTATTCGACTGAATGGGATACCATAAAATAAATATAAAATGTCATTCTGATGCGACTTTTTTCACCTTCACTTCGCCTGACAATATACCACTATTTAACAAAAATACTTTTAGACTTACGGGTATAATCTGGACTAAACAAAAACGTCTGTCACGTAGGTGGACGGTATAGCTACCTCACATCGTTAGTAATTCCCTAGTGCATAAAATAGTCTTAGGTTACTACAACTTAACCTATGATAGGAAGTTGGTAGGTGCAAGAACACATGCGAAGAACACATGCTCACTTATTATTTGGATTTGCTCAGCTTCGATGTCCTGCGCCGCTCATCATAATCTCCAGTTGGTAGGTGACATTTAACTTTTTGTGAATCCTCACACTCGAGTTACACAAGAGTTGTAGTTAACAAAATGTTCTTGTGGTGTCCTAATTTTGGATCATGAGCTCGACCAAGAGATACTATTTTTCCTTGGGCAGGTGATTATTGACGAGCACTCATCACGGATGGGTATTGAGTCACTATGTATGGGTATTGAGTTGCGGTGATCGGTGATTAATTTTCTCCAGGCGACTTGGACAGACCATATTACGACTAATCAGGCGTTGGTGCAGAGAGGATGTAGAGGCTTGATTTTGAACGTATTGTTCTTGCTAATACCATACACCAGAACCCTGTCATTGGAACAGCCGAATCGTATTAAAGAGGCATCCGCGTAAAACCTTTTAA
The DNA here is from genome assembly GCA_954871275.1 of Leptopterna dolabrata. Lineage (NCBI taxonomy): Eukaryota > Metazoa > Arthropoda > Insecta > Hemiptera > Miridae > Leptopterna > Leptopterna dolabrata. The sequence continues at coordinate 94,453,500 of OX940974.1, forward strand.
AGCGAGTCAATTTTATGATTTTAACGAAGTGTTCGGACATCGGGCGTAACTAGATTTCGAAGTTTCCCATTTTATGGCTTTCAAACTCAAATCCAATTTCCAGTTAATGAATACCGGTAGACTGAGTAGAAAGGAATCATCGTTATTGAAATCGGATAGAAACTGAAAAAATCGGGTGTCACCCAAGATGCTACTTTCTCAACCCCTATTCAGTGTCTCTCGATCTGGGGCTATACACAATTGAAAATGCTATTGGAATTCACGGTAAGTATGGATGTTTAGATGATCTCATTAATGAGGGAAGGGAACAGTTTCATAGCTGTTTGTTAGGTTGTTGCTCTTTTTACAAGAGTTAGATTGAACTGGATATCAGCCCCATGAGCAACTTGTGTGTTAGGTAGGTACTGTCTGTTTTCTATTTTAGCGAATTTTCCCTGAAAATACACTATTGCAATCGATCCAAAATCTTTGGTAATTTTGTAAAATTATCAATTTCTCTTCCATTTTAGATATACCTGGATTTTAAACATAGGTATTCGTGTATATCACAATTTGAGAGGGAATATTTCGTCCCGGCCTCTTCAGACCACTGGAGAAACCTGAAATTGCTATATTTTCTCCCTCCTGTCATCAAAATATTTATTTTTACTTGTCTACCTTATCTAGGGACACAAGAAAAACTCGAAGCGACCAAGTACACTGTTTATACAGAACAAGTAGGTTTAATCAAGGTTAGGTTAAACTGAATTGTTACTGGGGAAAAAAAAATTTGTCCTGGAAAACAATTTTTCACGGGGGAAAAAATTTGTTATGGAACAAAATATTGACTAGGAAAAAAATGTTTGCTCGGAAAACATCGTTACTTATAATCGAATATTCTTTTAATTGAACTTCGTTAGTATCAGAAATAGCGATAAAACTATCAATCCAAATAGATGCGATATCCCCTCCAAAAACAACCCTGTAGTAAAAATTTACCGTAGTTTACTGTAGTTTAAATTTGTTATTTTTTATTTTAATTTATAAATTAAATGTATGTGCATATAGAAACCTGTTCCTTCTCTCTGTTGGATGTGTGTATAGATACCTGTTCCTTCCCCCAAACCTTAAAATTTCTTTCAACGCTGTTTGGCGAGCAGCTTTTTACTGTCCAAACCTTCCGGCTGAGGAGGTTAATGTATTTATGAGGAGGTTTATGTATTTAGCAGTCACAACTTACGAAAACCTCAAATATTGGGAGACTCAGACCCACTACTTTGGAATTACTTTTAATCTTTTTTCGAATTGTTTTTATCGCTGTCAACTGATGAGGCAGTTCCGATAAGCCGTTAGAAATAACATATATTTACTTGTTTCCCCACATGATGGCCCGAAAACATTCCAAAACTATTCCTTCCCTCCTCCTCACGGTTCACTGTCTACTATTCTGGTGATACTGCTTTCAACTTAAACTGACCTAGTCGCAGTTCTCAAGTTCCATTCAAAATAAGATAATCTTGATTGAAATTTAACAGCGCTTAGGCAGTTTTCCCCTCACCCCTCTCCCACAACGTCCCATTCGGTCTCCCTCCTCAAACAGTTCCACTCTCCATTGGTCGTAAATTTCTAGTACTCCGTACCTTCGTCAAATTCGCAACATATTGTCAAATACGGATCCTAATCTTAGCGATGGTGTGTGAACATAGGTACATTCACACAGAAATATAATTTTTAGAAATGTAATTCGATGATTCAACGTAATTCTTTCTCTCAGTGCATTCATAATTATGTACTACGAAATTGGAGGTTTATTTTCCATCGTTTGCTACTCGAACAAATACTATACACCTCGACCAAACCTCAAAAAACATTGGAAGTTTAGAGACTTAGAAGTTTCAGTATACATTTGTATAATTTTATAGCTCTGTTGTTCATGCCGTGGGATAGAATAGTGACTAAATCATGGGGACTGTTAAGTCAGCTCCAATTAATCTGCACGGACATTTACCGTTATAACTATCTTGTCCCACTCAACAATAGTAACTATAAAGAACTAATAATTGTTGTTATTGTTGCTGGCCATGGTGTGTCCCATTGAACACACGACACAATGCGGAAATAGCCCGTCAAATTTAGACTCCTGTCAGGTCCGATCTTGGGAACATAAACAGGAAAAGTGTTGGTACCTTAACGTGCGCCAGTCGATCCGTCACACTTAACCATACTCCTAATCATTCCCCAGGTAAGAAAAAAGAAGTGATGAATCGTAATGTGTGATGAAACGATTGCCGCCGACCTGAACAAACGGCGGAATAAATCTGTCATATCGACGACTATAGCAAGATTGATTAGCTCGCCCTAAACTACCATTACAACACTCAAAACTTCGCGTTATCAAATGTTCGGAAATACGTCCGCCAAAGAGAAGACGAAAAGTTAGTTTCAACTTTGTTTTCAATTTTTCGCAGCAGTCCCATTTTTCGGTAACTTGCAGAGTGTGATTTGGTTTATCAAACCGAACCTTGTTCCACGGAGTTTTCTTTCTCTAAGAAAACTACCCTTCGCCAAACCCTTGTCTTTTTCATAATAGCCTTAAATATGTTTGCTAACAGAGCGTGACATGGAAAAAAACCCATTTGATCGGAGTACGATTATTTCCATTCCGGCGGCGCATATTCGAGGGAAACCAACGCAATTCTTTCTCGACGCGGGATTCTAGATAAACTGGCTTCGCCATTGTATAAAACTCATAGCTGGATAAATATGATTAGGGAGTTAGAGAGAAAGCGAGAGACAGGAATTGAAAGCTGTGGACCGCCGTTGTATGTTGGTAGGGTGAGGTAATTCTTTTTGAGGGGCTATTCAAATTAAAGTAAACAGTGCTCGAAGACAGATGGTTGAGTTGCATTTCTTTCATTGCGAACCTATTTGTTGCAAATCACTTTTTTTCCCCTTAGATTTTTAGGGACATCCCCTGAAGTTAGGCGTTTATATGGGGAGGCTCAGTTTTCTATGTTTGATGGATGGGGACACAGTAGCGCCTTGGAGAGGGAAAACAAACATTGCATAGGGGCGAAGCCGTACAATCATTCAAATTCGTAGAATTATGGATCTCCGTGATTTTGTCCCCCCCCCCCCCCCCAGGAATCTATATAATTTGTATATACACATATATAGAAATCAATAATTAAAACACCTTCTGGAGTTCCGACCGTCTATTTTCGAGAAAGATACAAATGAAAAATATGGCTAAAGATGGCCGTCAAACCAAGGCGTTAGAAGGGGTGGTAATATGCTCGTCAGTAGGTATACAGCTAAATGATTTTCCTACAATATTTTCACTGGATTTCCCGAGTGTTGCGCAGAATAGTATTAATATACAAACACTCGTAAATGAATAACATCAAAAAACCTCCTGATGGGACTGGGGTGTACAATTTGGGTTGGTTCCCATTTTTTTCATTAAAACTAGTCAAATATAGTAGTATGTATTCGGGTTCACGGCCTTGTACATTAAATCGTAACTAGGTACCTTGCCAGTGCCAAACCAAAAACTGCAAATTGGTTCAAAATGGAATATTTACAATGTTCATGGTACATAATATGTTCTTGTAGTCACATTCAGCTCATACTGCCAAGACCATACTGCCAGCCATACTGGGTATTTGACAACAACCATGCCCTTTCCGCATCATACAGCCGAACCGGTCCGATCCTCACAATCCCGACGGTCTCGGATTTCAAACCGTGCTGCCCAACACAAGCCTATTCTTCGAGTTTCATTTAAATCGGACTGTCTAGTTAAAAAAAAAAATTTAGTACGTGCAATAATCAAAAAAATATTTTAGTACGTGCAGTAATCAAATTTGATTCAGTGATTCGATTTCTGGTGATTGCGGCCGTTTTCGCGATTTAAATCTCGGCCCACAAACCTCAGATTTGTCACTCGTTTGTCAAAAATATGTTTCATTATTTTCTCAGTCTTGTTAGGTATTAAGTAACCGTACCAATTGCTCCTCTGAATTTACATCAATTTCTGGTGATTTCTGCCGTTTTCACGACTTACATCTATTTTCCACCCACTATCCGTGGATTTGCACACTTTTGTGGAAAATATTTTTATCGTTCTATCATTTCACACCAAATCAATCAGTCAGAATAATTCATTTGTAGTAGGTAATCAGTTTTACATGGTTGTTACAAAAGCGTACTTTGCGAAAGGAAAATAAATAAAAATTAGGTGTTTACTTCAACACTTAGGTGAATGACTAATATTAATATTCAAAGGAACAAAAGATACATTGATAATAATTAGAACATTTTTTCACATTTCTTTAGACGACGAAAGTTTCGGATGGCTTGACTGGTGTTTGTCTTGATGTACGTTGATGTCGATTTCGGACGTAAGCGAACTGACGATGACGGCGAATTCCTACAACGCTGTGAATTTCGACACGTCGTTGCCTATGAAAATATAATAATGCCGTAGGATGTCCCCTCAATCTCATTATTCACTGTATATATTGCAAGATAGAACTCTCGATACGCAGTGTACAGCGGGCATTCCATCAGGAAGCGTAGCTACCTGAGTTTCGGGCAGCTTGAGATCGGAAACCGTCGCATACTTATTTATTGTATGGTAGAACTTAATTTGGCCCTTTTCCTGGTTTGCGGGAATCTTGTTATAACGTCCGCTAGGACGGCCCGCAATACACACATAATAAATACATATATATATATATATATATATATATATATATATATATGTGCCGTTTCACGCCACTTCATGTGATTTCTGGCAATTTCGACGAGTTATATACGATTTACACTATTTTTGGTTCTCAAACCTCAAAATTTTCATACTTTTGTAGATTATTTTTTTAACTGTTGGCTGAGTCCTTTTCGGTATCGAGTCCTCATTTACATCAGTTTTCGGCCCAACAACTTCGGATCCATCTTATTGTTGTGGAGAACTCATCGTATTGTCTGTTAGTATGCCACCCCACTTGTAGAGGGCAAGTCCCATCAGACCAATGAATAATTTCCCTCTTCAAACCATCCACCGTCAGTAGTAAAAATACCTGATGCTACGCAATACGTTTGCAATTACAGTGTCCGGCGTGGTAAAAACAGAAGAAAAACGAAATATGGAGGGACCACATTTCATCGTAAATAATTTTTCCCCTCTTCTTTTATGGGCGTTTTCCTGTTTTTCCTCTTCTGTATTGTGAATCAATTATACGATTCCTTCAATTGGGACACTGAACGAATATTAATCTCCAGCGCCATCCACAGCATCATGAACCGACATCGAACCCCCGTTGCTCGCCCGAACCCTTTTTTGCCCTCACTACACCACGACCTATCCCAAATCTATCCCCCGCGTCTTTTCCCATTGTTTATTCAAGAGGCCTCACCTTCAAACCGCTTCTTCAAACGCCGCCACCCCACCCAAATTACCCCTCCTCAGTCTACTTTACCGTCACTCCAGCTAACCCCCCCCCCCCCCCCCACACACACAAAATTCCTGTAGAGCTCTTTTCCGATGCCACAGCTCTCATAAATTATTCGAGAATAACTTTTTGCTCCAACGTCATCATTTTGCTGTCCCCCCTCCCCTCTTATTTTTGTTATCACGTTACGAAACTTCGTAAACTTGAAAATGGTCTGAACAACCTATTTTCATCAGACGGTGGTTTGCGCTTAGTTTATTTTTAGTTTCCGTAGACAATTTTTGAAAGGTTCGATGCAAATCTTTTTTAGAACAGTCAAAAGGTGTAAAATGTTGCGAAATTTATTGCACTGAAAACACTTGTGAAGTCACTTGGATGAAAACGGACAGACGCAACGTGGAAGAGGTTCGAGTCGTCACTGGCTCGCGGGTGGCCAGCGAGTCGTATTTATGGGGTTGGGATGCAGAATAAGCAGGAAAAGTAAATATCAGCAATATATATATATATATTGAACTAAACCGATCCCGGAAGTTAACGCAGGCGGTATAACTTGAACCCGTATCGCACCGGCTGGCGCGTCCAAGGGAGTCATACGAGCAGAGGCGCTTGCCGCACTGGGTGCGGCATGTGAAAAACCTGTTTTCATAGAAATATTGTCTTGTGTGGGTGGAATATGATGATTAGAGCAGGATAAACTTATTCTTTTTAAACTCGTATATTTCAACAATCGTAAAACCCGACGTGGCCCAGTCTTTGTGTCTATCGTTCAAGATATTTGTGAACAGTTTTAGAAACGAGGTCGACATGAGCTATTCGTTGGTATTGGAGAGTATCTAACAAATCCCCTTTCTTATGTATCATTGATTTAGCAAGCTGGGACCAATTAGCGGGAGGGGATTCCGGCTGGAAGATTTTATTAAACATATGGATTATGTGAAGCAACCAATTCTGGGAGATATGCTTGAAGAAGTCAACATTTCCTACCTAGACAGTAAAACGGTTCAAGCTGGAATATACTTCCTGGTGGGTTACTTCCCAGTCCAAAACTGGGTGACCCACATCGAAATAAATTACAGCAATAGGTGAGCGTTATGGGGGGGGGGGGGGGGGGGGTAGAGCCTAGAGTAAAATTCAACCCAAACGTCCAGTGGAATGTGTATTTCCATGGATTTCTTTCCTCTGAACAAAGGGTTGAAAATAATATTTGTGGTGATAGAAACGTTTGAGGTGTGACTTGGATAGGTGAGATTGAGATGGGAAGGTTGAGGTTTTGGTAGCTAGCCTTTGAAAGGTTACAACTATGGCGAAGCCGGGAAGGTTACCATCACTAGAAACGCTAGGGGATGTGCCCAGACGGTTCCACCACTCAGAGTTATTTTAGACAAGAAAGGTAAGGCGATATGAGGAGAGAGAGAATTCATCGACTTGGGTTTTATATGAGCTCTTCCACCCTCCTCCGGTCCTCCCACGGTCGTTAGAAACTGTTGGTAGACTGTTGGAGGGAAGAGGAGACCTATGCCACTTCAGTCACGTAGACCCTCCATTCGTTTGGTTTATTGGGACAATCTTATTATGTACATCGAGTGGTATTTCCGGGAGGATACCACTACAGTAATGGTTTTCAAAGTTTGGTCAGGGAGGTTTTATCCATACCTATTATGATTGTCGATTGATACTGAACAGAATTTTGCAGTTAATTTTTTTTTGCGGGGTCAAGAAATAACAGTTATTTTTGAGAGATTTTTTTGGTCAGCTATAATTTATTAATAAAGGTCAACAATTAACGGATGGCCGTTATTATAAAATAAAAAGTTAACAGCTAACAAATGAGAGATACTTTTTTCTGTTAAGAACAACTGTTATTCCCAAGACCAAATCCCCCTGAATAATAGAATAATCTTTGTACTGATTGATGAAACCACCCAGCTCAACCCCCAGCACCTACTCTAGCATTCAACAGTGTTGTTTATTTGTGGGTGTGGGGGGGGGGGGGGGGGAGGATACACGACTTCCTGAAGGAGCTCCATTTTTCCTTTTTTCGATAGATTCCTGTTCAGCATGGTAGAAAATGGGTAAATCCGCTTTCCCCCCTCATAATCATGAAAATTGTCTAAAAAGTTTAAAAACTAAAAACTTCAGAGGGGCCGTGCCTAATGAAATGAATTGAGGAGGAATTTCATTTTCTGTATTATAGGAGCTAATTTTCTGTTTTTAGCAATGAATTAATGACATCTCGATTCCTTTTCTTTTTTGCATTTTTTGTTTCCTCTGATGAGACTGTTCACTGCTCCTGTGTAATCCTCTCCGTTGAAAATATCGACAAAAGAAACGGGATAAGCACCCGTAAAATTGGGGGAATTTAATTTCATTATTACCAGTGGTTCCTATTTTTACTTCGCAACCCCTCGCTGTTGTCATTCTTACCATTGGGATGATTACAGAGCACTCAAAAAGATTCTCATCTAACCTACGACTAGCCCAGAGCCCGTCAGCCACGAGTACTTCGGAATATTGCTTTCAGCTGAAATCTTATCACCTACCAGGTATCATCCAGGAGATTACATGGGGACCGTGTTTTCATAATATTACGAAACTCAAACGAAAATTATTGTTGTCAACACATGATAGAACAGACTCCTACATCATGTTTGGTATTATCTGGTATTATTATAACTTGTTTTTGTTAACTATAACATAGGGCTGTAGTTAGTGTGCATCGGTTAATTTAGACCATTTTTCAAACGAAACGCTTAGATCAATACCTTCAAACTAAATTTTGTGTTTTTTGCGAACTTTCGTATTTTATTAGGGGTTTGTACTTGTCCGAACTCGAATTGTGCAGATCGAAGTAAGCAGTATGTGGAGAGAATTCAAAATTGCATCTACAATTTATTATAATATTATTATGACAAATTGTAGTGGGTAGGCCGATTTGCTCATTCGTTGATTTTTGTTGACGTTTGTGGACAAAAAATGTTCTTCACAATAGTATGATTACTAGTCCGGTGGCAGGGATACAGTTGGGCGGTAGGCATTTCAGCCTGACAAGCCGACCATTGTGGCCTGCCTGGCCGCCCATTTCGGTCAAAATCCGTAAACTTGCATAGAAATCTCTCTGGAAATCTCTCTCTTTCAACCACTTCCTGGCACAACGCCAACGTCATTTAGCTGGTAAACCTAGAAAATGTTGGACCAATTCCCATATTATTTGCTGTTAATTAGCCAGATCAAATACGATCAAGCTGAAAAGTAATAGGCGTCATCTTGACATGGTGAAGGGAATAAAGGAAGGGGGTCGATTCTGATTGACCCAGGAAGAGAATGCCAAAAAGTGAAAGGAACATAAGGTGAAGGGGTTGTGGAGAGAGGGGTGGAGCCAAGCTGTTACAGAAATGAACGCAATAATGGAGAAAAACTTAAAGGAATTACATCATTCAAAGATTTACTCAGCATATCACTCTTAATAATTTAGAATTTTTCAAGCACATCCAACATGCTACCTTTTGGGCAAAAATGAAGATATTCAATGAACTGTCTGTCTGCAAGATCAAAATTGAAGCTATGACTGGATTCATTCAAGTAGCGTGCAAAGGCCGAATCACCGTTATTATCCCTGAAATATTTTTCATGTTCCTTTATTCTTTCTCTAAACTTCCTACCAGTTCGACCACAATAATCAGTTTTTGACTATTTATAATGTCACCTCACCAGTGTGCCTTCAGTTATTGTTTGTTACTGACGATGGTTTGATCACCGATACCGGTATAACAGTATTTTTTTCCTTTTTTCTTGTATTAGTGGAAATATACTATTTTTTCAATAACTCCGTTTTCTTTGAAATGGGTTTCCACGATTTCTTCGCGAGTGATTTAGTTCGTACTCGCACGGTCTTGAAAAATTGCAAACCAGAAAATTTAGCGGCATCATTCATTATCAACGAAAGTAAAATCTTGATACTGTAGTGGGTTTCTGTTGACAGTATATGGTCGCGGTGTGGGCGTGTAGTGGGAATGGTAGGTACAAATTTCAATTACGGCTTCGCAATTACCATGTTGAGGAGCAAACAAACCCCAAGCGGTATTGCCAAGATGTTGACGGGAACGCGGGACTACTCACGGGAGGACCACTGATTGAATACTCCGACTGATAACTGATTTGCACGCACAGTACCGTGGAAAACCCGTCACGTACGCTCTTGCGCCCGCTCCTCGTTTTCTCATTTATTCGCTCCACTATATTTTGGCTCCGCTCTGAACGCGTGAGCCATGGGAATTCACTGTTTGTATATGTAGCTCTCGGCTATTCTCAAACGCAGGGTTCACATTTCTCCACCCTAAATACAAATCCAACGAGTTGAGAATGGCAGCATCGAACAAAACCAATGAGATGAGAAAGTGCGCCGATGTCGACAATCGGTGGTCGATATATGGCAAAAACGAAACCCTCGTATCGATCGATACAGATAATTTGTCCCTTTCAGTACCGACGAGCCGGTGTTTCAACCATTAGTACTTCCAGGCGAATAACGGTCAAAATATTAAGAATATATTTAAGAGCGCACGAGTTTTCGTTTGAAGAGTAAGCGGGCTAGTATGAATCCAATAAACTTATACAATATACAATAATAATTTCATGTTTTCGATTGCAGCTCATCTCATACTGGTCAGTGAAACATCGTTCACCACTCGGTCGAAAGCTGCGAGTCCAGCTAATATGCTCACATCCTCAAATATCCCGCAAAGAAATGAAATATAATAAAACTAATCAAGAGCACTAAAAGAAACAGTCGGGCCCCCACCCCTGTTACCCTGTCGGGCTACCTCTCCTATGACGCCCCTCCACGCCATGGTGGAGATGATTTCTACCGCCCATTCTGTCCAACATCTTGACAGCCAGTGCCCCATGTACTCCAATCCACTTTCCACAACTTTCCAATCTCCCGATAAAAAGTACATTGCTTAGAGCGAACAAACCTTTTAAAGTCCTTGTCACATGCGGGCTTATTATTACATTGGACATACAGAAATTTTTGCTGTTCACGTATTGTTTCTTTCTGTGCAGTAGTGGAATTACTTATGGTTTCCACTAATTGTGGTCCCCAAAAACTCGAATTTTTTTGAAGAAGCTCCTATTTTTGACAAATTATCTTTGATCATGTATAGAGCCATTTAATGGTCTAAATTCACACGTTAATACTGCTTCCAGTGTTTCCTCTACTTCCAGACAATTTCCCAATTTTTGACCTATAAAAAATGAATTATGGAGCTGAACCTCCGTTAGAACCTCAATTATTCACTCTTTGGTCAAAATCAACTTCATATTCGGTCTTCTCGCTCTAAAAAACATGGAAAACGATATTTTTAAGATTCGTCCACCCATTATTCCTCCCATAACACCCCTGGGTGCATTCCGATCGGGCTGCCGAGCTTCGGATCACAACTAGGACCTAAATGTGTTCCCAAATGAAGACCCAAACTGTGTGCAGAAGAGCGATGATTTAAGACCCAAATTCAACATAAATATAAGGCTGAAACTTCGTTATAACCTCAATTTTCCAATCCTTGGTCAAAATCGACTTCATATTCGGTCTCATCGTCCTAAAAAATATGGAAAATGATACCTCACAAGCTCATGTTCACAAAAACACAAAAAAACCCCATTTTTCACCCATAACACCCTTGGGTATATTCCGTTCGGGCTGCAAAGTTTCGGCACTCAACTACGGTCCAAATGGAGCCTATGTGCGAAAGAACGAGTTTTTATACCAAAAATAAAGGAGATATGGATGATACGGCGGACGGACGTTGCATTTTGGTTTATTATTCTGTGACTTGGAATCTACGCACCTTGAAACGTGAAAGAAAATATTGTGAGGGGGTGTTAAAACTGAGCGAATACATAGGTGTATTATTCACAGAATAATAAACCAAGAAAGAAAGAAAGAAAGAAAGTAGGGGTAAAAAGAGAGAGCTGGCGCAGGGTCTAATGAAGATAACCTGACACACCTGAGAAGTGGATGGTAACAGTAGTGATAACCTTCCTCGCGACTCATACTAGGTATAACCTGTACTTTTCTTACTAACTTGTAGACACTTTGAGGGTAGTTGGGGCTAGCCCCCTTTCTGACGACGTCACTGGGCGTCAGGACCAACACGCAGTATTTCCGTTTCGCGGCGAAAAAATTTTCCTCCGGCGACGGGGCTCGATCCCCAACCTTTCGCTTGGAAGTTTGATGCTTTACCACTAGACCACGCAAGAGCCTACCAGAGGTCTCGAATATGATGGTAGACGAACACGCTGCGAATACGCTGCAAAATAGATCGATGGCCCAGCAAACCCTCCTCCAGCTAGCATATAATTGGATAGTAAAATATGTTATTATCGATAGTTTGATACAGCGAGGCACGATGAATGCATAGCCGGGGCATTATTTGAAATACCAGGTCGAGTGTGGAATTGAGCTTTCATCACTTGTGCGCTGGAATGTGGATGGGACACGAGATGTGGATGACTTGTTATGAGACAGTAATGTGTTTCGACTTCTTGGATACCTTCTATGACGGCTGTCAGTAGCTCCACATTGATGTGGTTGGTTCGATTTTTTTTTTTTAAGATCTCTAATGGGGCTTCAAGTTTCTCTTCCGTCTCATAACAAGTCATCCACATCTCGTGTCCCATCCACATTCCAGCGCACAAGTGATGAAAGCTCAATTCCACACTCGACCTGGTATTTGAAATAATGCCCCGGCTATGCATTCATCGTGCCTCGCTGTATCAAACTATCGATAATAACATATTTTACTATCCAATTATATGCTAGCTGGAGGAGGGTTTGCTGGGCCATCGATCTATTTTGCAGCGTATCGTCTACCATCATATTCAAGACCTCTGGTAGGCTCTTGCGTAGTCTAGTGGTAAAGCATCAAACTTCCAAGCGAAAGGTTGGGGATCGAGCCCCGTCGCCGGAGGAAAATGTTTTCGCCGCGAAACGGAAATACTGCGTGTTGGTCCTGACGCCCAGTGACGTCATCAGAAATTTAAAAGTCAGAAAGGGGGCTAGCCCCAACTACCCTCAAAGTGTCTACAAGTTAGTAAAAAAAGTACAGGTTATACCTAGTATGAGTCGCGAGGAAGGTTATCACTACTGTTACCATCCACTTCTCAGGTGTGTCAGGTTATCTTCATTAGACCCTGCGCCAGCTCTCTCTTTTTACCCCTACTAAAGAAAAAAAGAAAAAAAGAAAAAACGCTTGGAAGTCCTTGTCACATGGGTTTATTATTCTATTGGACATACCTGCAGAAATGTAGACTGTTCATCTATTGTTTCTTTCGTGTGCAGTAATTTAAAAAGCTATTTCTGATAGTTTCCACCAATTTTGGGCCCCCAAAAACACGAATTACGCTCCTTTTTTCTTCATATTATCTTTGGTCATTGAAAGTCCCGTTTGTCTTGATTCAACTGTTGACACTTTTTCTAATGTTATTACCAAATTGGTGGTGATTTCAGACGATGTCCCGGGTTTTTGACTCATAAAAAATGAAGTTTGTGAGCTGAACCTTCGTTACAACCTCAGTTCTTTGGTCAATATCGACTTCATATTCGGTCTTCTCGCCATTTTGACACCCATTTTTCACCCATAACACCCCTGGGTATGTTCCGATCGGGCTGCAAAGTTTCGGGACACAACTGGGGCCCAAATGGAGCATGTGTGCGAAAAAACTAATTTTTTAGAACGAAAATGAAGTAGTTATGCATGATACGGCGGACGGCGTATGTGGACGGCGTATGCGGACGGCGTGTGGCAGACGGCGTACGGTGAACGGCGGACGGACATTGCATTATTGGAATTTACGCACCTTGAAACGTGAAAGAAAAAAATTTGAGGAGGTGTTATAATAAATTGTTCGCTAAGCGAATACATAGGTGTATTATTCGCAGAATAATAAACCAAAATGGAAAACCCTATTAGCGAATTTTCAAAGAAAATGAAGCTATTGCAATGGCTTCGAAATTTAAATAATATAAATTTTTGGAAATTTTCTTCATAGAAATCCGTTTCAGACCATTCTAAAACGATTCCTGAAATTTAACACTTTTTTATATGTATATATATATATATGTGTCACTCCAGACGATAACTCTCGATAGAATTGAGATAAACAGCTCAAATTTGCACAAAAAATCTATCTTGGCAATCGAAAGGCTAAGTTCGAAGATGGGCGAAATTGGCCTACTCTAAGGAGGGTTTTGGCGCATTTAAAGTGCGCAAAAATTACCCAAAAATCCCCAAAATGTTATTTTCCAACAAGTGACCCCTCATTTTAAAGGTTTTTGCACGCTGAACACGATGGTGGAATCGGATTTTAGATATCTTGATCCGTTCTCAAATTAGAGCATTTAAAGTGCGCAAAAATTACCCAAAAATCCCCAAAATGTTATTTTCTAACAAGTGACCCCTCATTTTAAAGGTTTTTGCACGCTGAACACGATAGTGAAATCGGATTTTAGATATCTAAATCCGTTCTTAAATTAGAGCATTTAAAGTGCGCAAAAATTACCCAAAACTAGGATAATCTTTAAACTCTTACCCCCCCCCCCCCACCCCCTTAGAGTGGTCAGATTGAAAAATGTGAGAAGTATTAATTGAAGACGAGAGTTCGAAGCAAAACAAAACCATAGCCATTAATTCGAATATTTCTTTGAAAATTCGCTCATTAAGTCATGCTGCATGACTGGTTTTTTTTATACCCATTTTTCACCCATGACACCCCTGGGTATATTCCGATCAGGCTGCAAAGTTTCGAGACATAACTAGCTCCCAAATGGAGCCTATGTGCGAAAGATAGATTATTTTCGACATAAAATAAAGGTAGACAGTGATGATATACGGCGGACGGCGCGGCGCGCGGGCATTACATTTTTGGAATCTACGCACTTTGAGACGTAGAACAAAACGTTTTGAGGGTGTGTAATAAAAATTCTTTGCTGAGCGAATACGTAGGTTATATTATTTACGGAATAATAAACCAAAAGGGGCTAGATCCCAATTTAAATAACTGATTTACTAAGTTAAATAACTATGTTATGTGTAATCTAAGATAAGAGCGGTTCTGTTTAAAATAATACCTACATGTCTGTTGTCCATTCAAGTTTTTGATCCTATGTCTTTTACACCCGACCGTGTAGTCTAGGGTTCTTGGGGGGGAAAAAAAAGTTCTCCCCTCAACTTTTCCAGAACTGGGCATTTGAAGTGCGTTTCCTCTTTTTAGGTGTTTTATTCGCACAAACGACCTGATCCCATATCATTGGACAGATTTGGGTTTGTGGAGTGTTGATTCTGTTCATCAGCAGATGAAACATGTGGGACGTTTTCATCCGATTTCGGTTTATTATTTTCAATAATGAACCTTTGGAATCGACCATGCAACAGAATTTTTTAACCCCCCTCCTAAAAATTTCATGGTTTACGTTGCAATGGACGTAGAATGCGAATATCGAATACGGAAATACTTCCGTCCGTCCGCCGTCCACCGTCCGTCGTACGCCGTCCGCAGCTTTTTCCTTCGTTCCCAATCAATTTGGTATATGGGTCCCATTTGGGCTGTAGTTGGTCCTCGAAGCTCGGCGTTACTGTCTCTCAATTCTAAGGGGTGAAAAATAGGGGTTGAACTATCCAGTGTATCCCTATCTCGGAAAATTTTATTTTGAAGTGTGAGTTTTTTCGCATTTTTAAACAATTTGTTTTTTTTTCTGCAATTTTGAGACCTTCCGGAGCATTCCACGATGTTGCCATACAATTTGGCATAAAATTTGCCCTAAAGAGCAGGGTGTATGCAGGCATGAAGCTGAGTTGAGAAGCACATCGCTGATCTCTCGGCCAGGTTGGCAGTGTAGCGATGTGGCCTACGTGACGGACAAAGTTCCAGAGATCGAAACCCAACCAGGGTTTAGCAACACTTAACATATGATTTAGGTAGGTACCTAGTGGCCCAGGTGGCAGATAGCTGTTATCTGTAATAGAAGGGTGTTCTATACGGATAAGTATGATCTGTAACAGAAGGGTGTTCCATACAAAATAAAAAACCGTTGTGTAGGGATTTGCAGCGTTTTGTTATTAATGAGATGGAAGTTTCATAATTGATGTCAAATACCGTTAATGTCTGTCGAGGAAGAGGGCAACACTTAAATTGTGTATATTAACGCTAAATCGCGATTTTGAGGGCCCCGACTGCAATTTTACAAGAAGGTAAACAAGCAAGGGGGGGCTTGTGACATATTATTATACATTTTATATATCTTCGTATCTTATATATCTCTTACTAGCTGTTTTCGGTCGCTCATACAAGTGGGTGTATAGATCACTGGACTTTCTCATCCAAGTAGTTTAGAAAGATCACTTGACTTGTAGTCTCGCGGGTTTGTAACCTCACGACGCGCAAGATTCCTTGGTTACTACATCAGGTGGGTTTATATTATTATCTGTTTAGATACCTATATTTGTATCGAGTATTTCTATCGGGTGTACGTCGAGTAATGAGGGAGCCCATTGAGGCATCTGGAAACAGTGGTTGTTGGTACACTACTATCAATCTTGAAAACATTTGATTGCTGTTAGCCATACGGTGGAAGGTGATGAGGGGGACGGGCAAAGCGAAAGTTAAGATATCACCTGCTAACTTCTGCCTAAAAAGTTTTAGTTAGAAAAGAAGGTTGACCTGACGAAGTATAGTTGCAGCTGGCAGCTGTGTGACGGGCCCGATGCGGGATGGAAAAACACCTAATGTATGAACAGCTGATATAAATCGGAGGCAGAACGCCTCAGTCATTCGAATAAAATACCTCAACTGGAAAGTGAGGCGTACAGTTTGTCGGAAAAATGTCTCATCGTCAATTCTGACGAGTTGAGGTGTTTTGGTTATGTAAGTGGAGAGCCGAAAAAATAGATGAGTTATTTATGGCATCTGATGGGAGTCGTTTTGCCTGCGTGGTTGGTTGGTTGAGTTGCTTTGCCTGCAAAGTCCCTGATACCCTCATTTTCCTGAACGGAATTTAACCCTCCGAATACCGGGTGAAATCTGTGTACCGGATTAATTTTTGTTGCCTAATGAGCAGTAAATAGGTCGCGAAATCCAAAAGTGGGAAAATCCCAGAACACTGCCTACCCCCCTCATCAGTCGATATAAAAAGAGATTCCGTAGGAAAAGAGAAGGACGATGGGTGAGAGTAGATATACCGAAGTAACTAATTACTTTGGTAATATTTGCCCAGTTAAATCCGGGATGTGACGAAAAGGGTGATCCATTTTCTTGAAATGCTAATGCCAGGGAATGTTTGCAGAGCATGAGAGGGCACAGCCAAAGGAAATACAGCTTTTTTGAAGAACCAAACCTCGTAATGAATATGATATTTTTGTATGTTGTAGAAATGTTATGTTTTCTGCTCTAAGCATCACATACGGAAAAAAAATCAGTCATGCAGCATGACTTAATGAGCGAATTTTCAAAGAAATATTCGAATTAATGGCTATGGTTTTGAATAAAGGAAAACTTCGGTCTAAAATTTGGTTTTCTATGTATATTCTCTTCGTATTTATTTTAATTTGTACGTTTTGTCCATCCTGATTCTACCGTTTGTTTATTACGTAATTGTACTAAGTGCTTATTTATTTGATCGCTGTGGGTAAATTCAAGGAGTTGTACTAATCGTTTGCCTCCCCCTTTTTTGCTTCGAACTCTCGTCTTCAATTAATACTTCTCACATTTTTCAATCTGACCACTCTAAGGGGGTGGGGGTAAGAGTTTAAAGATTATCCTAGTTTTGGGTAATTTTTGCGCACTTTAAATGCTCTAATTTAAGAACGGATTTAGATATCTAAAATCCGATTTCACTATCGTGTTCAGCGTGCAAAAACCTTTAAAATGAGGGGTCACTTGTTAGAAAATAACATTTTGGGGATTTTTGGGTAATTTTTGCGCACTTTAAATGCTCTAATTTGAGAACGGATCAAGATATCTAAAATCCGATTCCACCATCGTGTTCAGCGTGCAAAAACCTTTAAAATGAGGGGTCACTTGTTGGAAAATAACATTTTGGGGATTTTTGGGTAATTTTTGCGCACTTTAAATGCGCCAAAACCCTCCTTAGAGTAGGCCAATTTCGCCCATCTTCGAACTTAGCCTTTCGATTGCCAAGATAGATTTTTTGTGCAAATTTGAGCTGTTTATCTCAATTCTATCGAGAGTTATCGTCTGGAGTGACACATATATAAATAAATATATATATATATATATACATATAAAAAAGTGTTAAATTTCAGGAATCGTTTTAGAATGGTCTGAAACGGATTTCTATGAAGAAAATTTCCAAAAATTTATATTATTTAAATTTCGAAGCCATTGCAATAGCTTCATTTTCTTTGAAAATTCGCTAAAATAAGGAAAAGTATTTCTCCAACATCAGACAAACTAGAGTGTGGGGTCGTTAGCGAGCCCACCCGGTATTCGGAGGGTTAAGGGCTTCCCCGAGGGAATTTCCAATTTTAACCTCACCACTGGGTCGAAAATATGGGAAATACGTTAAAACCCCATTTACATGGAATTTTGAGTTGAGTCTTTTACCAAATTACGGCACTCAAGTAGGTTAAGCGTTATTATTCAAAATTCTGTTGATCTTGGTACTTGTTTAGTACACCTAATTTTGACAAATTTATTTTTCTTTTCTTTTATTCTCTCACTGTGGATTGATTATTCAAGTTTTGTGAACTGAATAAACGTACCTATCTACGTACGTAATGATAACTTTCGATTTGAAACACCATACAAATGAAATAGTATAAGAACAACAACTAAACTACATCGACCGTAAACTTGGAAATTTGAAGAAGTTACATGTATTTGACTCAAACGTGAGTGACTTGTAGGTTGGTTGGGGATGCGAACACCTGTTGAAAGATCGACGGAGAGTCCGTCTTATGCCTGGCCGACGCGACGTTTGATTCCCAAATCACCCAGCGTGAACTCGCGATAAAGGAAACCTCTCCACATCTTGAGTAGTTTAATCGGCTTTCTCACCGGTGGGCGGCAGCCTCTTCATCCGTCGTCGAGGTTGAACACGACTTGGGCTTCAAGACTCCAAGAGGCCCCGGCGCCATAGGACGGGGGATGGTTGTGCTCTTGGCGCTCTCAACCACCAAGAGTCAGTTACAAACCGTTTCCCTATTCCCTCCTAATGCATCCATATCGGGAACTTACTTTATGTCAAATGACTTCAGTACAGTCGTATCTATGAGAAATAGCTCATAATCCATCAAGTGCAGAACTATGAATGGCTGATTTCAACAGTAACTTTTTATAAGTAAGGACTGACCTAGTTAAGGTGTCTTAACGAGCACGGGCCCGTGCGAAGAAGCTGGAGCAAGAGGGACACTCGAAATAGTTGGCCAGCTTGAAAAATCTTGAATGGATTTATTGGAATCGGCATTAGCTAGCTGCGGACATTAGCAGGGTCGAACGAAGGATGAATAGGGAGGAGGGCAACAGGAGACCATCTCACGCCACCCAGACATGAGCTGCAGTTTTATGTCAAACAACTTCTGTATGTGAGCGTGTAGAAAAAGCGTATTTTTCGTTTATTATTATGCTTTTTTTCCAATAAAATTACAGAGAAGAAAAATATGAAAGTGAGAATCCTCATCACAAGGAAAGCTAGATACAATATTCCCGGCAATTTTGACCATTTACCGATTTTGGACCCAGAACAGCTCAAATTTGACCACTCTTTATATTTGAAAATTATAATAAGCAATTGACTGAGTCTGGAGGTGGGTAGGCGAGAGCTCATGCATTGTATAGATAACTACGTGATACGAGGGTCATCCAAAAAGTAAGATTACAAGGGCTCTGAACCCACCTGAGCGCACCTAACGTGTAGAAGCAATCCTAACGGTCAATTTAAGAGGTCCCGCGTATTTTTCATCCGTTTCGTTTAGTCTGAACGAATTTTTCCGATGGAGAGGCATCACGCGCTCCCGCCACCTCCCATCCTTGCGAGGTTCGGGCGGTCATCCGTTTTTTGATTCTCCAAAATAATACCGCCGAATATTCATCACAAGCTAGCTATAGTGATGATGTATTGAGTCGTCAGCATGTTACCAAGTGGGTCAGATTGTTTAGGGAAGGTCATACAGACACCCATGACGCCAAGAACTTCAAAACAACCTCTTCAGCAGGAAAGGTGATGGCAACTGTTTTGGGACAGAAACAGGGTTCTTTTGGGGTTTTCCATGATTCTTCAGTCATAGAAAAAGAACTACTTATCGTAGGATTGTGCGGTTGGTCACAAAATTCTCAGGATGGAATCTACTTTCATTTGAAAAAATAAAATAAATACGCGCTCATTCCTTGATTGATGTTAGTTGGTTGAAATTGATTCTGGTGCAACACGTATACCTACGCTTAAATATATATTAGCATTATGGAGACCCATAGCAGTAGATGATTATAATATTAAGACCAAGAAACTTAACAAATATATGAATTGGGATAGAAATTAATTTTAAATCATTTATCCCTTTAATATACAGATCTAAAAACAATTTTCTTTCTTAGAAAATGATGACGTATTTTTTAATCCAAAGACTAGCATCTATTATTTTCATAATAATAATTCTATCAAACTTCCAATTCTGAGCAACTAAACCTACATGAAAGCAATATAATCAATCTTATTATAACAATTTCAATAATAATAAAATTAGGGATGCCCCCATTCCATAAATTATTCCCAGAAACAAAAATAAGATGAGAAATATGTATTATTTAATGACATAAAAAAATTGCCCCAATATCTATTTTAATCCTTATAATAAATAATAACAAAATCGATGATTATTATCATACTATCAACAATATTAGGAGTTATTCTAGGATTAAATCATGTATGAACACGAAAAATCCCTACTATATTATAAAAACGGATCTCTGTCTGTCTGTGTGTGTGTCTTTCTATGCACGGCCAAACGGCTCGACGGATATCGACCAAATTTGGCACGAATATCCAGTAGGCTCCCAAGTTGTGCAACGTCGCATTTTTAATTCCCTCACCATAACGGAACTATGGTCGACCATGGTCAACTTCGTTAATTGAAATGGTAACCCCTATTTTTTATCGCGTATTCGTAATCTACGTGAAATTCTATCTACGATCGACCCTTCGGACTACCCCCGCGGTCGACCATAGCGCATCCATGGGCCCCTCCATGGTCGAATCCCGAATTGCTCAACGGGTATCGACCAAATTTGGCACGAATATCCAGTAGGCTCCCAAGTTGTGCAACGTCGCATTTTTAATTCCCTGACCATAGCGGAACTATGGTCGACCATGGTCAACTCCTGAATGGCTTGACGGATATCGACCAAATTTGTCACGAATATCCAGTAGGCTCCCAAGTTGTGCAACGTGGCATTTTCAATTCCCTGACCATAGCGGAACTATGGTCGACCATGGTCAACTCCTGAATGGCTTGACGGATATCGACCAAATTTGGCACGAATATCCAGTAGGCTCCCAAGTTGTGCAACGTCGCATTTTCAATTCCCTGACCATAGCGGAACTATGGTCGACCATGGTCAACTCCTGAATGGCTTGACGGATATCGACCAAATTTGGCACGAATATCCAGTAGGCTCCCAAGTTGTGCAACGTCGCATTTTCAATTCCCTGACCATAGCGGAACTATGGTCGACCATGGTCAACTCCTGAATGGCTTGACGGATATCGACCAAATTTGGCACGAATATCCAGTAGGCTCCCAAGTTGTGCAACGTCGCATTTTTAATTCCCTGACCATAGCGGAACAATGGTCGACCATGGTCAACTCCTGAATGGCTTGACGGATATCGACCAAATTTGGCACGAATACCGTAGGCTCCCAAGTTATGCAACGTCGCATTTTTAATTCCCTGACCATAGCGGAACTATGTTCGACCATGGTCAACTTCGTTAATTGAAATGGTAACCCCTATTTTTTATCGCGTATTCGTAATCTACGTGAAATTCTATCTACGATCGACCCTTCGGACTACCCCCGCGGTCGACCATAGCGCATCCATGGGCCCCTCCATGGTCGAATCCGGAATTGCTCAACGGATATCGACCAAATTTGGCAGCAATATCCGGTAGCCTCCCAAGTTGAACGTAGGCGCATTTTTAATTCCCTGACCGTAGCGGAAATATGGTCGACCATGGTCAACTCCTGAATGGCTTGACGGATTTTGATAAAATTGGGCACAAATACCCGGTAGGCTATGGGATTTTTCCGTCGTTTGTTGGTTCCACGATACTGCGTACAGCGAATCTCGGATAGCGAGCGAAGCGAGCGGTCAGGCTTATATTATAAAAACGAATCTCTGTCTGTCTGTCTGTCTGTCCTTCTATGCACGGCCAAACGGCTCAACGGATATCGACCAAATTTGGCACGAATATCCAGTAGGCTCCCAAGTTGTGCAACGTCGCATTTTTAATTCCCTGACCATAGCGGAACTATGGTCGACCATGGTCAACTTCGTTAATTGAAATGGTAACCCCTATTTTTTATCGCGTATTCGTAATCTACGTGAAATTCTATCTACGATCGACCCTTCGGACTACCCCCGCGGTCGACCATAGCGCATCCATGGGCCCCTCCATGGTCGAATCCCGAATCGCTCAACGGATATCGACCAAATTTGGCACGAATATCCAGTAGGCTCCCAAGTTGTGCAACGTCGCATTTTTAATTCCCTGACCATAGCGGAACTATGGTCGACCATGGTCAACTCCTGAATGGCTCGACGGATATCGACCAAATTTGGCACGAATATCCAGTAGGCTCCCAAGTTGTGCAACGTCGCATTTTTAATTCCCTGACCATAGCGGAACTATGGTCGACCATGGTCAACTCCTGAATGGCTTGACGGATATCGACCAAATTTGGCACGAATATCCAGTAGGCTCCCAAGTTGTGCACCGTCGCATTTTTAATTCCCTGACCATAGCGGAAATATGGTCGACCATGGTCAACTTCGTTAATTGAAATGGTAACCCCTATTTTTTATCGCGTATTCGTAATCTACGTGAAATTCCATCTACGATCGACCCTTCGGACTACCCCCGCGGTTCACCTTAGCGCATCCATGGGCCCCTCCATGGTCGAATCCCGAATTGCTCAACGGATATCGACCAAATTTGGCACCAATATCCGGTAGCCTCCCAAGTTGAACGTAGGCGCATTTTTAATTCCCTGACCATAGCGGAAATATGGTCGACCATGGTCAACTCCTGAATGGCTTGACGGATTTTGATAAAATTGGGCACAAATACCCGGTAGGGTATGGGATTTTTCCGTCGTTTGTTGGTTCCACGATACTGCGTACAGCGAATCTCGGATAGCGAGCGAAGCGAGCTGTCAGGCTAGTTATAACATATTCTTCAATCAGTCGTATACGATGGTTAAAGGTTTTTGTTCTTAGGAAGTTTCCAGAAGTTCTGAGTTCCCAGGCGAGAGGGGTTCAATGACGTGAAAACTTCTGGAATCTTTGAAAAATAATAGGAGGGGAAAAAAACCGATTCGATACCCTCCGAGGACTTGAAGTGCACACAGGGTTCAAACGTTCGTACGCCAGTCACTCTGACACCACAGCAACTTAAGTTAAAACGGGTGATCAGAACATTATGATGTGTCTTACGAGAAATGACGATGAAAAATAATGAATAAAATAGCTATCAGACGAGTCTGGCTGTTATTATTTAAAGCCGAGTTGTTTCAGATAGAAAAAATGTCGCAAAAAATATGCATACCTATTGACCATTCTTCATTATAAAAAACTATCCAAAACAAATACACAATGAGAATATAAAACAGTACAATGTAATATAATTTGATCGAAGTACAATACAACCCAAATGCTAGAAGTTATTCCAGTATCAATAAATCACATTTGAAACTGCAAAGATGAGCAAAGCATAATAGTATAGCTGTCCAAATGCTAATAGTAAATTGAATTACAGCGTTCGTTGTGGAAGTAAGGATCATTCTGGAACCGATAGGAGGTTTAGATTTCCAATAAATTTAATTAGGCCCTAGTCATAATTAACATTCAGTTGCGGCTGATGGCTATATATTGCAGTTATAGCACTTTGGAAGTAGGCGTGAACATACTTTGTTCCTTCCTTGGTATTCCCTTCTGTTATTTTTCTCCATTCCATTCTCGGTTTAAAAGCAGATCTGAGTGCTTCATCGATATTGTGAATTAATTCCGAATGGGAGTAATCGCGGAAAAGTTAAATCCGGAGAAATTTCATTAATACCTCTGACGAGCTTGAATCTAAATGCAGCCAATGATGTGAGACCCCTATCTCACTGTATACCTCTTCCTGCCTAACCCTCGTTTCCCCATCTTATCAATGGCCCATAATCGAATTCAACTGCGCTCTCTCTGCCGGGCGTTTTATTCGAACCTTCCTCTGACTCTCCCCCATGAAATTCAGTTAATATAAACGCGGATTGTTTGGATATCAGTCACGCTTCACTCTCGATCCAATTATCCGCATTCTTATTTCCCTCGGTGAAATTGTTTGGGCGGATAATTCGGGCCCATCGCATCCGGCATTGTTCAGCGGCTCGCGCTTGAAACATATAAGTGACATTGCAGTCAATGTTTAGCTAAACGGTTCACCTGTAGTTCAGCCCTTCATGGCGCATATTTACATCTCCAATTCCTCGACGATGAGAATTTCTCATTGATTGAGAGTTACGGCTATATTTGTTGGTTTTTATTGATAAACAGGTGCAATGGGTGAGCTTTAATTAGTATATTTTGGAACATTATTTGCATATAAATCCGTTTCAGCGCATCCGAGATCAAAATCCTGATTTCTGCATTTTCTGTGCGGGATATGGACAATTCCAAAATTCGGTGCTTTTTGTCGTAAAATGTTTTCGGAAACTAGAGTCAAGTTTTGAAAGTTTTTCACAATTACTGTATTTTTACCATGCTCTTTGACACCTCCTCGTTTTGTCAACACACTCGTCGTCATGCAAACGCACTCGTTTTGACACTACACAGTAGAGCAGTACAGTGTACCCATTTTAAGTGTTAAGAAGTCCCATGCCAGGTATCGTTGAGAGAGGGAAAAATCAGCTATTTTTATTAACTGAGAGCAGGCGGCAGCAATGAAGAAACCATGATGTCAGACATGCGTGAACATTTTTTTTGAAATACTTCACAACTGCGACACTCAATAATGAAATTTCATCTCAAGAGTTTTGACGTGGTCTGGGGAGTGATGGTCAGTGAAAATATGCACGATTCGTATTACCTCACTCGTTACAACACGCAGGAAACAAGTGATTAGGAAGGAAACTAAATGTGGGCTTTCTGTATCCTACTTCGTGTCAGAGCCCCCCCCCCCCCCCCATTTTTTCACAGTCACAAAAAAAAAACCTGTTGCCCATCTTTATACATTATTAGAATATTCGATTTTTATAAAATCGGCCAGAGACGCTTCGCTCTATAACTTAATGTCTTATTTGAATCCAGCTGATATTATGGTGGTGAGTACTGGGATCCACTTCAATGACTTTTAAAGGCTGGTTACTAGTGATTATGGATCGTATCTTGGAACATTACAGTATTTTAGATTTTATCATGTGGTTTTAATAGAATGCTGTTAATTCGGGAGTGATTTGTATGTTGATGTCACCACTATGGACAACCTTCGTTGATCGAAATTCTCTTCTGTTTTGTTATACGATAATAGGCTAATTACTTGGTGATATAAAAATGATAGCATGATGCGGGTGATAATAGCATTAGCATTATGCGGGGTAAAATACAGAGTACCTATATACGCTAGCACATTTTGATCTTGCGAATTCATAAAGAAAGTGCCGAAAATGTCAGTCTAGTCAAGGTCATTCCATGTTATCCCATGGGTTATAAAGTTTTAATTTGCCTAATATTCATCAATATGCTGACTAGGCCAGTTAATTTAGATCCTTTTGGGACCGGACGTGGAAATAAGGGTAGGCAAAAGTTTTATGATTTTAATCTGTTAATTGGACAACTAATAGAATTATCCTAAGTGTTCCACGGTATCTCGAAGTCAGCACATGTCAGAGGATCCGAAAAACCGCGAAATGTTCGTACTTTTTTCAGTATTATTGCGTATAACTCCTGAACGACGCAAATCAATTATGCTTCGAATGAGCACCAAATCTTTATAATTCGATGAGGTAGTATAGTCGAAATCGATATATATCGAAAATTATTATGTGGTCACTTTCCATCGCCTGAAACATCAGAATGACGTGTTTACAGTATGCGAAGTTGTAGACATGTCGAAATGAAGTTGTAGACCCTCTAATTCTGTGTCTAGCGAGCATAAAGAATTCAAGTTTTGATCAAATTTACACTCAGAAAATTCAAACATTCGTAAAATTTGTCACCGTAAAAAATGTTGGAAAGAACTCTCAATCTGTCAGTTTTTCTTCTTGTATTTTATGGAAACTCGTGTACGTTCCAAGATAGTTTTTAATAATGATTTCTATTTATCAAGGTCTATGAGCATGAATGTATGTATTCTGTACCTGTGGTACCTGCATAGGTACCTACTTAGTATGCATTAATTTTCTAAAGCATTGGTACCTGTGTGTTCTATCTCCATGTGAGTCGCCAGGTCAACTCACGTTGACAGCTTCAAGGCTTCACTGATGAAGTTATGGTCGTTATCGTAGTGTGAAAGGTCCTTCAAAACACTCCTCTTGAATAGCATCGTTATGCGTCTTATACAGGTTCTTTTTTTCCACCAGGTCTTATTGGGAAAGTCCGAAGGTAGAATAATCACGAACATTGAAAGATGCCATTAAAATCAAATACTGAAACTCACGAATGCACGCCGTTTAGGAGTTATGCGCAAAAAAACTGAAAGAAGTCCGACAATTTCGTGGTTTTCCGGCTCCCCTGATATGTGCTGACTTCGAGAGACCGTGCAAAACTATAGAATACGACTATTAGACGTCCAGTGAACTGGTTAAACTCATAAAACGCCTACATGCCTGCACTTATTTCCATCATAATAAGCCTACATTACTTACGTCCACGTCCAACCCAATTTTAACTGGCCTAAAACGTGTACACGTACAAATGTTTTCTCAACCTTCTTAAAATCCTCGGGAAAGAATAACGTGGGCTGGTACATGTCGGTAGGTGAGTATAGTCCTCGACCCCCATCTTCACTACTCTTTTATCATGTTTCTCGCCAGCTCACTTTAATTATACCATATTATCTTGTTGTCTCTTCTAATATGGTGGTTTCGGAAGCTAAATGTTTGCAGTAAACCTACCCTAACAGCGTCCCACTCTACGCCTTTCATCTCATTAACTGCTAAGTTTAACGTATTAAGTAGGTATATATTGGTGATAAAAGAAAGCTAGAGGTGTCTTTGGCAATTCGTTCACCACGGTGTTTACTGCACCATCATAACCTGTTCGAAATTCCCACAATTTTTAGGATGATCTTCTAGGATTTTGAAACTTGATTTTTACCCTGGTTCTCTCCTGTGCAGTAGGTACCTTCAATTTTCTTTCACCCTTTGGGATCATCGCTAAATGTAGGTACTCAACATACGGGTTCTAAAATTCTAAATTTTTATATCATGTTCTATATTATGTTGAGTGAAGCATTTCACTGTCACTTGATGGTATGTAAATAAATGTGTTCTCCTTTATTGTATTCGATTACTGTAAGTGTGTATGATCCTGATGTACAGCCTGCAAATCGCCGCCTGGACATGAAATATATACACATCCCAATATGTCATAGCATATGTATGTGTTATATATTAGCCATTTATATTTTCAACTTGAAGATTGGGATGGTTTGAAATGTCTGCCTGGACGGAGCAAAACTTTTAAGATATTATGTTGGTTTAATCATGCCAAATCAAGGACAGCAACATTTTGGTTCTTCACCTAGATCGCCTCGAAAAGCAATGATGTGTTGATTTAAACATTTGCTAAGATCATTACCAACACACGGTCATTTGAAGGGAAGGGATGAATAATGGATGCCACTGTGTAGAAAGGATAGGTACGTAACCTACTGAGTGCAATCGTAGGAACTTTTATCAGGTTGCCGAGCTGCTTTAATGCCGCATAGTAATTCACCATGAGACGTTTGGGCAATCAGAGGATTGTATGTGTGGAGCCACCGCTATCTCCGAACCAGGCTTTCGTATCCTTCGTGAATTTATTCTTTCTCATCCCCCCTGCCCTTTTACAGTACGTATACACTAGCCTACTACACGATACAATACAGTATTTTGTTGATTTCTCGAGGCCGCTCTAACATCCTGAATTCACTTTTGGTAGCTATAGTTCATAGTTACTTGGACTTGGTCCATGTTTGTGACACTTGGTCGTACTTGTCCCCTTCCCCCACCACCACCACTGGGTTTGCTTGGTGGCCAAGTGCTAAGTTTTATTTTTCAAATCTTTTGTACTTTTTCTTCGGAAATTTGCGGGGCGAGCCGTGTGGATTAGCGTTCCGTCACTTGGTAGCAAGATGGATGCTGAGGACTATTCGAGTCCGAACTCCCCTCATCACAACCTATTGTGGTGAGGCAATGGAAAACATCGGGCGGAATGATCGGACCTGATCCTGATCCTCCGTTCACGTTTGCAACTCTAGCAAGGCAGTGGGACATAACGCCTCAGCCTGGGACGGTTGTTTATATAACTTGTTAATACTTTGCGGATGATATATTAATTCAGGTAATAGGTCGGGCAAACATTAAGCCGCAATTTAATGACTTAAGTTTCAGAGTACGAACAGAGAGTGTAGGTTGTGACAGAGTGTAACAGTGGGGGTGGACCTCGAGAGTCCCCCTCCTAGATCAGTGAGATTATCACCGGTTAAGAAGGGATATCGATTAGGCTTCCCCGAACCGATCCCGTCTCTACCAGGAGAAAAACTGTATCGAGAACAGCCCAAACTGTTACAGATGTATTGATTTCAACTCGAAGTGCAGATATAATGCAAAAAAATCTGGGTTTTTCACAATCTTACGGTTTAAAAAATCGGCTGTCCTTAAAATTATGGAAATTCCGTTTTCGGGCTCTCGGTTACTAAGCGCGAAAGATGCTCTGGAGATACCTACATCAACTGACGGAAGATAAGTTATTGAATGCATTTTTTGTCCTGTATAACTTGAGGAACTGCTGATGTTTTGGTTCATCGTTACAACTTTCAAACATTCATTTCAAAGTGGCGTTACAGAACACTTGAAGTTCAGGGTGATTTACGGGTGATTCCTAAACTAGGGGCAATTTCCAGGTTCCAAAATGTTGAAATTTTAACGTTGGATAATTCCGCTGATTTTTTTTACTTTGTTGTTGGGTCGTCCTTGATTTTTTTCAAATGCACAGCTATTCATGAACCACCAACCCTTCCCTGTAAATCAACTCTGAAATTTGAGAGCCATGACAATGACAACGTCCATGACGATGTCATTTCATGTTATTTTAATTATCTTTGTCAGTGGCAACAGCGTATGACAAAGACAATATTTTTGTAATCGCTGTCTGGATATTATTGTGTAAGAAGGGTAAAATAAAATTAATTTTGTCAGAGTTAACTCGACAGTTTTTAATAAAAATATGTATGAAAAACCTCAGTACAAAATACAGCGAACTTTTTATAAAAAATGAATTTTAAGGAACAGTTGAGCATCAAATAAGAGGAAACTTTTCATAAAACCCAAAAGTACAGATCACGTGTATAAATAAAGAAATGGATAAACTAAGGATGTCTTTCCAGCAACATTACTGTTTTCTGAAGGTGAGACAGAAAAATATTAAGGATAAAAAACTAACTGAGATCATTTGCTAGCTTCATAGAACAAATCTGTGAAATCTAAATTTCTTCACCCTACCATCAAAAAGATTTAAAAAAAAGTATGCTAGTAGTATCGCATAACACGATAAAAGGAATGGCAAAACATTAAAATTTAGTTTTCAGTAAGTTTTTATGACAGAAATCGAAGTTGGGGGTTGAATTTTCTGTATCAGGGCGGTACTCTCAACATGCTGGTGATTAGGTGTATGTGGCCAGCTGAATTTCCCATTTTTTGTTGGAGTCAGGAAGTTCAAGGTTGTTGCCAAATATTTTTTCCACTATTCCTGTAATAAATCAACGGTGTTAAATATTGAGCGAAACTATCATTTCTTCCTTGTTGTTAATGAAAAACGGAAGGTTAGTAAGCATTGGTTCTCTGGATCGAAATTCTAAATAGTAATTTTTCAAAACTGAATATTTATTAGATTCTGTAGCAAACATTCGGATTAGGTTACTCCTTCTTTTGAAAGTTCTTGCCAAATGAGATAAATAAACGAGAGTGACAAGTACTTCTCTGTGGGGAAGGGGGGGGGGGGGGGATAGCGTTATAGTAAAGCAGGAATTGGTTGGCACGTTTGCTGAAATGTCCTTGTCATGACAGCTTGTCATTGTCATGTACTGGCTAGAGGCCACGACGATGACTGATGGAAAAAGCCATGACGATGGCAAAATGGCCTTTGAAGTGGTTTTCTCTCAAAGACACTGGTTTCCTAGGATTCTAAAGCATGAATTTCTTCCTGTCTTGGTCAACAATAGATGCATGTGATTGAAATTACTTATATGAAACATGAAATATGGATAGCGAGAGGCACTGAAATGACATACAATAAACCTACTAACATGTTTTCATCTTTTCCTCAGTGGATGACCAGAGTTGGCGGACTAGAAATGTTGTTTGAACCATGTGACCTTGCTCTTCAGGGCTGTCACTACTCAATACACCTGCCAGACCCCACAAACTTCCAAGTTTTACCACCAAAAGAGCTTCTCTACATAGGCCATGACAATTACCCTAGACCCTAGTTTCAAGTATAAAGTATGATTCAATTCTTCCCCAATCTTTAAAGGCAAATTATAATCACTGACTAATCACTCTTTAGATACTGCTGAATGAGCAGGTGTTTTTTTATGGTCTGTTCCTTCTGAGTGAGCAAAAAATGAAGTAAGAAACCTCTACTTAGTTTCACATCATGACAATGACAATAAGGGTATATAAACGACGGAAGAAAACTGAATCCACACTATTTTTGTCATTTATTTGAGTGGTTGAGGTAGAACTCAATTCAAGGAAGATATGAGAGGATAAACCGGAACTGTCAGTTAGTTGCATTGGGTTCTCATAGTTCAAGAGTCACACGAATTTGCCCGTAGTTTAGGAATCACCCTTACCACACTTTTTTAACGCGCCAGTTTTAGTTTTAATAATTTCTCAGTAACAACAAAGACGCTAGCGGATCACATTAAAATGTTTACTGATTTTTTTTTTTGATTTTTTTTAGCATGGCCATGTTTTCAGGCGGGGGCAATCTAAAATTTCCGACCGACCCCAAGAAGTGTGACACAGTACGATAAACAACACCATTTTCAATAAACCTGATGTCCTAGAAACATAGTTGTTTGCTAAACTCAAGCGGAACTGAAGGCGATTACTGGAATGGAGCCTCTGTAGGACTGGTGAGTAAGAATGACTAGGTAAGGGCCCTCCTGATAGTATGCGTTAGCCCTGAGGCTAATTTCATTCCTGTTTGACCTACAAAGATGAAATTTAAAATTGAGCCTTTGTAGGACTGGTGAGTAAGAATAATGAGGTGAGGGCCCTCCCTAATAAGCTGCGTGAGCCCTGAGGCTAATTTCACTCCTGTTTTGAACTG
Source organism: Leptopterna dolabrata (assembly GCA_954871275.1). Taxonomy (NCBI): domain Eukaryota; kingdom Metazoa; phylum Arthropoda; class Insecta; order Hemiptera; family Miridae; genus Leptopterna; species Leptopterna dolabrata. The sequence continues at coordinate 94,484,738 of OX940974.1, forward strand.
TAAAATGAAATTCGTAGTGGAGCCTTTGTAGGACTGGTGAGTAAGAATGATGAGGTGAGGGCCCTCCCTAATCAGCTGCGTGGGCCCTGAGGCTAATTTCATTCATATTTGACCTACAAAGATGAAATTCGAAATGGAGCCTCTGTAGGACTGGTGAGTAAGAATGACGAGGTAAGGGCCCTCCTGATAGTATGCGTGAGCCCTGAGGCTAATTTCACTCATGTTTTGACCTATGAGGATGCAATTCAAAATGAAGCCTCTGTAGGACTGGTAAGAATGACGAGGTGGGGACCCTCCCTAATCAGCGTAGTGAGCCCTGAAGCTAATTTCACTCATGTTTTGACCTATGAGGATGAAATTAAAAATGGAGCCTCTGTAGGACTGGTAAGAATTAATATCGTTAATATCGTATATCGTTATTATTAATTCGTGCATCCATAATCATGTCCATAATTCAATGTTTTTCCGTGAGAAGGAGAAAATTAGGTTTATTTGTGCAAGCAGGTTCGATTTTTTTTTTTGTGGAAAGAAAAGATATGTTGGAGCGTGAAATATCACCCATGGCAGTATAATGATTTACTCTGAGAATTGGAAGTAGATATAGGTATAACCTAATTTATTTATTTTTCTTTCACTTGCAGATTTTTTTTAAAATTATTATTTTCAGTAATGAACCTTTGGAATGAGTATAAAAACCATACCCCCCCCCCCCCCCCCCCTCACTCCATTTGATGGCTTCCTTTTCAATGTACCTTTATAGAATCCTAAAATGGAATTAAAAATTTCTGTCTGCCCGCCGTAGGCCGACTTCGCGCTTTTCTTAGTGTCCATGAACAAAATTAATGAAATTTGGTTTTTAGGTACCTTTTCGGGTCTAGTTGGTCCGCGAAGCTCGGCATTACTGACCGTCATCTCTAGAGGGTGAAAAGAAGGGGTTGAAATTTTCAGAACGCTCATAAACATTCAGTTTCAGTAGGAGGGTATTTTTTACGTTTTTAAATTAATTTCGAACTTGAGGATTTTTTGAGAACGCAGGTAGTAAGGCCCTGAAGTTCGTTTGGCTTCGTTAACATGGGTGTGAATTATGTGGTGTGCATCCAGCCCAAATGTTATTGCCAGTGAACATCTGATTGTAATCACTCATGTCTATATGAAATCGAATTGATTGTTCCGTGATATTATTAATTTAAAGATATATGACAGTTTGGTGTCTGTTGATAGGTTCTTCAGTATCTTGAACAAATTTGGTTCGGTGTCTGTCCGTCCATAATATGTGTGTAAGCGAATCCTTTCATAACTTCCTCAGTTAGATTACGATTTTTCTGATATGTTGTTTCAAGCTCAAAAAATATCAGATCATTAGTGCGGCCACTGCGCATGCCCATATGCGGAACAGGTGTATCAAATTTGTTACTAATAAATGGCCCAATTTTGTACAAATTCTGAGTGTAGTCATGGTGTAGGTTCTGTGAATCCCCTATGAATTTCAAAACGCTTGGGTCATTGGTGACTACTGCGCGTGCGAAAACGAGAAATCTGAGGTAGCTACTCATCATATAGGTATCTCACGAACCTATGGCTCATGAGTAAGAATGAAAATAATTATTGGTAGATATAATTCTTGAACCCACTGTTTATTTATGAAACTTAATATTGCCCGGCCGGCTCCATTACTCATTCTAGAAAACACAGAAAACAGTGATCTACGAAGAAGGGAACATAGTTTACCCTTTTGTAATAATTTGCAGCATTTTCGTCTACAGAAAACAGTGATCTTGTGTAATAATTTGCAGCGTTTTTGTATACAGAAAACACTGTAAGATTTTGTCTACAGAAAACACTGTCTACAGAAGACTGCCTACTGACTATCTACAGAAGACAGTCTACTGGCTTCTATAGACTATATATAGACTGTCTACAGAAGACAGTCTACTGAAGACTGTCTACAGAAAACACTGCAGGATTTGGTCTGCAGAAAACACTGTAAGATTTTGTCTACAGAAAACAGTGATCTTGTCTAATAATTTGCAGCGTTTTTGTCTACAGAAAACAGCTATCTACGAAGAAGGGAAAATAATATACCGTTGGGTAATAATTTGCAGCGTTTTTGTCTGTTCAGTCAAGTACCTAAGTATCACAGTAGGCTAAGTTTGTAAAACGTGTAGTGGGTATGCTTTAATACGTTTTGTACTTCCATTCTCCATTTAACATTAGTATAGTACATGTTTGAAAAGATAGAGTGAATCACCGACAGTATTTCATATACAAACGCTGCAAAGTCCTTGTAACATGGGTTTATTATTCTATTGGACATAGGTACGTACAGAAATGTTGGCTGTTCATTTATTGTTTCTTTCGTGTGCAATTATTGAAATGGCTATTTTTGATGGTTTCCACCAGTTTTGGCCCCAAAAACACGAATTAGGCTCGGCTTTTCCTTTCAACAGACTATTTTTGATCATCGATGGTACCTACCATTTAATTGTCTTGATTCACCCGTTCATACAACGTCTAGTGTTATTATACAAATGTATGGTGATTTTAGAATATTTCCCATGTTTTTGAATCATAAAAAATGAATTTCGGGAGCTTAACCTTCGTTACAACCTCAATTCTTCACTCTTCGGTCAAAATCAACCTAACATTCGGTCTTCTCGCCCTAAAAAACATGGAAAATGATACCTCACAAGCTCATGTTCACTAAAACCTCAAAATTTCCTCGAAAACCCCTATTTTTACAATAATTTTTCTCCCATATCACCCCTGGGTGTATTCCGATCGGGCTGCCGTGTTTCATAGCGCAACTAGGACCCGAATGTGTTCCCAAATGGGGACCAAACTGTTTGCGGAAGAACGACAATTTTAGACCATAATTTAACGTAAATTTAAGGCTGAAACTTCGTTAGAACCTCAATGTTCCACTCTTTGGTCGAAAGTGACTTCATATTCGGTCTTCTCGTCCCAAAAACGTGGAAAACGGTAGTACCTCAAAAGCTCATGTTACTAACATGTTACTAAACCAAAAAAGTACCTATTTTTACACACATTTTTACTCATAACACCCCTGGGTATATTCCGATCGGGCTGCAAAGTTTCGGGACACAACTAGGGCCCAAATGGAGCATGTGTGCGAAAGAACGACTTTTTTAGACCTAAAATGAAGCCAGTACACGTGATACGGCGGACGGACATTGCATTTTGGTTTATTATTCTGTGAATAATACACCTGGTAGGTATTCTCTCAGGAAAAAAGTTTTTTCCTCAAAATTTTTTCTTTTCCGTTTCAAGGTGCGTAGATTCCAAAACTGCAATGTCCGTCCGCCGTATCACGTGTACCGGCTTTATTTTTGGTCTAAAAAATTCGTTCTTTCGCACACATGCTCCATTTGGGCCCTAGTTGTGTCCCGATACTTTTCAGCTCGATCGAATATACCCAGGGGTGTTATGAGTGAAAATGTGTGTAAAAATAGGTATTTTTCGCGTTTTAGTAACATGTTGGTAAACATGACCATCTGAGATACCGTTTTCCATGTTTTTGGGGAGGAATAAACCGAATATGAAGTCGATTTTGACCAAAGAGTAGAAAATTGAAGTTCTACCAGATGTTCAGCTCCCGAAATTGATTTTTTATGAGTCAAAAACCTGGGAAATCGTCTGAAATCACCATCAGTTTGTAGAATAACACTGGAAAAAGTGTCAACAGGTGGATCAAGACAATTAAATGGCACTACAAATGATCAAGGATAGTTATTTAAAAAGAAGTAAAAAAAGGATAAAAAAAAGAGAGTACATAATTTTTGTTTTAGGGGCCAAAATTAATGAAAACCATCAGAAATAGCTATTTTGATTATTACGCATGCAGCCAAAATTTCTGTAGATATGTCCAATAGAATAATAAACCCATGTGACAAGGACTTTGCAGCGTTTTTACTCATAAATAAATCCATATTGGGAGCCGAAAATTTGGTAGAACTTAATTTTTCTTTGTCAAAATCGACTTCATATTCGGTCTTCTCGTCCCCAAAAACATGGAAAACGATATCTCAGAAGCTCGTGTTACCAACATGTTGCTAAAACGCAAAATGTACCTATTTTTACACACATTTTCACTCATAACACCCCTAGGTATATTCCGATCGGGCTGAAAAGTTTCGGGACATAACTAGGGCCCAAATGGAGCATGTGTGCGAAAGAACGAATTTTTTAGACCGAAAATGAAGCCAGTACACGTGATACGGCGGACGGCGGACGGACATTGAATTTTTGCAATCTACTCATCTTGAAACGGAAAAGAAAAAATTTTGAGGGGGTGTTATAAAAATTTTTTGCTGACCGAATACATAGGTAGGTAGGTGTATTATTCACAGAATATTAAACCAAAAGAGCCTACCTAATTCGTGTTTTGGGGGCCAAAATTGGTGGAAACCATCAGAAATGGCTATGCGAATTATTTCACGTGAAAGAAACAATAAATGAACAGCCAACATTTCTGTAGGTTTGTCCAATAGAATAATAAACCCATGTGACAAGGACTTTGCAGCGTTTTGGAATCTAGGCACCTTGAAACGGAAGAGAAAAAATTTTGAGGGGGTGCTATAAACATTTTTTGCTGAGCGAATACATAAGTGTATTATTCACAGAATAATAAATCAAAACAACCTATCGGAAACATCTGATCAGCGAGAATAGTAATTATTGTCAGCGTGCGTCGTTTTTCTTTATTACTTGTTGGCAGTATCAGCGATGGATCTTTTGAGGTTAGCATTGATGTAATAGGGTTTCTTATAAAGGAAGTGTGATAGAATAACTGCTGCAAACAGGAGCTATAGCATCGCTGTTTCATCCCCCCCTCCCCCCCCCCCCGTGAAAGAATTTTTCATAAAAGTTCCAAGGATTGAGGAGACTTCAAACGAAACACGTTTACCAACTCTTTAAGAAAGAGTTTCCATTCCTTTATGAAGAAGTTCACGTAGTAGTTTGAACGCCTCAAAGACTTGTTTGTTCATTGTGTTTCGACAATGCAGCGAAGCAAAGCAAAGTAATTTTTATAACAATGCGCAAACATAACTTTGGCAGACTCAGCGATTACAGCAGACCATTCCAGCGGCCTGTCCTCACGTGGTCCACCGTAATGGAGTCGTAATTTGAAGTTAATGACGCCTGCCGATATTGATCGAGCCACCGAAATGAACAACGGAGGTATGAGCAGATTGGGTTGTGCGGGATTGAATTAGTTTGGGTTGTGGCTTGTTGTACTAATTGGTAACATCGTTTCACTATAATTTGGCTATCCCACATACCATTAGAGTTTCTTATGAAATTTTGAATCCATGTTGAATTATAGTAGGTGATTAATGTTGGTATATTCCGTTCTCCACAGTGTCATATCCTTAACATCAAGTATTGCAATGCAGGTGTCTCTCGTACCGATGCTGCTACTTATCATGGAGTAAGTTTGGTGCAAGCTTCCCTGAACGTAGCATATTATTGAGAAGCTCGTGGACTGATGAATCTAGTCGGATCCGGGCTTCCCCGGTAGTTAACGAACGCGCTCAGGGGGTTCCTAGGACGTTTCGGCTGAGGCCTAGGTACAAGGCTAATGAGGCTGTAGCGGTACCTACGGTCACCACTGACACTATCGCTATGGCAACCACAGAGGCAGCTGAGAGTACGCATGGAGTGTGTCATAATGTCGAATGTGCTGTCGTTTAGCCAACAACCGTCCGATCCATGTGTGGCAGGCGTGATAAACCAGATATATGAGAATTGAAAATGTTCATATCTATTTTCTTGTCCACGCTGATATTCCCACTCCCGCCGCGTTCGATCTCATTCAAGAAGTGTTGAAATTATTGTTAATTGGCTGTAATTTTTTATCAATAAAAGTCTTATTTTGCAGTAGTTTATATTGCTGTTTTCATTCACTAATCAATAGCAGCGATGGAGCTCCAAACAGGAATTGAACCGTTGGAAAGGAGACGTGATGCTGCAACGCCTCACCTGTTTCAGAATCTGGAGAGAAGTGAGGTGGAATACAAACCTAACCTTTTTATATCTAAACTTAAACCTCCTTCTCTAATCACTCAAGATAACTTCACTAATAAAGCTCAGTAGCTAATGGGAAATATAACTAGAACTTGGATGGCAGGCAGGTTTCCCTGTAGCACAGCATAGCCAACCTAAGCTTCTCACAGATCAAAGTCATTCACATCACCAGCTGAACTCTATGCCAGCCCCTCAAAATCATTCGTATACTCAGCCTCATGACAAATGTTCTAATGTGTACATGGATGGGTCGTCAAGGGAGCTTGGAAAAAATGAAGGAGCGGGTCCAACTGTTGCCACCATTGGTAGGAAGGCAAACAATTTCGATCCAAAAATTTTCATAAACTTTCCAATCAAGCCGCTATCTTCATCCCAGGTAATGATGAATCATTCTGTACCTACATCATTAACCTCTTCATTGCCGAAGCTGGAGCTCAGATTCGTAGAGTTCGTCATCAGTTTCAACTTCAGAATTGCTGGAAATGGAAGAGTTTATTTAGCGGTTCAACCAAATTTCGACCTCAAGATTTTTAGATTTTAGTTAACAATGATAAAAAGAGTAGATAAACTCTGGAAACGAAGAAAAAACTCCCAACATTTTTAAACAAAGAACAGACGAGGAACAGAGAAATTACGAAAATAGTTCTGAAGTTTTGATCATGTTTTTTCATCCTTTCATATCTTTATAGATGGATCGCCGATGGCAAGCGAGAACAAGTTAGTGGGCACTCGATCCTGGAGCAAGTGGAGCTGGTATAAGGTCTTGAGGCCAGAAGGTGCCAGTGTAAAACCACTTGTTACAAATGCGCTGGTCTTTCTCTTTCTCCAGGTATCCATTATTCATAGAAGCCCCTCCACCACTTGTTCCCTTCTCCTCCCACTTAATCACCTCTCTTGTCCTCGAAGCCCCTGCCAATGCACTCGGTTCCTTGTGCTCCTTTTCCAGTGTCATCGCGAATTCGTTCCAAACCCCTTCCCTTCTGAACTACCACCCACTCACACTTTTTGTTGTAGAACATTTTTTTCTCTTCCAACATTTCTGAGTTAGTTGGCAAATTAGTTGAATAATTTACCGTTAGCGTCCTCTTCACGCTTACCTTCACTTGTCCATCCACGGTCTCCGTTCGTTACCACTCCGCTTGAGTTGCATATTCTGCCTGGTAGGTCCACTGCTGCTCGCTTAGCAACTACTTAGCGACTACTAGTTAATTCTGGTGTCATTTTGGGAAAATTTGCCTCCGATTTAAATACAAAAATTATTTAAATCTAGGGTTGGATTCAAAATGCTCTGAAACGGATTAGTATCGAAAAAAAGTCGACAGCTCATCTTCTAAAAACTTACTCCCTTCCAGAATTCAATAAAATAATCAAGAAAGAACTTTTTCTATAAAAATCTTCGATATAATTATATCTCAAACACAGAAATTCGCACTATTGAACCTCCTGGATCCCGTTACGATTGAACTGAAGTGATCTGTCGAGTCGAGATAGATCTATGAACCAATAAACCCTGCAAGATATCTGTTGAAGTTAAGTTCCTAGATTTCAATAACAGTTTTAAAAATATTAAGATTTGTTTAAACCCATATGGCACGAAAAACTCTGTCTCTTGCCAAAAGTTTGAGGTTAGCAAGGCACTAATAATAAAGTCACCTGCAAATTTTATGACAATCGGATGAAAAAAATTTTTGCACCAGCCATCCTTTCACAACATGAAAAGATAAAGAGGTCAAAATATTTGTAGCTCCCATTCAAAACACATCAAAAACAGTTCATCAGTGCCTAAATATTGACGGAGATGGATAACAAATTATATTAGGAAGGTTTGGATGGAATAAGTGGACTTGAATGAACAACTCCCGCTCGCTCATTCAGGCCAACTTATTGTGGGCCTACTCTACTACAATATCTTTTTTCAGTGGTCCATTGATTCGTTTTCTTTTTTTTATGCCTATCCCAAAAAAGTTTGGCCAACGTAATATGTTTGATACACAGATACGTACGGCAAATAAGCGCAAATTGCGCGCATAACGCAAAACCGAAGAAATTTATTCTTGTATCGCATATATATAATATTTATGCAAATACCACTTGATAATTATTATGATGAATGATTCGGATATTTCATCACGCGTCGGATTTTCAGTGATGTCCACATTGAGGTGAGCGATTGTATAGGTAATGTGATAACTAACAATGCCAGTTTTTTCGTTAGTAGGCACATAACCGGTCAGAAAGTTATGGGTTACGGTATTAATTCGATAGGTCCCCGCAGCAGAAAGATTGTCAGTATAAAACCCTGTTACTAATCTATATAGTATCTATATAGATATTATCAATCTAGTGTTTCTGAATCTGTACTGTACTCTTCAAATCGCCAAAACCGTTGAAAAACTGTTGTAATTACCTGTACGGGAGTTGAGTTAGTTAATAGAATGGTTCCCCAAATCGATCGCACTTATGGTGGCTGTGGTTGGTTCATTCTCCTACAAGGCAATTTGGGCAATATGGTATGTACCACGAAAAAAAAAAGTCAAGCACTGCAAATGATTGAATAAATTGAAAATAACTTATGTTTTCTTCCTAATGATAGATTACGGGTGGAGGGGGGGGGGTTATTATTCGTGATTTTCTTCAAAATGCCAACTTATTCCGTATTACCCTACATGAAATAATAGTCCATATTCCTCTCCAAAAGCGAATTTACAGAGAAAATGGAGCTATTGCAAAAGGGTTCAAAATTTTCAGAACATGAATGTTTGAAAATTTTTTATAGGCAGATCCATTTCAGGGCATCCTGAATTCATCTCTAGATTTTTAACAAAAATATACATTACCTATTTATTTATTCTTTTATCCCGTCCGCTACCAATCCCCCTTGGGCAACGCGCGCTACCAAGTTGGGTGACCTAGAGTGGGATTAATAGACCGATCTCAAGTGTGAGTGTCACTGACACTCGCGGAAGTGTCTGAGCGCCTCAAGTCAGGGACGAACTCGGGAGTGGTATTAATAGACGGAGTGAGACTCTCACTTACCTGAGTGAGTTTGGATTGTACTTGAGATTACCATGAAGAAGGTTTCCTTTCAAACTGTGTATCCACCATGGCATCTCCGTGAGGACAGCAAATAGAAAAGAAGAAGAAGAGATTTTCTTCTAGGGAGGTTACTTTTTACCAGGTTATCGTGTGTTTTCCTTTACATTTTCCGACTCCGAGGTTTTCGCTTGACGTTCCTTTCCAAAATAATGGAAAATAAACCGAAACGTACGGTATTCACCGAAGACGAGAAGTTCGTCCTAAGGGAGGTGGTATTGGGAAGGAAGAACAATGTTCAAGGATGTCATCCTTGAAAACAAAAAACGCTGCAAATTATTACACAAAGGTTCATTATTTACCTGTAGGTATAGATGCCCCTTCTGCGTAGATCACTGTTTTCTGCTTCAATACCCTCGAGCTCCCCCCAGGAAAGCCCTAAATCGAGTGCTGCAGCCGGCCCCGGAATTAAAGTTTCCTACCAATTCGCGGGATTCAATAATTCAATAATTAATTAGGTATTTGCAGTTATTCATGAAGCATAAGGCAAATAATAAAACGTTGTGTAATAATTTACCTGCATAGATGCCCCTTCTGTGTAGGTACTATAATTTACCGTTGTGTAATAATTTGCCCATCAGTAATACTTCAAACGATTTTTCAAGTTGCAAAAGTACCTATCAACAAAATCCAAAACAGCCTTCACTTTTCAAACGGAATAATATCGCGGAACAACCAACTCGACTTCACACAGCCATCCGTGATTATAATCAGGTGCTTCCTCCCTGGTGATGATATTTGGGCTGAATGTATACGTATACAATTTGATTCACCCTCCTGTTGACCAAGCCTGTCGGTGCAAACTTGGGGGCATTACTGTGACGTACAATGCTCCGGGTGGTCTCAAAAAATTCGTAAATTTAAAACCGTAAAAATATTTATGTAAAAAAAGGTTTTTCACCCCTTAGAGATGACTGACAGTAATACCGAGCTTCGAGGACCAAGTAGACCCCGAATGGGACCTATAAACAGAATTTCGTCAATTTTGGCTCATGGTAACTAAGAAAAGTGATAAGTACGGCGGACAGACAGCAATTTTTTTTATTGCATTTAAGAAATCTACATACCTTGAAACGTAAACCATCCAATTTTGAGGAGGGGTTACAATTTTTTTTCATGCTCGATTCCACAGGTTCATTATTGAAAATAATAAACCAAAAAGTAGGTACGAGCAAAATGAGGTGCTTCACAATCTGCTAAAAAATAACCTAGATCTCGGCATAGAGAAGAAAGAAAATGAGATACTGTTGGCTAGAAAAATGTTTGAAGGAAACAGAAGTTATGGCAAAGTTGCGACCTGTTGAAAAATAAATAGCGTTTTTTCTATTTTTTTTTAACAGCGTTGTTTTTATTGCATTTTATTTTGTAACAGTACTTATTTAATATCTAATTAGAAAAATTCTTGTGCACAGAAACACAGATAGTCGTCATACTTGTCATCATATTCGTCGAATTCCATTGTAGCAATGAATAATAATATACCTAACGTAAATCTGTATCTAATAAAAAATAAAAAGGTGAAACGTATATCTAATAATAATAATAATATGTAATGAAAACAATATTCCTAACGTTAATCTAGTGAAAACGAACTGATAACAATGAAACACCGACGCTAAACTGATAAGACTCTCACTCAAGGTACCTATGGCGGTTACTTGAGTATTTGGCTGTAGGAGCGGAGTCTCGAATAGACTTGAGGGGCTGGCGTTCCCAAGTGCGGTTTATTAATACCGATTGGTGACATGAGGGCTCATCTTCCAATACTTGAGTGCTACTGACCCTCAAGTACGGACTATTAATCCCACCCTGAGTCACTCCACGCGCTTTTTATTAGTATTTACACTTGTTAAATAACAATAAAATTCAAATGCGAATATTTTTTAATTTTACAAAATGAATGACACAGCTTCAAAACTTTACACTGAAAAAACTAATTTGAAAAATCAACAAGAAAATGCACATTTACGAAGTTCCCTCCCCCAAATTTTTTTTAATCCACAATTTCAATGTCTCCCGCTCTTTTTTTCACATTCAAGACACTTGACAATGGTTTGTTTGCTTCTATGGTTAGTACATACCGGTTTGTGGCAAACACAGCACTTCAATTTTTATGTTTTTATCCATTTTTCTGCTGCAAAAATTGCATCGCACCGCCACAGGCAGAGTTGACGACCGGCTGCTCTGTGTCGGTGCTGCTCTGGCTGAGGTTTTGGAGTCAACTAATTCTAGTGAATCCCCTGCAGAAAGATGCAGTTTAGAATATTTTTGCGAAGGTTTTGAGCCAAACGCATCTTCATGTTGGGGAGCGTAAGTGGTTTCGCGAGTTCGATTAGGAAAAGCTTTCTGCTGCTCGAATTTTGAATATTCCACTCCGGATATTTTGTCCTCCAAATGATGAAGCGATTGAGTGCAGCAATTTCGATTAGCTCCATAAATATTCTGTGAGGCTACCGATTTGTTTGCCTGACGCAGGAATATTCTCTCGTCATCCCATCACCTTTTTCAACGCCACCTTTTGTGGCGTTATAATCTAGAATCATTTTAGGTTTTCTTTCTGGGCTTTCGGAACTGATGCAACCGTCTAAATGCTGAGTAGACAGAAGTATTAAACTTTTCTCTTTTTTTGGGACGTACGAACACATGGTCATGTTTTTGTGAACCCAAAGAGCGATGAATGTTCTTCCCTGGTTTTTTTTAGGTAAGAACTCAAGGAGAGTCTCAACTATATTCGCCCTCACAGTTACATTGAGTGCCAATTTTTTTGTCAGCAGATACTGGGCGAGAGGGATGGAGGTGAAAAAATTATCAACTGTAATTCCGCGCCCACTGTTCTGTACATGCTTGGAAAGGTCCATAACTACTCGATGACCTTGATTCGTTTCTTTTTTTTCCATCTTTCATCCCAGTGTAGATCTGTAAGTTATTAATGTAACTCGTTTCGACGTTACTAGCAATCCAAATCTTGATGCCATATCTCCCCGGCTTCGACTTGATGTACACACGAAAGGGGCAATACCCTCGAAAAACAGCGAGCCTCGATCTATAGTCAAGTGCTCATGAACACTGTAATTTTTGTCACATTTTTCGGTGAACTGCAGTACTACATCATTCATCGCTTCCAACTTATCCTTTGATTCGAGAAGTCTGTCTTTTCGAGTGTAAAAGTCTTCAAATTTCAGAAAAGCGGAAATTAGACTGAATCTGTTCCTTGATAAGCTAGCAGTATAGAAAGGAGTAGCAAATGCTGGGTCGGAACGCCACATTTGACTGACTGACATTTTTGATGCTTTATTGGCCCCCGATGCTATGAGAATTCCAGTGTAGGCCAGAAGTTCTTCAGATCGAATATCGGTCCACAAAAGGGAGATCGTTTTTTGCTTCCCTTTTCAAATTATTCGCTTCAAAAACTTCTCTGCCCTTCGTATTTGAATAGATCACAATTTGCTTGAGCATATCCTCGTCAAAAATAAATTGAATGCATCAGCAATATTGAAGATAGTCTTACTGAATTTTGTGAGACATGGATTATCTCTCTATGGATATTTATCACTTCTTTTATATTTGTCACTCCAGACGATTTCTGACCTTGGGCACATCATAAAAATTCAGAATTCCGCCAAAATGTTCTTATTGCCAAACAAACGGCTATAATTGCGAACAATTGATAGAAAATCACTGAAAGTTGAATGGAAGGGCGACAGAAAAATACAAAACAGGGGTCGAACTTGAATTTTTGGGGGGTTAAACATTGATATTAAGGGCTAAAATCCATATTAACTCAACTGACGTTGTGTGGGATGGTGATTCGCGACAGAAAGAGGGAGTATTTCGGTGATAAAAACATTTTTCTCAAAAAGAGTGGGTCAAATTTGACTTTATAAGGGTCAAAAACTGGTAAAAATGGGTAAAATCACGGAAACACCTCTGTCAAGCCGGGTAGGCAGTATAGCTTCCTCACCTATATAACGTGGAAGTATATAGGTAATCAGTTGGTGGTTCCGTTCAGTGGAGAAGAAATTGAGAGGTTCAAAAATGACAATAGAGTAGAATGGAATAGGAGGTGTAGTAATAGGATTAATGATAAGCGTAATAGGGTTATTATAGGCATTCATATAAGTGTTATTCTTCAAGTGGTATTATACCACTTGAGGAATAAGTATTTCAAAAGTTTCGTAGCAAGTTAAAATTCATTACACGATTTTATACTGAAATAAAAGGGTAAAACTAGTTAAAATTGAGAGAAATCGAAATACATGTCTTTTTCTAGGTTAGTTATGTAGGGTAGTATGTACTAAGATTTCACGTTTGCGCATGCGCAAACTAAAGTTACTGTAGTTCATCAGTGACTGTAATGTGGGACTGTCTGTTGCCGAACCCCCACCTACCCCTACCTACCCCCTCCAAACCTCATCGCTTCACGACGATTTTTAGGGTAGTTATGGCTCTAGCAGGATTACACGCTGGCGCATGCGCAGACAAAAGTTACAGTACTTTTTCAGTGTATTTGATGTGGGACCATCTTTGCTCCTACCTGCGCCTACCCTCCAAATTTTCACTCACCCGACTATTTTTCGGGTAATTATGGGGGTTACAAGGAATTGGCAAACATTTCGTGTTCGCGCATGAGCATTCGAATGTTACAGTTTGAATCTGATGAAATCGATATGGAACCTTGATGGTACCATTCCGCATCTACCCTCCAACTTTCATGTCTTTTCGACGATTTCTAGGGTGGTTATGAGTTTTCAACGATTTCACGATTGCGCATGCACAGTCGAATGTTACAGTACTTTTTTAATGATTTGATATGGGACCATCTGTGGCCAAACCCACACCCACCTTCCGAATTTCAACTCATTACGACCATTATTTCTTATAGTTTTGCATGGAACCAAATATGCTCCTTCATATCTAAAACGTAAAATGCGAGGATTTCATTTTGGAGGACATGAATTTTTTCGACTCTTGCACGAATACATAGCTTCCCCCCTACTTTCAGTGGTGAGGAAGCTAAATGAAGTCACGAAAAATGGTATGGTTTCGTGTTACATCATCTTTTTACACAATAGTACGAACATTTCTTTGAAAATACGCTCTTATAGCCATGCAGGATGGCTGGAACTGTTTTCATTTACTGAAAAAGTTCCATCTAGACATTTTGTTGGAACATCTAGCCACCGAGAATTTGTTAATAACACCTAAAATTTGCTTCATTCGAATCTACAATAATCAAACTTCTCAAATATCGCCTTGCAACGAGCAACAGTTATTTTTATTATTAAAAAAAATTATTATAAAGGTTTCTTGTTGCACGAAGTGATACAACTTATTAGCAACATTTCTTTGACTTTTTTTGACATTTGGAATGAGACTGGATACATAACACAGCCCTTTATTATTTCGACTGTTAGTGCAGTTTGACGCACCAAGGTACACTGAGAGCACAGCAGTCACTGAACAGGTTTTCCGGAAACACTCACTCACTGTTGCTACATATCATGAGTTCCGTCTTTTCAGCCGTCTGAGTAGATCGTCAGCGTAACTGGACAGCCTGTTCATTGATATGACCTTAAAGCCTCCGGTGATGGGCTATTACTTGAGTCATGATGACTTCATTATTTATTGTTGGGATCCTTACGAATGTCGTAATTCGCTGAGTATGAATTAACACATGGCAGTACGTTATTCTGTAATCGTTGCATGATACCGTGGTTGCTTTGGGCGGTACAGCTCCACACTTGTGCACCATAGGTCGAGACTGGTTCTAGGACCCGATTATATAAGGTAATATATTTTGGATTGACAGTTTAATTGTCTACCAATCAACCAGGACATTTTTCTGAATTTGGTGACCAAATGCTGTCTTATTCTTTTTTACTTGTGCTTTCTAGCTGAGCTTGGTATGTAGCGTCGTACCTAATATTTTGCCTCGTTATCATACGGGATGACCTGATTGTTGATGTGGACCGGTATCTATTCGATTTGGCGGTTGGTAAAATCCACATGGACCGATTCCGTCTCATTCGTCTTAATTCTCCACTTGATGAGCATCAGTTGTGTTAGATATTCCATAGTTACCTCCGCTCCACTACCTATTCGAATACAAGGACATAATCACTAAGTCTTGGGACCATGTTTGAAATTAGCGTACGCTTGATGCTAGGTCGAAACTCGAAATTTACAAGAGCATATAAACTACCTGCGCCTTCTTGAGAATGAGGGATTGTACCCAATATCAGCTGACGCTAGTATGAAAGAAATAATTTAAAAAAATAAAAATCCGTTTCTTGTTACATTGAATCGAATCAAGTCATAGTGCATGCCAAAATGAGCTATTTCGTTTGCAATTTCCATTTTCTCACAGAACGTCTTATTTTTCATACAAGTGCCTAACTTGTATGTGTATTATCGATGAGAAGTATGATCGATGTTGAAAGTGACGTGCTTTTACGTACCTAACGAATATTTGTATACCGATATTGGCACCATAGTTTTTCCAACGTTCCTTCCCTACCTAAAACCTAAATACCACCCTGTGCCATGAGCAATGAACCGTTAAGTTATGATACTTAGAAATGGAAACGAGGAAATTGGGTTCGGCTTGAATTTTTTCACATGAATGATGATTGCTATACGTTCGCTTCCCGTCGAAAAGGTTTCTCTGTAAAGGGGCTTTCAGGAAAAGGAGGAGTCACCAGAAGGGTCGCTCTCAGTGGCTGACTTTGATGGAGCTGCTCTTCTTCTTCAAATTCTCAAACTTTTGTCGCTTTCAGTCTTATGGCCCTTGAGAGAGCCCGATTAACCAAACTCTCATCCGGCATTTTCCATTCCCTCTTTGTATAAGTTATTAGACATAATTATCTGAACAAGTTTCCCCAATATATATATATATATATATATATATATATATATATATATATATATATATATATATATATATAGGATAGATTTATTTCCACTTTTAGCGAATTTTCAAAGAAAATGAAGCTATTGCAATGGCTTCGAAATTTAAATAATATAAATTTTTGGAAATTTTCTTCATAGAAATCCGTTTCAGACCATTCTAAAACGATTCCTGAAATTTAACACTTTTTTATATGTATATATATATATATTTATTTATATATGTGTCACTCCAGACGATAACTCTCGATAGAATTGAGATAAACAGCTCACATTTGCACAAAAAATCTATCTTGGCAATCGAAAGGCTAAGTTCGAAGATGGGCGAAATTGGCCTACTCTAAGGAGGGTTTTGGCGCATTTAAAGTGCGCAAAAATTACCCAAAAATCCCCAAAATGTTATTTTCCAACAAGTGACCCCTCATTTTAAAGGTTTTTGCACGCTGAACACGATGGTGGAATCGGATTTTAGATATCTTGATCCGTTCTCAAATTAGAGCATTTAAAGTGCGCAAAAATTACCTAAAAATCCCCAAAATGTTATTTTCTAACAAGTGACCCCTCATTTTAAAGGTTTTTGCACGCTGAACACGATGGTGGAATCGGATTTTAGATATCTTGATCCGTTCTCAAATTAGAGCATTTAAAGTGCGCAAAAATTACCCAAAAATCCCCAAAATGTTATTTTCCAACAAGTGACCCCTCATTTTAAAGGTTTTTGCACGCTGAACACGATGGTGGAATCGGATTTTAGATATCTTGATCCGTTCTCAAATTAGAGCATTTAAAGTGCGCAAAAATTACCCAAAAATCCCCAAAATGTTATTTTCTAACAAGTGACCCCTCATTTTAAAGGTTTTTGCACACTGAACACGATAGTGAAATCGGATTTTAGATATCTAAATCCGTTCTTAAATTAGAGCATTTAAAGTGCGCAAAAATTACCCAAAACTAGGATAATCTTTAAACTCTTACCCCCACCCCCTTAGAGTGGTCAGATTGAAAAATGTGAGAAGTATTAATTGAAGACGAGAGTTCGAAGCAAAAAAGGGGGAGGCAAACGATTAGTACAACTCCTTGAATTTACCCACAGCGATCAAATAAATAAGCACTTAGTACAATTACGTAATAAACAAACGGTAGAATCAGGATGGACAAAACGTACAAATTAAAATAAATACGAAGAGAATATACATAGAAAACCAAATTTTAGACCGAAGTTTTCCTTTATTCAAAACCATAGCCATTAATTCGAATATTTCTTTGAAAATTCGCTCATTAAGTCATGCTGCATGACTGATTTTTTAATTTTGTTATGTATCCGGGTCCATCAAGGTAGCGGAATCTTTGTTGTTACGTTTGAGGGGAAAACTCTGTTTTGTCTCCAAAATCAATATTTTCGCCTGCGTTTCAGGTTTTAGAGTTTTCTGAACAATTTTGTTCGATTTCAGACTGTCCGCAAATCATTGCCACCCGCATAACTATCTTAGCTCAAATCTTATTCTGCTGACATTTTCAGGGATCATGCGGGTTAGGCCGATCTCGGTAGTCATTATCACGGTTTTCTATTGCATCCTAGGTATCCTATTTGATCGATTCTTATAGGAAATTTTACACTCATTCCGAATATTCCCCATGTACCTATAATGGCTAATTAGCTGCGGAGTCATCTATATAACTAAATTTACAGATGATTTTCGTGGTGTATGTCTGTTTGTCTGTTTGTCTTTCAATCACGCCAAAACGGCTCAATGGATCGAACCCATCTCGCGTATTTGAATGTTTCTATGATCAGGGAAGGACATAAGGAGGTTTACTTCCGGATCCGATGGATACGGGTGGGGGTTTATAGGGAAGCCGAAACATAAACAAATTAAATTCTCGAAAACGGCTCAATAGATCGAACCCATCTCGCGTATTTAGATGTTTCAGTGATCGGGGAAGGACATAGGGGGATTCACTCCCGGATCTGATGAATAGGGGTGGGAGTTTACAGGGAAGCCGAAACATAAAAAAAGTAAATTCTCGAAAACGGCTCAGTAGATCGAACCCATCTCGCGTATTTAGATGTTTCAGTGATCGGGGAAGGACATAGGGGGGATTCACTCCCGGATCCGATGAACAGGGGTGGGGGTTTATAGGGAAGCCGAAACATAAAAAAATTAAATTCTCGAAAACAGCTTAATGGATCGAACCCATCTCGCGTATTTAAATGTTTCTATGACCAGGGAAGGACATGAGGAGGTTTACTTCCCGATCCGATGGATAGGGGTGGGGGTTTATGATCCATCACGCAAAAACTGCTGAATGGATCAAAGCCATCTCCCGTATTCAGATGGCTGGTTCCTACCTATGATAATTACCTTTTTGTCTTTAACATTATAACAGTTTCTAAAGGGACATGTAAGAGATATAATCTGTAAAGCGAGAGGTAACAAAGTCAGATGGACCCACCCCGAGTTCTACCCGTCAGCGACGGGCAACACAGCTAGTTATTTTTAAAAACCCAGAAAACTCACGTTTTTGACCACTGGAACCGCCCAAAATTGGTTCCACACAAAAAGAAGTTGTAGACCAGTTCTGCGTCGAATGAGACCAACTCCAGCTCGCCAACATCGTAGTCATGATTTTTGACGATTTTTCAGTTTTCTGAAAGTTACACATATTCGTGACCACGGACCGCAACCTATAGGGGCACCCAAACGAAGTGTGGTGAAGGGGAGCCCCCCTCCCCCCACCCAGGAATTTCCCGTTGCTCCCTGCGGCCAGCCCGCCCTTGTCTAGAAATACAAAGGTAACCCCATAATGACATGGGATCTTTTAAAAATGGGTATCATAGGCAAGGAAAGCAAAACGTAACAATGCCGAGCGTGAGATGTAAGGTGTTCGGGATTAATTGAATTCGCACTTCTCAGATGTTGGTAAAAAATTAGCAAACGAGATCGATGAGAATACGGTGAATTGGCTGGCAACGAGTGATAGTAGTAAGTCTGTTTTTATGATGCCAATGACTGAAGATTGTTCACAAAGGAAATAATGTCTGAGGATCAGCGCGAGGTTTCGATGGCATACCAGCAAACCTGGTCAAGCAGTTCATTCACAAACTGACCCAACCCTTACTTCACATCTACAGTATGTGTACAGAAAGGTATGTTTTCCAACATTTTCAAAACGCCAAAATCCTCATTTCTCTTCATAAAATTGGTGACGTGGACGATCTAGAGAACTTACCGTCCTATATGAATTTTAGGAATAATATAGAAAATGCTTGAAGTTTGTGAAAAAAAATTGGAGTAAATCTCAACCGATCTCGAAATTTTCAACCAGTTGCCAGTTTGGCTTTCGCCAAAGCAGGGGTGTCGATGATGCTTTGTTCGCTCTAGCGAACCGCCTCTATTCAGTTAGGGACTCTGAACATCAAAGAGCATTCTGATTTGCCAGGATATGGCGGATGCGTTCGACGCAATAGACAGGGGTTTCTTAATGGATGAACTGAGGCAGGTGAGGATTGACTGTACGGAGTTTAAATGGTTTTCGTATTTATTATCCAAAAGAAAGCTGTCAGATAGCCCAAGTCGTACCAACAGTAGCTGGTCGTTCAACGATTTCGGAGTAGCACGGGGAGGAGGGGGGGGGGGGGTCCCTACCCACTGTTTGATATTTATAAGCGACCTGATTAAATCAACGAATCAGAGTGCATTTTTCTTGTTCGCTGATGATGCGGGGATGCTGCTCTAAGGAGTACTCCACTCGGTCATGAAGTGATTGTATGATAATACCTTGAAACTAAATGTCGCCAAAACAAAATTTGACTTTCAGCCATAAAAATGACACAGAGGGAATAACTTCTGCTTGCCGACTTTTTGCACCCTCAGCAATATGTGACTGTTGCTGTGACAGCGTACCTTACCATATGTATTTAGGAGTCTTAACTGATCATAACATGTCATGGGGAAAGTGCGCAAATGTAATATAGGTATTATGTATGTTTTTTACAATATTAACAAAGTATCGGGTATGATTCTCTTAAGAAATTGTATCATGCTATGGTGCAGTCGGTGATACAATTCGGTGTACCTGCTAGTATGAGGAGGAGCCAGTCCCAGTATAATGAAAAAGGTAGAAACCGCACAAAATGGAAGTCTCAAAGCAATGCTTGGAAGGAAGAAGAGGGTCCCAACAAACCAAGTATATTCCCTGTCAAAGGTATTCACAGTCAAACAACTCTACTAGATACCAGCAGACCCGAAAGTATCCTTCCTTCATGACTCGACAGATATATAATAAACTCATAGTTACCTGCCTAATTAACGTGACACCAGTCAACTCAAAATAATAACCAGGAGCATTTGTGGTTGAGCAAACTAGTACAACGTTATCTCATCAGTAATTTGAAATCATCTGTTTAATCTTACATCAAACTAAATACGTGTTAACCAGGCGCTTAATAGGTATCACCTAACGACTACAATCTGTTCCAAACAGCACTCCTAATACATATGCACTCACGAATAGGCAACAAACACTCCGAAGTGACGCCCAAGGGCTCTAGCCTATTATTAGCAGATGGTTCCATTCATCACACTAGCGTGCTTAGAAAAACTTCTGTCGCCTTTCATACACAATGGATTATATTTATTTTATTGCTTATAACCATTTCATAAATTAAGCAGTTTAGCAATTACCAAGTTGATCATTATTAAATAAATCTATCTGAGCTATATTCTATCAGCTAGCTATGTTCTTCTATCTGATCCATAAATCTATCTGAGATATGTTCAGACATGTTGCCTACTCTTTTATCTCTACTATCTCTGTTGCCAATGATGTGGACGTCTTGAACTTCAACCCCCCCCCCCCCCCCCGCATCACCAACTTCGATCCCCCATCCCCCTTCTGATTGATAAAATCATTAAAACGAGTGAATGGCAACTATACTAATGCATTTAACCATGACAGATACTCCTTATTGTCCTCTCATTTTTCTCACATATTGGCCTAGTTCTAGCGCATCAATTTTAAACCTATGTTCTCATAAGAAAGTGTAAGCTATACCTAGGAGTGTTGCTATGTTTATTATATTATTATTTACATTGTACAATGGAAATGGGAACAACAAATATATTATTATTATTATTATTACTGTACGACCCCAACCATCAGCCAGTCTCCAACTATCAAATCACATTTTCTCTTCTAGCTCATTGATCAATACGTACAAACCTGACTTCTCCTCTCTATGTTAAGAAACTTATTTCCTGTTCGACAATTCACAGCTCAACTCTGTCACCTACCGCTTTATCATTTTCTGTATCACTTTACTTATTTTTATCTCACTAGCATCCACTATAATCTTTGTTCCTGACACATCCACTATTTGATTGGTGGTGGAGGTATGTAGAGGAGGAAGGGGTAAATGTGGGTCTTTCTAATCTCCGAGTCCCTGAGTACGTGAGTCTGTTTAATCTCGGAGTTCCTACTTTGCCATCCTGTCATAACTATCTACTGATGTTATTTTAGGAAGAAATTATGAACAATGAATGAGTGACATTTGTGAATCTTTTTACAATTATTTATTCGTTCTTTTCGTGTTTATTATCAAAGTACCCTATATTTCTTGTTATCAATTTAAATTCAAACTTTTCCAATCTGCAATGATTTAAAAAAGAGAACCAAACTAAAAAACTAAAGGGAGCTAGTAAATTTTTCATTCCTGAGAAATCATTTCTGGATCCGCCCGCGCATCTTATTAGGATAAAGAGGTAATGTAAGATCGTATTATTTTCGTATATTATGTGGTTTATATAATGAAAATACGTGGAAATTCTGCCGATATATGAAATTCCGAACACCCTTCATCGGCTTAAATTGCCTAGTTACACTCACAATCTAGTTTCTCTGTACTGAAAACACCGTAACGAACTCCGAGGGCAACAGGTGGTGGTGACAGGGGTTTTCCTAAAAATAGCTTGCGTGTTCAGAAACCGTCTCGTGCATATGGAAATACCTCATTCAGGTCATGACTTACTCGTATGCGGTATTTGATTATTAAGGTTCTTTGGATTGAAAGTAAGATGATGAAACTCCGGTAATCTATTACTGATGTTTTTTTTTGTATCGGTCTTGTATCCAACCACCGTTTCATCTCAAGAATTGTGAAATTGTGCCAATAATTGTCAGCTCACTGTTCCTTAAAGTTCGGCCTACAAAGGGTGGGAACTTTGCTCAGGTCGTACTCCTATTCCCCAGTGTTCCCCAATCTCCAGAGCAGTTAGATAATACATAATTTTTCTATGTATTATCTAACCTGCGGAGACCGGGAAGCCACCGAATTTGTAGAGCAGATGTTAATTCACCAAATCACCATACTGATAGAGTTAATAAGGCACAGTCGGCAAATATAAGAACTACCAAACGGACGTGGAAGATGAAACTGTGCATCTGTGTAGAGCTTGCGTGCCCGCATAATGAAATGAGCAACGACTCACCATAATGCATGGATTTGAATCAAATTATGGATCAACGGTAGGAATCTAGAGGCGGACATCTATACAGGTAAATAATAAACCTTTGTGTAATAATTTGCAGCATTTTCAATC
Source organism: Leptopterna dolabrata (assembly GCA_954871275.1). Taxonomy (NCBI): domain Eukaryota; kingdom Metazoa; phylum Arthropoda; class Insecta; order Hemiptera; family Miridae; genus Leptopterna; species Leptopterna dolabrata. The sequence continues at coordinate 94,507,381 of OX940974.1, forward strand.
CATCACCATTGTAGTGAATTGTTATAGTGATAATTCACTACGGGCGGTATGAGGTTGTGCCCAGCCTGGTTCCAACACTAAACGCTGTCACCATATTATCTGGGATCTTTTTGGATATGTGAGGTTTTGCCCGGCTGGTTCCAACACTAAAGGCTGTCACCAATTCAACGGGATCTTTTTGGATGCGTGTGCCCGGCTGGTTCCAACACTAAAGTCTGTCATCAATTCAACGGGATCTTTTCGGGAGCATTTGCCTGGCAGGTTCCAACACTCAAGGCTGTCACCTATTCCAGGATCTTTTAGGTTGAGGAGAGAGAGAGAGGAGGAGCGAGGTGAGAGAGTAGTCAGCGACTAGAGGAGAGCCTAGAATGGCTAGAAAGGCGAAGGAGGCGAGTTTTTATAGCCCTGAGGGCTATCTCCCTCCATCCTCCAGCTAGTGGAGGATGGTGGGGATCCCCACTAGGTTCCTTGGTGCTCCTGCGTCTTTCGTCCCCACTTCTATGAGTTTATATGCGAGATCTAATATTTACAGGTTTACAAGGAGTGGTTCTGGGAGGATACCACGACAACCATCTTGTCACTCTATCACCATTTTTCATCATTTTTTACTTTATCACAGTATTTTTGTTCGTCTGATAACACCCTTCTTTTAAAAAAGCCACAGACGTTTCATCATTAAAAATAATCTTTCGGTACAAGTGATCCACAGTAACACTCATTTTCAGAACACAGAGAAAAACATCACAGAGGGGAGGTGAAAAATATCACTGCACAGAAGAATGTGGAGAAGAAAGACTAAGACAGGCCCATGGAACACACGGAAACTCGAACTGTACTAACCTGTGAACCTTAATCCGATAAACATTATTGAAAGAGGTTGACATTGTACAAAACATAGGCCAGAAGTGTTTACACGCGTCGCAAGACGACAACAGACGTAGGACGAGCGTTTGTTATGGTAGACCGTACTTTTGAGTACATAGACCACAAGTCAGAGGTATACCGCATACTAAACCGCAGTGGCGTAGCCAGGGGGGGGGGGGGGGTTAGCGGGGGTCATAACCCCCCCATTGGCTCGAAAACTTTATCACAAATTAAAATTAAATCTTAAGAAATGATAACAATCACAAAAGTAACAAACAAAAATACAACAATAACAGGATAAACGGTAAATCGAACATGAATAAACAGTTTTGATTACAAACGATGTCCCAAAATTTTGACCCATTCTTTTTGACAAAAATGCTTATCGAAATACCTGCTCCGTCCCCTCAAAGTCCCTCACCGTCACCATCCCACACTGAATATTGATTTTAGCACTTTATACCATTTGCTGATCCCCAGAAATCCTAATTAGACCCCTATTCTGAGTGAAAAGCAACTGAAATGGTATTTTCTGTCTCCACTCATCCTTCCATGCCACTTTCAGTGATTTTATATATCAGTTTTAGCCGTTTTTACCAATTGTTGACCCCTAAAAACTCAAATTTGACCCCCTTCGAATTTTTGAATTGCTCATCCTTTTGTCTGGCAATAAGCACATTTTGGCGTAATTCGGAATTTTTATCACGTACCCAAGGTCAGATATCTGCAGTGACGCATAAATAAATGTATATAATAGACGTATAATTTTTTTTTTAAATCTAGGGATGAAATCAGGATTCTCTGAAACGGATTTTCCGATGAAATAATTTCAAAAACGTATGTTCTGAAAATAGCCTGACGTATACCTTGAAAATCCGTGAACATTGTTGCCAAATAAATGTCTTATTTCATCAGTTCATGTTACCTGTAACATTTTTTGCTTTGCTAAATTTAATTTAAATTCAGCTTTGTTTGTAATGTCAAACCTTATTAGAGAATTTTCAAAGAAAATGAAGCTACTGCAATGGGTAACATTTTCAGAACATTTTTGAAATATTTTTATTGGCATATCCGTTTCAGAGCATCCTCAGTTCATCCCTAGATATCTACAACAATTTACATATTATGTACCTATACTTATGTGCCACTGCAGATGATATCTGTCTTTGGGTACATGATAAAAATTCCAAATTTCTCCTAGAACGTTTGCATTGCCAAACAAAAAGATGAGTTCGAAAATGAGCAATCTAAAAAAATTCCAAGGGGGTCAAATTGGAGTTTCTAGGGGTAAAAAAATCTGTAAAAACGGCTAAAATTGCAATATAAAATGACGGGAAGTAGTATGGAAGGGTGAGTAAAGACAGAAAAATACCACTTCAGTTGTTTTTCACACAGAATAGGGGTCAGATTTTGATTTTTTGGGGGTAAAAAATTGGCATTAATGGCTAAAAATCAATATTAATTCACCTGACGTTATATGGGATGATTAATCACGACGGAGGGACTCTCTCGATGATAAAACTAGTTTCCTCAAAAACAAGTTGGTAAAATTTGACTGTATTAGGGTCAAACATCGGTAAAAATGGCTAAAACCGCGAAAAATTATATAATTTTAAGAAAAGTGGTATGGTTTCTCCCTATATCATCTTTTTACACAATAGCAGGAATATTTCTTTGAAGATTCGCTCTTATAGCCATGCTGCATGACCGGAAATTTTTTCAATTTCCGATAAACCCCCCCATTCAACAATCCTGGCTACGTCACTGCTAAACCGGTACCCTAAGTTGATAGTCCTGATTAGGTAGTATTGAATAGGTACTAAGTTGGTAATACTGAGTAGGTACCAGGTTGGTAGTTCTGAGTAGGTACTAAGCTAGTAGTACTTAGTAGGTGGTAAGTTGGTAGTACCTATTAAGCAAGTACTAAGTAGGTACTAAGAAAAACTTTAGGTACCTACTGAGAAAAAGTGTTTATTGCATCAATACAAGAAGATCCAACACCATTACCAAATCTCACCAACCCTCTAAGTAACATATCCCCCCCCCCCCCACCCTGTTATATAAATTTACCCGCCAAAAAAACTCCTCATCCGCAAAAAGGATTGATGTTCATTTTACCCGCCAAGACAGCATGTTGGTGCTTCGCACCTCGCTCTTGGATGTGCATAGAGAAATTTGTTCCATCCCCCTCTGTTGGGTATTTGTATAGGAACTAGTTCCTTCCCAAACCTTGAAATTTTTTTCAACGCTATTTAGCGGGCAGGTTTTTGCCCCCAAGGCGATGTGGATATTTTATCTTATTTTACTTTTTCTGAAAGTGGACTAGGTACAGAAACAGCTGCAAAAATGCTGGACGTGCAACTTTCTTTATTTGCCGTTGTGGGTAGTGAGGGTTACACATCCCGACACTGAGTCCTATGATACTATGTTTTCGATTCCGCAGACTATTCAATGTGTACAAAATGTAAAATTCTTAGCGATCGATCATCAGGTTAATTTATTATTAGTATTATGTGAAATATATCATAATTCTCGAGATAGGTGCCGAAGACGTAAGTACTTGGCTTGGTATATTCGACTAAATTCGCCAGCCGAGGTACTGCAGAGTTGGTTACTCATATTGGGAAAGTGGAAAATATTACGATCCCTCCCTCAGCGAAACCAATCAATAGCGATTAATTTGCTACTTTTCTGACAAAACTTCAGCGAAGTTGTTGCTCAGAATATCGCTGAATCGCTCCAGGGTTCCCGTGTATATCTAAAGCATCGTCCTCAACACTGCTACAACATCAATATTACCCACTCACCCATACATCCTCTTATGAAAATCAAAACTGGAGTTGCGAAGTTTTGGTTCATTCATAAATCTCAAGTGGCTCGGTGCGGCAATTGCGTGATTACTCGGGGACTTTCAGATATGATTTGTTTCTCGAGTGGAACATAATATTATGAAAATGTGAGGTCTGACTTATCGATAGAAAACAAAATCAAACCAACGTGCTCGATGCTTCACACTATGCCTTGCCTGTGGCTGAACCGTTCTTCTTACGCTGACGCATACAAGCGGTTTTTTTTCGGAATTTGTTTTAGGATTGACTGAAACTAATTTGTAAGTAGTTATTTCTCCCGGTTCAAGTTTATCCCCCTCTCTAAACAAATGGATATCAGTATTATAGTGGCAGTCCTTCATCAACATCTTCAAGAAGCCTAGTTTCTGTGGGGCATATATATTACAGTACAGTGTGTGTACATATAATATAATATTACAGTCAATAAACATTTTTTGTAGCAAATTAAACGGGTTTTTTTCCTCGAGCAAATGCAACCTTCGCACAGCCGCAGTCCTTTACGCAACTTTTTAACAACAAATTCGACAGCTGCAAATCATAATTATTCATTTCCTCCAAATCCAGTCCCATACCGAATGGAGTTCCGCGACCATCTTCAAACAATATAACTTTTTGTAGCCTATCTACTTCATTGATGTGAGAGTTAGGATAGACAGAATAACGGAAAGGTATCCGAAACCAGTTCACATTCAAAATTCATCATCACGTCATCAATATCGGATACCAACCATCGATTCACTTTTTTTCTTTTTTTTGCCATAAGAAATAAGGGAAGAAACCCCCGTGGAAAATGCCTTTTTTTTCTCCCCTCACTAAAGAGAAGGCAGGAATGTGATATTGCCAGGTTCCTTTGCATTTTGAAGCTGAAAAAAAATGAAAATTTAAGATTTGCGGCCAGGTCACACTTGTGAAGTTCATTTCGTAAGGTTGTATACTGTGAAGTTTCATTTCACAAGTATTAGGTGTGGATAAAATATAAGATGATTATAAGTAATTAATACCTGAAAACGTTCAATCGAACATGTTCCGTTCGAATTGTTCTCTTGATATTAGAGTGTAATATATATATTTTTGGGCAATCACTTGGAATGTTTTGAGAATAGTCTGATAGCTGACACATACGCCTGCCGTAGCTCCTGCTCACTCGATCGACGGTTCGGATCGGGTTTATCTCAGGGGCACGATATAGGTATGGAGAGTGCAGAGTTATTAATGTGGGAGGAGCATGGTAACATGAAGCGATACAATTCCTATCAATCATTCGTCGTTTGATGGATGCTCGTCCACCGGCTACTGTTGGGGTCTGCGCGGCCGGCCTCGTCCGCTTCCTACTCGGACGGAAACTGAATCCCTCGGTAGGGAACCCGCATTTGCCGGGACAGATGGAAGAAAAATCATCTCGCTCATGTGAACGGGGAAATACGAATAGAATGAGTAGACCTCTTCGGTTGATCACAATACCCTCGTGAAACGAACAATAAACTGGCTTGCGGTTGATCACATGCGCAAGGAAGTGTAAAGTGCATCAAGGATCACCTGGAGAAGATTTCGATTTTTATAGATTCTTTTATGGGTTATATTCTTTTTTAAAAACCAAAATAAGTCTGCCATGACGTAGGTACTTTGTAAATATCATTCTGTTATCCATTTCGTGATCACAACCATGACCAGGGATCATCTTAAACTCAACAGCTATAGAATGGTCCATTCACTTTGGTTATGACCTAATGATTGTTAATGGGTAACAAAGTATCCACGACATCGCATCCATCTTAATCAAATTCATATGCAACTGTCTACCCAGACAGTTAGGTACCCACCTAACTGAGATTCAAAAACGCTGCAAAGTCCTTGTCACTTGGGTTTATTATTCATTTTTTCTTTTATGCGCAATAATTAAAATAGTTATTTTAGATGGTTTTCACCAATTTTGGAATTTTGACCCCCAAAACACGACCTCGGCTTTTTAAAAAAAAACAGATTATCTTCAAACATTTATAGTGCCATTTAATTGTCGTGATTGACCTGCTAATACTAATAGTTTTATTATACAAATTCATGGTGATTTCAGACAACTTCCCAGGTTTTTGACTCGTAAAAAATGAATTTCGCGAGCTTAACCTTCGTTACAACCTCAATTCTTCACTCTTTGGTCAGAATCAACTTCATGTTCGGTCTTCTCGCCCTAAAAAACATGGAAAACGATCACTAAAACCTTTAAAAAAAAAAAACACGAAAACCTTATTTTTACACTCATTTTTCTCCCATAACACCCCTGGTGGGTGTATTCCAATCGGGGTGACGAGCTTTGAACACAACTAGGACCCAAATGGGGACCCAAACTGCGTACGGAAGAACGACGAATTTAGACCAAAATTTAACGTAAATTTAAGGCTGAAACTTCGTTAGTAGGTACCTTAATTTTCCAATCTTTGTCAAAATCGACTTAACATTCAGTCTTCTCGTCCTAAAAAACATGGAAAATTACCTCAAAACGTCATGTTACTAAAAAAACAAAGAACACAAAAAATACCTATTTTATACCCACTTTTCACTCACAACACCCTAGGGTATATTCCAATCGGGCTGAAATGTTTCGGGAGACAACTAGGGCCCAATCGGAGCATGTGTGCGAAGGAATGAATTTTCTAGACCGAAAATGAAGTCGGTATGCATGATACGGCGTACGGCTTACGGCGGACGGACATTGCATTTTGGTTTATTATTCTGTGACTAATACACCTATGTAATCGCTCAGCAAAAAATTTTTATAACACCCTCTCAAAATTTTTTCTTTCACGTGCGTAGATTCCAAATACATAGGTGTATTAATTATTCACATAATAATAAACCAAAATGCAATGTCCGTCCGCCGTATCACGTGTACCGGCTTCATTTTCGATCTAAAAAATTCGTTTTTTCGCACACATGCTCCTTTTGGGCGCTAGTTGTGCCCCGAAACTTTGCAGCCCGATCGGAATATACCCCGGGGTGTTATGAGTGAAAATGGGTTATAAAAATAGGTACTTTTTTTGGTTTAGTAACATGGTAGTAACATGAGCTTTTGAGGTAGGTACCGTTTTCCACGTTTTTGGGACGAGACCGAATATGAAGTCACTTCCGACCAAAGAGTGGAACATTGAGGTTCTGACGAAGTTTCCGCCTTAAATTTACATTAAATTTTGGTCTAAAATTGTCGTTCTTCCGCAAACAGTTTGGTACCCATTTGGGAACACATTCGGGTCCTAGCTATGCTCCGAAACACGGCAGCCCGATCGGAATACACCCAGGGGTGTTATGAGAGAAACATGGGTGTAAAAAGAGGGGTTTTCGAGGAATTTTTGAGGTTTTAGTGAATATGAGCTTGTGAGGTATCGTTTTCCGTGTTTTTTAGGGCGGGAAGACCGAAAATTAGGTTGATTGAAGAATGAAGAAACGAAGATGATTGAAGAGTGAAGAATTGAGGTTGTAACGAAGGTTAAGCTCCCGAAATTCATTTTTTATGAGTCAAAAACATGCAAAATCGTGTGAAATCACCATACATTTGCATAATAACACTAGAAGTAGTATTTCAACAGATGAATCAGTACAATTAAATGGTACTATCAATGATCAAAAATAATCTGTTAAAAAAACCGAGCCTAATTCGTGTTTCTCGGGGCAAAAATTGGTGGAAACCGTCAAAAATAGCCATTTCAATAATTGCACATGAAAGAAACAATAAATGAACAGCCAAAATTTCTATACTTTGTCCAGTAAAATAATAAACCCATGTGACAAGGACTTTGCAGCGTTTTTGGAATCTACGCGCCTTGGAACATAAATGAAAAAATGTTGAGGGGTTGGTATAAACATTTTTTGCTGAGCGAATACATAGGTGTATTATTCACAGAACAATAAACCAAAACACTTCAAATTTATCTCAACCGGTAAAATTAAAACGGTAGTTAGGTGTGCGAGTCCCATGCGTAGACAAAAATTAATGTCCTATTTCGATTAATGTTATTGCCATCATTGCCAACCCTCACCTACCCTGGAGGTAACATATAACTTCCCCCCTCCCTCCAACTCTGTCGTAAACATTTATCCACCAATAATACCTCCTCATCCCCAAAAATGATTGATGTGCATCATGGCCACCTATGTAGCATGCTCGCTCTTGGATGTGCATAGAGAGACCTGGTCCTTGCCCAACGTCCTTATCAGGTGGAATAAACCGATTCCCATGAGATCACCGAAGTTGAAAGATACCTTGAGATATACCAGCGTGGTTAGTACTTGGATGGGTGACAGCCGTGACGTGGTGACACGTCCAATTATGACCCATGTAGCTGTTGGGCGAACCCCTCTCCACTCAAGGGGGCGAGGCAGTGAGTAGCCAAGTAAAGAGCGAAATGATCAAAGCGAATTCTGATCCTGTCATTGGAGGACAGCTGGTCACATCCGCGGCCCTACGAGAAGCCCCAGCCTGGAATGGCTGCTAACTTTACTTACTAGAAACCTATTCCTTCCCCCATCTGTTGGATGTGAGTATATAGAAACCTGTTCCTTCCCCCCCAACCTCGAAATTCCTTTCAACGCTGTTTGGCGGGGGCTTTTTGCCTGCCGGGTTTCTATATTCTATACTCAGGTTTCTATACACACATCCAACAGAGGGGAAATAACAGGTTTCTATAATACCTGCGCACATCCCGGAGCGAGGTGTGAAGCACCGAGCATACGACTTCGGCGGGCAAAATGGATATCAATCATGTTAGGAGGTTTTGTTGGCCGGTAAATGTTTAAAACAGGCCTGTGGGGGGGGGGGGGGGTATCAAATCTTTTTGAATTGATAATAAATAATGATTTGATATAATCCTTTGTGCAGCTGAGGAGGTTTTTCAAATACATCATTTATGTTATCGACAAACTGTAGGTAAATTGGGGATTTTTTACCCACCAATTGGTAAGATTTGGTAGATATAGGTATTTATCCCCCCCCCCCTCCCAACAACACTGTTATAAACATTTACCCGGCAACAAAACCTCGTCAGCCCGACAAAGGATTGATATCCGGGACAAAAAGCTGCCCGCTAAACACCGTTAAAAGAAATTTCAAGGTTTGTGGGGAATGAACAGGTTTCTGTACTCAAACAGAGGGAGAAGGAACAGGTTTCTATATGCACACCCACGAGCGAGGTACTTAATTTTACCTACTCAGTACTACCTACTTAGTACTACCTATTTAGTACCTACTCATTACTACCTACTTAGAACCTACTAAGTACTACCTATTTAGTACCTACTCATTACTACCTACTTAGAACCTACTAAGTACTACCTACTTAATACCACTCATTACTACCTACTTACTACCTATGCGTTACTACCTACTTAGTACCTACTCATTACTACCTACGTAGTTCCTACTTATTACTACCTACTCAGTACTACCTTCTTAGTAGCTACTCAGTACTATCTACTTAGTAGCTACTCAGTACGACCTAATTAGTAGTTACTGAGTACTATCTGCATAGTAGCCACTCAGTACTATCTACTTAGTAGCTACTCAGTACTATCTGAATAGTAGCCACTCAGTACTATCTACTTAGTAGCTACTCAGTACTATCTCCTTAGTAGCTACTCAGTACTACATACTTAGTACATACTCAGTTCTACCTACTTATTACCAACTCAGTACTACCTATTTAGTACCTACTCTGTGCTATCTACTTAGTACCTACTTAATTTATTTGGTGGGTAAATTTGTACAACAGAATGGGGAGGGGGGGTTATATCAGGTCTTGTCGCAATGATTGATGAAGTAAACAATATTTCCCACTACCTACCTAAACTTTTTTTCTCAGTACCACCCACTTGCCTAAAATTTTTCAAAATGGTGGGTGGGGGGACAAAATGCACCAAAGGTACTTCCTAGGAGCATAAAAAATGTGTGTGCAAAATTTCAGCGTAACCCGTTGCCTGTGGGCTGTATACCGATAAAAAAAATTTCTCAATACCTTCTTATACCTTGTGTTGTTGTGGTTTAAGCAGTGTCTTGGTCGCTGTGTAGGTAGGTCAGCGGAAAACTATTCCGTTGATTATTCCCTATTATTTCTCGGACTTCGATGCATGTATTTTATCTCTGTCTTCTCTGATGCTGTCTTTTCTATCTTTTACTGCTGTCTTCTGATCCTGCTCATTTTTTTAGAAAGCAGATTGTGGGTGATGTTAATTGAATCATACAGCATTAGTACGATTATTGAACAATGTACTACTAGATTCCCCGAAGAATGAAAAGGGTAAAATACAAATTAGTAAATTTAATTTATTTTTAAGACACAGTGACTTTTGAAAGAATACAGAGTTGAAAAGGAAAAAAAAAAGTGTTCCTTCATGTTACTTGGAAGTTTTGAGAATTTTGATGACTGAATATAAAGGAGTGAGGCGCTATTTATCCTGAAGTATGAATACAATCCGTAAACACGCCGGACACAACTACACTGTAATCATGGCGGACTCAAGTATTTACAGTAGTATTACAATGGGTGAATACTGTGGTTACTGATATTTTTTCAACGTGGACCTTGGATTATTATTTTATGCTAGTCGAATTAATTTATTATGAAAATGATTGGCAGATATGGAAAAAAATTGTAATAATTTTTCTGCGAATTTCTTCTACATACCTACGTCAAGAGCCGCTCAGTCGAAGGACGAGGAACGCCTCGCTGGTGTAGCCTGCTCACTCGCAATAATCGTGCCTCCACTAATGTAACGCATCCTGAACGGTCCTCATCAAAACTTCTTCTCACTTCCATCTCCTGCGGCACCATCGTCCCTCATCTGCAGTTTAAAAGGACGGAAATCGTTCCAGCGGAGGTTGGACAGAGCTGATGAAGAGCAAACGGAGGCGGTGGGGGTTGTTAAAAGAAACAAATGAGCTTGAACAGAGAAAGCGGTGTGGGAGAGGGAAAGATGATGCATTTGGACACGTAAAGGAAATAAGCGGAGGGAGGCTCAGTACTGCGGTAGATATAATACCAAGTTGGATTACCAGGCATCACCCTCTTTTATGACGTGTTAAATTAGGAAGAAGGCCGAACGGTGGTGAGGGATAGGAAAGGGGCCGACTGGCAGCAATAACTTCAAGACGCTTGATTTATATCTCTGGGTCCCCTTACAGCATTTCTGAGTCTCCCTATAGATCTGGACGTCGCGTATAAACTTCTAACCCACTCATTCCTAACGGGGCTCAATAATGATGTGGCGAATACTTTGGAATGATGGGTGTTTGGTTCTACTGTCCAACTGTAGGCTACTGGCTTCTTGGGATAGCAGTGGAGGAGGCTTGATGTCGCGGAACTATGCGATTGATTGGATCGATCTTAATGCAAGAAAGATGATGATCGAAGTCTAGTCGTAATTGAATTTCAAACATTAATTTGTATTTATAATAGGTAAATCCGAATATCATCATCGTATCATCAGTTCGGATGTCGTGGCTTGATATTTGGAGGTAGAACGATTTGGTAGGTTGGACGATTTTCTCCGATGTATAAAAATCAATAGAGAATACTGAAGGATCGAGTTTCTTTTCTTGAGCCACGCTTACTTCATCATGCGTTGTCATCTTTATCATTGGCGCTTACTGAGTTCGCTGGGTGATTGTTAGATGGTCAAGCTAAGATTTACAGCAATAAACTAATATGCAATGAGTAGTCAACCAATCCAAATTACTACCAAAGGAGACGCTAAGGGAGATAGAAGGTAGGCGACAGAGGAGGCGCAAGGTGAGAAAGAGAGAGAGAGAGAAGTCGCAGGTAAGAATGAGGTAGGCCTTATAAAGGTGCCTCCACCTCTTCCCCCGTCTGTCAGTGGTCGTTAAAATGGCCGATGAGAGTCGTTAGGAGTTCGATGGAGGGGAACCCTTCTGGGCTTCTGTTGTGACGTACAGCTCGTCTTTCTCCTTTATTGGTAAAAGCTATAAGTTACATGTGAGTGGTATATGTTACATTTGAGGGGTACCACGACATTGGTCCCCCCAGATTTGACAAATAAGAGACTCATGTTAAGAAATGAGAAACAATTTTCACTGAAGGCGGTATACAATATAAAGAAGTGTGAAGGAGTGTGTGTATAAAAAGAAATAGGGTGATGAAGCAGCGGCTGGAGCGATGGTCGTCGAGGCGAAGCAGAGGGGCATTCGGTCCGCCTCCGTCTAACGAGATACAGCACCGTGCAGACAGGGGCGTGCCAAAGGCCCGGCTGCGATCAAGCGGGGCAGGAATATATGCCAGGGCCACCAGGAAGGGTTCGGCCTTCCCGTTGCCCAGCTCGTTTCCTGGTGGCGACTATGGGGGATATCCCTGGCATGGCCCAGCCATGGTGGGTGGAGCAGTCGCGTCCGGTGGCGGCATGGCTGGGTCCATGGGAACGTAGGAGGGCAGTGTAACAATCGCGGATGATTGCCGACAGGGGAATGTGCCACTGCCGAGGCCGGGGAGGTAATAGAGTTTGGAGATGAAGGGGGCCCGGGAAGCAGCACAATGGGTCGTGGGACGCTGGAGTCGCATATGATGGCGTCCATGTCTGCGTTGCGATATGGAAGAGAGACTGTGGAGCTCGCAAGCTCCTGCATGGTGGATGGCTGGGTGGGAAATGCGTGGAGGGTCCGATGTCGAAGGCTGAAGTTGACTTTGTGGGGGTTCAGGGAGGGAAAAAGCCGGCTTGCAGTGGGCTAGCAGGACTGTGTGGGGTTTCCCGTCAATTTGGAGGGTAGCGGTACTTTCCGTCATTCCTATCACATGAAAGGGACCAGCGTAGAGAGGGTGAAAGGTTTTATGAGTCCCCGGCTCTTAGATGCACATTCGGTAGCAGAATGGAATCATTTGGGGTATGTGGTGTCGGTAATTTGGGTTGGGTGTCACTGCAGGAGATTAACGGTTGGCTGTTTCCAGAAAATATCGGTGGGCAACCTGAAAGGAGCCCGAAAGGTGCGTTCGGCGGGGCTGGCTCCGTCGGTAGGTCAGGCGGGGTTCTGAGGTTTAGCAAGATATAGGGTAGAGTCTTTGTCCAGTGTACTGAGTCACACGATGTTGCTAGGGCTTGCTTCAGAACGGAATGCCACTGCTCAACCTTACCTTTGGATTGGGGATGATAAGTGGTGGCTATTCTTGGTTCTTGGATATTCCAAGAGAGTGAAGGAGATCGTTGAATTGGGCAGACTCAAATTGCCTGCCCTGATCGACTGCCATCCGTCTGAAAAATGTCTAGGATGTGGCGGAGGTGGGGATAATGCTCTTCAGGTGAAGCGGAGGCGATCAGGACGTCGTCAAGGTAGCCAAAAACTTAGGGAAGGCCTGTGCCTCTGCCATGTCTGGGCGGCATTGTGAAGTCCGAATTGGCATTTTAAGGTATTTGAAGAGCCCGAAAGGGGGAAGGGGGAACGTCCTGAGGGTAAATGTCAATGTGATGAAATGCTTGGGAGATGTCGAGCGTAGAGAATATGGTGGTACCGTGGAGGTGACAGGAGAAATCTCAGGGGTGGTGCGAGAGTTTAGGCGGCGGTAGTCCCTGCAGTGCCGGATTTGCCCATCCGGCTTCTGCAGCATGTGCAGAGGTGATGCCCACGGGGAGTTTGAGGGTTGGATGATGCCCTCTTCGTTGGGTTTATTAAATTGTTCTTTCGCCTGGGACAACTGAAGGGGGTAAAGGCGTTATGCCTTCACTTAGGGAGGTGGCTGCGTAGTCTGTATATAATGCTGGTCTTGGGAGAGATGCGAAGTGGGGCGAGTTGCGACTGGTAGGCGTTGAGGAGCGCTGTGAATTTGGGGTAGGTGGATGGAGGGGAGCTGATGGCATTTATAAACCCACCAATGGGCTTACGTGAGAGTGGGTTGATGAGTCTGGTGTGTTTCAGGTCGACCTGAAGGCCTGAATTAGGAGAGAAAGTCGGCCCCCAGGATTGGCTTGTTGATGTCAGCTACTGTAAATATCCACACGTACGATTGGTCGTCAAGGTGGATAGTGGATCGATAGGTACTGTAGGAGGGTATCCTGGTACCTTTTTCGGCGTAGAGTAGCTGGTCGTTGGAGGGTGAGCGGCGATGGAGAACGTTGTTGGGGAGTGATTGATATGGCGACCCCTGTGTCGAGGATGAAGGGAAGGTTCGTCTGCTTGCAGCCGATGTATAGGTGTGGGGAGGCGCTGGCAGAGTGGGTGGGTGACAGCAGACGTGGGGCGTTTTGCGGCCGATGGTGGGGCTGGTGGCTGCTTGACTGGAGTTGGATTTTTAGGTGCTGTGTTGTAGGTCAGCGATGGAACGGCCGGTGCAGCGGGCTGGTCAAAACCGACGATTTTGGAAGTTCCGACGGTGGAGATGGAGGGTTGTGATGAGGGGCGGGGGGGGGGGGGGTTCCACTCCTAGGGAAGGGAGTTGCAGCGTTGCTCTGGGTGGTAGAGGGGGGAATGTGCATGGTGGGCAGCAGTTACATGCGCACTCACCGAAGGTATTGTGGAACCAACAACGTTTGGGTTCAGTTTCGTTGTTGGCGGGAGATGGGCCAACATTGCGGGGTTGGGGCCTCTCTTCCGTTCTGTGAAGTCGCTGCATCGGCCAGAGGAAGGATTCCGATGGTGGTCGTTTGATAGTGAGGGGGGATGAGGGCGGTGTTGTGTTGGACGAACTTCGTGGACGGTGACAGAAGCGGTGATATCGTACATTGTATCTGCTAGGCGCAGGAGGGTGTCATCGTCGCCGTCGAGGTGAGACCTGGTGGTGGGGGGGGGGGGGGGATAATTCCCGGAGCCGGAATGTCCGGGTGACGTCCGAGGTGAGTACTCCCTGGAGCTGATGGCGAAGGCGGCGAAACAGTTGGCTGGGCTTCTGATCTCCGAGGTGTTGAGGTTAGGTGACTGCACGTCCTCAGGGGACCCCCGAAAATAGGTTTACGAAAAATCAACACCGGTGACCCCCAGGAGGTCGTGCTGGGGGGGAGGGAGGATAAACCGTACTTTTTCTTTCGTGTACACAGTCTTCTTGTTCGCGTCGAGTCTTTCGGTTTCTTCGCGGGCGGAACGCTCCTGCGCGCCTAGATCTCAACAAAACAATGACCTAGAAATAATATCACAGAAAGAAATTGGCAGGAGGCTAGGAATAATACAAAACCTATACCTAATTCAAAATAAATACCTAAATTAAGAAAACATAATTTAAAATTATTTAAAAACATACAACTAATAATAGCACTTACTTACATCATAGCAAACTCAATCACATCAACTCCAAGCATGAAGTGATGGTTGGGGGCCGGGGGTTGGGGAAAGTTCATCAATACATATATAGCTAGTGGAAGCTATACCTTCAGTGGCGGGGGGGGGGGGGGTTCTGGATCCGCAACTGTTGATCTGCTCATGCTACAGGGTGGTGTGACCAAGCGCAGAGCTTCATAGAGACACTGCTATCAATGGTGCGTTTCCTGGTTCCTCGACTTGGTTCACGTTCTGGAAGCCTCTTTTGGGTTCCATTTTCAGCGACAAACTACGCCTACCATCGCCCGATGTGCAGGTTACCGCCTTAGGTACCGCGTGGGATGAACCAAGTGATGGACGTGTGCGCTGACATAGATTTATTTTTTCAATCTCCTGAGGCTGTTAGGAGGAGAGTTCTAGTTCTATTGAATAATGACAGACATTAGCAGTATCGAGTAAATACACAGTCATATGCGGACATTTTACCTGTTTTTTCTTCTAATTATCATTATATAATATTTTGTACATTTGTATTGGGCATGCCCGTATTATTATAAATAAATAAATAAATAAAATTTCCAGGGTAGAATAACTGGGGGAAAAAATGCTGCAAATTATTACACAACGGTTTAGTATTTCCTATCAGATGCTCTTTCTGCGTGGATCATTGTTTTCTATGGTCAATACCTCCCCTCGTGCTTCCCCCGGGAAAGCCCTAAATCGAGCACCGTCGGGGGGACGAGCTGTTAGGAGGAGAGTTCTAGTTCTATTGAATAATGACAGACATTAGCAGTATCGAGACATTTTACCCTGTTTTTTCTTCTAATTATCATTTTTGTACATTTGTACTGGGCATGCCCGTATTATTATAAATAAATAAAATTTCCAGGGTAGAATAACTGAAAAAAAAATGCTGCAAATTATTACACAACGGTTTAGTATTTCCTGTTAGATGCTCTTTCTGCGTGGATCATTGTTTTCTATGGTCAATACCTCCCCTCGTGCTTCCCCCGGGAAAGCCCTAAATCAAGCAGCGTCGGGGGGACCAGGACGGTTGGAGGGTGTTGGCTGAGGCCCCGAGCTCCCCATTGTAGTGAAAGGGAATGAATCAAGCCACTTAATTTGTCTCTGATATGACGACCTCCGGTGATTTCAACAAATGTAGAGAAATTGCCCTTAACTTTCGCACATCCAGGGTTTGGATGTGTTCAGTTTAATTTCTGAGGAATGACATAACGAATATTGGACTGGCATAATGAGGTATATCTATGGTATCCACGAGATCCACACAGGGCGGATCACTAACTCGTGGAAGATACTCAACTCTTCAGAACTACTCCTACTGTTTTTCTCTAACAGTGAAGAGGCTGAATATGACTATGTAAGGCTGGGAATACCGGCTCCACTAAAAGCTGTTCTAATGTTTTCTTAGCTTTTCTTTTTATCGAAATCACACCACGTCCTTATGCCTGTTAGGGTATTAACCTTTCGTTTCAACTTCCTCCCTCGCGCTTCCCATGTATCAGCTGTAACTGTAACTGTTAACTGTCGTGCTTCCCGGTAACTGCTGTTTTTCATTCTCTTGCCTTCTGACTGTCTTCTCCTTTCGATTGCATCATCTGTCCTTCTTTCTGTTTCTTCCTTCATTACAGGTATCTAATTCCTCCTGGGACGATAATTTTCTTCCCAAGTATATTCTTGAAGGTTGAGTGACATCCTAATTGACAGGTGTATTACAGTCATGGCTCAGGTGCCCAAGGTTGCCGCAATCCCCAGCGTCGCAACGTCGTACTTCGCAGTACGTATTATTCATCAGCAGGATACTCACTTCGAAAATGGCACATTCCCCCACATCCCCAGCACACCAATTTCATGTCGTTTCTCCTTTGATCCCCTCGGTATTTCTTTGATCTGTATTTCTGCACGGTTTCTTGTCATTTTGATCATAATAGCCACACTCAGGGTATCAATCAGAGAAAAGTTTGACTTGCCCGAACGCATGAGTTTCAGTAACCATTGGCCTTTCTCCTCGTCATCATTTCTACACAATGTTCTGAGTTCAACTCATTACAAAAACAACTCAACATAAAAATCAACTTCAATATAAAAATCATGTGATATAATATTGTTCAAACTACCAGTATCGATTTCGAAACTTTCAACAACTTCGTTGACTATCAATGGAATTTTAAAAGGTGAAGTCGAGTTACTTGGCATCTTGCCCACAGGACCTGTACTACGTGAGTTTTGAATTGGAGTGACCTGTAAATGGAAAAATGAATCAAAAATACCTATATCGTCATCATCATCAGAATTTTCAGATGGGTATTTAGGTATTTAGTACCACAAACATTGTTTTTCTGAGGGCAAACGTACGTCAAATGCCCCATGACTTTAAAAGTATGACAAGGAAGGTTTTTAAATTTGCACTTTTCAGAAGGGTGATTCTTTCGTCCGCAGCGGAAACATTTGACTTTAATATTGTTAGATTTTGTTACCTGGCGAGCATTTGAGGGTTTGGAACTATACTTCTTTCTACCAGTTTTGGCCTGTTTTCCGCTCTTCTTCTTGAAACAATTGATATCATCGGGCGGTTCCATTTTGATAGCCTTCTGTAGGTAGTTCCTCTCACCTCGAGCTGCCAGGGTCGCTTCTTTGTTGCTTGCCAGATCCACCAAATTCGTCAGGGTGAGAGTAGCAGAGGACGCATCTTCTTCGAAATGACGGTCTTGTACGACGCCTTTGTCGTATCCAGTTACGAAGATGTCCCGTACGATTGTTATCTCGTTGCCGAACTTGCATTCAGCAGCCAAATCTCGTAAACGAGCTGACCATGCACTTGCTGACTCGTCAGGCCGTTCTGTAGCAGTGTAGAATTTGTGGCGTGCTGAGAAATACGAGTTAGCTGGCATGAAATAGTTTTCGAGAAGCCCAAGCTGTGTGGCAAAATCGGATTCCTCGATCGTCTGTGGGACACATAGACTTTCGAGCAACTTGTAGGTTCCTTCAGATAAGCAGGTTAGCAAGAGAGTCGTCTGTTTCCTTAATCTTGTCTTTGATGAAAGAGTTCATGAGTCAACTCTTGAATACTCGAACGCATGAACCGCATGGTCGAAATAAAGGCCTGCTGGATGAGAACTCATTCAGCAGTTGGAGGTACGATTATGCCGCACGTAATATGTAGCAGGTTGCGATTGCAAGTCGCAACGTGGTGGGGAGAGGTGAGGTACTACGTGAAACACGTAAATTGTGTTTCGCCAGTACCTACCTGGAGTTTTTTTTCTAATTTACATATTTTTTTATTCGAAATTAATTCCAAAATGGCGTTGCGGCCGCAAATAGCGGGTGGTCCGCGGGTGGTGCGGGAGGATAGGTGCCGGTCCACGTCGCCCGAAATGCAGAAAACCTCGGGTTTTCCTAAAGTTTACGTAATTTGACTCAACACCGGATTTACGAAAAACAACACGGAAACTCGTCGCCACTTGTTATATCCTTAATAACTTATAAAAATATATCGGAAGAATAAATGCACTGCTCAACAGCTCAATATGGAGTGGCTCTTTATTATCCATGTCATTGAATACCATGCCCATGCAGTCGTATGGTGGACATGGATGGTTTTAATTTGAATACATCACAATGATCTATCAAGTTGTAGTCGGTATAGTTTTTCCAGGCATACGTGAGACTCCTGATCAGCTGATCCACTAGTTTAAATCTAGGATAAGATCACTAAAACAAACCAGTACCTACTAACGACCGCGAAAAATAGTCAAAGGTCGGTATATTATATACAATCACGCATTGCCTTCCAGCGAACAAGTGACACTAATGAAAATTCCCTAACGACATTGGCTTCAAGTTTTCTGTGAAGTTCCTGAGTGAGCACAGATAGTAAGAAAAGCTGTTGTTATTACACCCATCAAACTGAAACCGTGCGGAACTAGAGCTACCTCGACGACGTGAGATTCTTCTACCCTCTTCCCCTTCCACTGGATGACATTCAACGGAACCAATCTGGTAAATGGGGCCTTCGACCGCTGACATTAGCTTTCATTCTACTAAGTGATCACGCAACTTTTGCTATCCATGGCCAGCTATTTCGGCAGCCTCTTAGGTCACATCCCCACAGGATCCAAATTCGGTTTACTCCCATTCTGGGGTTCTCGTTTTAACAGCACTTATAATCGTGCAGGTACCTATTATAATACTATGTTCGGTACTATATGTACAAATGTGAGTTAGATCCCTCGACTCCAGGAACGCCTTCCATAGAAGAAAAGGGTTCCGCAGGCGCGAGGGAACAGATTGTATAAGCTTCAAGAGGGCATAATATATTACAATACATTTGTATTCCGAAATCTGTAGGTACATTTCAAATTGATCAAATATTTGAAAATTTCAGGAGTTATAATGGGTAGCTTCTTGGACTATATTAAAAACTTTATTAAAAAATAAATTCAGGTACATTTTCAAATTGACCAAATTATGGAGGAGGTACTACTGAAGTTTCAGATGAAATGAAACAGATGCTACGAAACAGATGACACGAGCTCACGAGTGATAGGCGGAAAAACGAAATTGGTTATAATGCATATCGGCGGCGTATGTCGGCAGTGCATGCACATCGATCGGGTATGTGGTGCATATACATACACATGTATATGCATATGGTGCTTTTTTTTAAACTGATGCTCTACAACTTTCATTCCACGCCTTTTTTCATTTAGACAAGCCGTTTTGAAATTACGGCACTCTGAAAGTCTTTTTTCTGGGTTTTTGGCCGAGTTACTAAAAATAGCCGATTTTCGCCGAACGATTCTAGCTACATCACTGACCGTATGTAATTTCGAGGTTTTTGGTCTGCCATACGTTAAGCAGACCTCCTGCGATTGAGCAAACTCAAATTACTCGTATTTACAACCATCTAAAGATATTTAAACAATTTCCAGCTTTGTCCGAGTTAATTCCATCTAAAGTCCTTATTTGGCTTGCCTAAAATGGTGAACGGCGTTTCAGGTGCAAGAGCGGTTATGTTTTAATGGGTATTACTACAGCTCTATGAATCCAAATCCTCTCGCAAAGCTCTTCCTCTTCCAAAGCTATATCTAATTAGGTTCCATCCAGGCTTCAATTAGACTCTAGAAACCTACCATAGTGAAAACCAATAGATGCGAGAGTGGATGGGTGATATTGGATCTACGAAATAATTACGTCATTCTCAGTCAGATCAGGGTGAGCTAACAACCTGCATGTGAGCTCCAGTGGCTTAGAACTAGATAATTAACATCGTGTTAAGTTGCTTTCTACTATATGTCACGACCTTGGGATGCCCAAGCTAGCGATCATCCGATTGGTTTACAGCCAATTATGCAGCTCCTATATCAACATGCTTCCTCTAAACCTGTCTGGCCCGTTATTATACAGTCAATCAACCTCCTATATGATTGAACTATGCGAGGAATCTATTGCAGGGTCTTTAGGTTGCCGTTCATTGAAAATTCGATGTTAGTGAATCATGAATCTAATTGGTTTCAGTCTCTGATATCATTTCAGTTGAAATACTGCGGCCGCTTAACGATTTGCTATCCCACGTGATTATGATATGAGTTAGAAGAGAATACTGCCAGGGATTAAGTTTCCTCCTGCAGTTATTTTCGCCCTTAGTATTGATCATGTATGGTTTGATGGATTATTGATGATATGAGAATTGGAGTTCATGTTTTGGTTTCGAATGCGTCTTTGATTTAGTTGCATATACATTTGTATAATATATAGCTTATTTGCACATTTTGCATGATACAGATAGAATGACAGGTAAAAATAATGAATACAATGTTTTTTTTTTTTCTTGAGCCTAAGGTCAGTGTCCTGTCCAGGCTTGTCTCTCTCCCAGCTCAGCTTGTGTAATATATGTATAGTTTATAATTCTTATATATTATACCAACTTCTTAAATCTCTTAACTTATAGTGGTTTTAAAGTTAACAGATTTAAGAACTTGGTTTTTTAATAGATTTTACTGGACTTCTTTACTAGATTTAATAAACTAAAATCTAGTGTACTTAAACCTGAATCTACTAGATTTAGGTTTAAGTATACTAGACACACATTATATTAAGTATACTATACTTAATGTCTAATGAAGGTCATTATGCAAGTGCATTTCTGTTATTCAGAATTTAAATCTAGGAATGATGGATTTCGTATTTGTTTGATTTATCACTAGTTGAATGTTAAATTTTTGAATACGCCTACATAACAATTTTTTTATTTCTTAATTTTAACAAACTTAATTCCAGTACACTCAAACTCAAATCCACTATACTTAATGTATAATAAGTGTCATTATGAAAGTAAATTTCTGTTATTCAGAATTTAAATTTAAGTATGATGGATTTTGCATTTTTTTTATTCATCAAGTGTTGAAATTTTAATTTGTTGAATACGGCTACAGAACTAATTGTTCTAAGTGCTGATGGTAGATTTTCGAAAACCGAGGGAGCTAGCCAAGGCAACTGCCTAGAGTAGAAGTCATTGCTTGGGCATACTATTAATAAAATACTTCGTGTGTTCATCCTGGTAGGTCTCACATCACTTCTTTCCTTGAACAAGCCGAGGGATTTATGTACATATAACGCCAAATCATACGTCATTCTTGGAGAAAGCACTTCCAAATACCCGTTGAGGTTTACAATTCGGGTGCACCTGCGTGATTTCGTGGGTATACGTAAGACAGTATTCACAACCAAATTGTGTTTACCGAAACTCTCGCGTAAGATCTCCCTCAAATGGGTATACCATAGATCAATATGTTATAAAGATAAGCATAGAAAACCACACGTAGATTTTGCCGGCTAAGCCAGCTTCTCAATAAGACGAAGAGGTGAAAGGTTTTCCTAATCCTTGCTAGACTTTGTATGTGTTCCTTCCACTTCATATGCTGATCAAGCAACAGACCTAAATATCTGATAGAGTTAACTTTTACCAGTCTTTGGCAAGCAAGCGTAGCATGTTCCGAGCCGCAATTTCCCTGATGTATTTCTACTTTTGAATCTACTGGTTGTCCAAATGAATTTATTGAAAATGATATATAATTTGTTTGGGAGATGTTAATTGTTAAACTGTTCATGGCATTTGGCGTCAGTTTTGCAAGGAACTGAGTCCAAAATGCTGAATTAGAAGAAAATATGAGCAGGGCTGAAGCCAAGACACTATACTATCCGATTATGTTATTAATAATTATTGTAAGACCATTAGGAAAAATTGATAGTGTTGTAAAGTATGTAAGTTCAAACCACCCTTGATAGGTAGTGTTAGGTTCAATATGTTGAATTTGTCACTAAAAGTTGACAGTTATTTATTTAATTTTGTCCAAAATTATTTCGACGTAGTTAATTTGTCTTGTTCGGAGGAAATAAAGCTCATTTTAAGCAAATTTCCCGAAGTGTTCAGCCCTGGATTAGGTACTTATACCAAAGATGTCATCAAATTACGCATCAAACAGGGTAGTGAACCTGAGTTTTTCAAACCTAGGGCTCTTCCCCTCGCTCTCAAAGAGAAGATGGAATCCGAATTGGATCGTATAGTGAAAGAAGGGGTCCCCAAGCCTGTTGACCACAGTTCATGGGCAACTCCCATTGTCCATGTCCTAAAGGCAGACGGAAGTGTGCGCATTTGTGGTGAGTTCAAGATAACCATAAATCCAGTTCTTGAAGGTAAGGAGTATCCACTTCCCCGCATCTATCGTATTTATGCTGCACTACGGAATTCAAAATATTTTTCAAAAATAGACCTTAGGAAAGCATACCAAAAATTAGTTTTGGATGATGACTCGCAGAAGTACGTTGTTATTGATACAACCAAAGGCTTATTTGCTTTCCAGAGATTGTGTTACGGAGCGCCCCGCTGAATTTCAGAGGTTAATTGACAAAATACTTGGCAAGTATTTTTGTAAGTTATCTTAAGGATATAACAATTATATAATCAACAAATTATTGGAGGAATTGACAAAACTATTGAGAATTCCGAAATCAAGAAAAGACATCACCAAACACATATTATCCCTAACTGGCGCCAATTCTGGCATCAGTGGTGCTAGTAGTGGAGTTGAGCATTGTCCGATTTATTACTGAGGTATGCAGGGTTGACCCTCCGAATTTCGTGTAGGACCAAAAATAAGCAGGTTTTTGCACTTTTCGGCGCCATCGCCAGCGCTGCCCTTGCCGCGATTCCTTGCCGGCGTCATGGTCTTAAAACCTGTACAAGTACTTAGTGCCTGCAAATGCGGTCCAGTAAGTACTTAGTGTCTGAACTCTCTGCATTTCAAGACCCGAAATCAGGTGTTTTTGTATTTAGTGTCGCTGTTGTCGGGGGCCATTGCACACCAAAAACTGTATAGCTAATTCCGAAGAACTAACGATTATACTCTCAACATTCCAAAGAATAAAACCCCTCCGAATGGGATTATTGCTTAAAATGTTGAGGGTATACTCGTTAGACCACCATGATTCGTAGAACATACACACTCACACACACACAGTGTTTGTGATAGTACAGTTTCCCAACTCCAAGTACATATCGGCAACTAGAACAACTTTCCCAACTCCATGTATTGGCAACTACAACTTGAACAGTTGCATAGCTTTTTGCGTATATTATAATGGAATTCAACATCATTTATGTTTTGATTTTAGTGTCTTTAGGGTTTGTTTGAATGTGCTCAATTCAAAGGGATTTGTAAATAACGAATTTCCGTAAAAATATGCGATCAATTTCGGACCAATCAGTCTACATTCTTCGTACGAGACTTGGCAGTTATTTCGGAATGCGAAAGCGGGAAATCCCCAGCCTAAGCAATTAATAATCTAATTTCGCTGGGAACCTTTGATGGTTTCAGCGCAGAAAAGCTCAACAGCATTGGACGGTCATTGAAAATCCGAGCTAAAAGGGATGTCGTATCCGAAATTGATGTCAACCACCTGATAGAAATCGATGGCTCGCCGCACACTTTGATAAAATAACGTTCAGGTTCACCGTGGACTTTTTTCCCTCCGTCTTCCCACATTTTCTGTAATATTTTCTTCTCATTCCCAAGGTGAAGGATGGATAATGTCGTTTTACCTCGAAAGGTTTTCGATTTTCCGTCATCCCGAACCTCCGAACGAATTAGTTTGACGGTCCTTCTCTTATTTGTGGAATTAAAAAAAAAAAATCCTTTGATTCGAAATATTTAACAGGATCGCATGAGAGAAAAATACTTTAAAAATAAACAATAACTCGGTAAATTGTTATCTGAACATTCACGTAGTAATAAGTATCTATGTAAAGTAAATGGCTATTCCGCGCAATGGCTTTACGTCCAACTGTCAGAAGCGGCGTGTTCTGTTTGCCGAACTTCAATCATTAGATCTGTCATTCTGAAACACTGTTTTCTGCATCATGGTGCTCTTTCGTTCTATTTCGACCATCCCAAACACGAATCTGACGATAAAAACCAATAATCCTGTAAAACTTAGTGAGTAGGTATGTGACAATGAACGCCCCCAACTACCTGGAAAAAAATATTGCCAAATGAGTTGAAATTGAGAGGGGAGAGGGGGGGATTTATGAACAAATTGGCACGTCCAGAGCGCCACCGTTGGGATAAAAGCAGTACTGATTCTCATCTATGGTTATCACCAGTACATCCTTGTTTGATGTTTAATGATCGCCCTCGCAGCACCTGCGGTAAGCTCTTCACCACCGAGAGGAGCTTGAAGGGATAAGAGTTGAATGTTGAACTACACGAAAAACGCTGCAAAGTCCTTGTCACGTAGGTTCATTATTATAATGGACGTACCTACCGAAATGTTAGCTGTTCATTTAATGTTTCTTTCATGTGCAACAATTGAAATTGCTATTTTTTATGGTTGCCACCAATTTCAGCACCAAAAAACCGAATTAGGTTGCTATTTTTACAAATTTTCTTTGATCACTGATAGTGTCATCTAACTGTCTTGATTTACCTGTTAATACTACTTCTAGTGTTACTATTCTAATTTATGGTGGTTTCAGACAATTTCCCAGGTTTTTGACTAATAACAAATGAACTTTTGGGAGCTGAACAACCTCAGTTATTCACCATTCACCAAGGCGGGGGGGGGGGGGGGGGGGGGGGGTCCGAGCGGGCTAGAGCGTCGTCCGATCTTTACATCTGCGTTTGGTATAAAAGTTGACGGCGTCACTGCGGTTCTCGTCTCGGGCGGGCATGTGCTTACCCGGCCAGCGATTAGCTCTTCACCTCTGATAATAATCATGTGAAGCCTACGTGGACTAAAATATTGAAATAACGTTCGAGTATAAAGTTCCCTGGGATATACCATGAGGATTTTTTTCCCGTGATAACATGTGAATAAATGCTGGTGTGCATAAAATGCCAAAATTATCACTGATGAACAGGGGAACTTAGACAGAAAATTCTAGTTGGTCTCTTTTCGAAATGACCGATTCACTTGTATCCCCGACGTTGTTGTATCCTCAACGATAATTCGGTTAGCATCTAACAATCCGCCGAACAATCGATCAGATCCCGCCATTAAATTCATGAAACTAAAGCTAATCCCACTGTTTCACGGACAATCCCCATGGGGGTTATATCTAGATTGAACATTGGAAGTAAATATCGGGTAGAACTCACGTCGTGAACGGTCCAATATAAGCGATCCCATGCCTATTCCGGATTCATCAAGAGCCGGTGGATTGGAGCCGTTATAGCCCCACTACATGATTAATCAGTTGTCTCCCCCTCTTCACCACAAAGGCCAATCCTTTCAGAAGCATTGAGATATACGCCTCCCAGTTTGATGTTCCATACCACCAATTATCGAGGAACTCAAAGCTGATTTCTAGATCCCAGAGACATTTTACCTATCACTGGTTGGTTATTGGTTTCCCTTCCTCTCTCTTTTCTTCAATTATACGAATGGTTTTTCGATGGGTGGTGGGGAGGCATAGAATGGGTTCGCCCTCTTATGCGGATTCATATTTCCGCCGAGACCTTTCTCCTCTTGGGCTCTTCAGAGCATTTTTTCCAGTTTGTATAAACGGTGGGTTTGGCCTACACATTTGAAATCTATGGGTATCCAGGAAGGACCAGCCCATCTGTACAATCAGGGAAACCTACATATCTGCAGATACCCAGAGTATAAGACATTTAAGTTGACTGAGGATCTTAACGGTAAAGCCCATAGTACTTAAATTCCTGAGTAGATGAATGAACTAGGAGTGTTACCGAAACCTCTACAAACTATAAATAGTACCTAGCCTTAAATCCCCCACCCCCCCCCCCCCACGTGTACCCCTTTTTTCCTGACCCTTACCCCGACACACGTAGGACGTATGGATCATTATATATTATCCATCCGTACTACCCATGCAATAACGTCGTTCATTTTTTCCAAAATTGAGTTTTTGTAGAACCTTCACGCTATTCACAGTGTTTATTGTTATTGAAATAGAATATTCTTTAAGGTATTGTTTTCGACATTCAGTTAGTGAAAATTATATTTAATGATTGCCTTTTTCACAGGATTTATGTTGATTTGATTGAGTTACTTTTAGGTTGGTAAATCCGAGATGTTTTGCCTGATTTTTAAGATCTGGGGGTTCTGGGTCCAAGTGTGTTTACCACTAGGTATTCATTTGACTGAACTAGAGGGCCTTCATTTAATGTTTATTGGTTAATATTTACGGATGTCGATATCGATATCGTATCGATACTTTCCATTTCGTACCAATATTTTGGTTTATTATTTTCAATAATGAACCTTTGGAATCGAGCACGGGAAAAAAAGTTGACCCCCCCCCCCCCCCCCGTCCCCTCAAAATTTGATGGTTTCCGTTTCATGTTGGCAACACTGTTTCCATTTATCAAAACGTCCTCAACAGTTGTTCCGGATAAGACAACTTGCCTTACAAATATTTCTGGTGAGTCTTTACTTATTTCCCTTCACTTTTTGTTTAGCATCATTATAGTTTTGATTGATAGTTCGTAGCATTTAAAAAAAAATACATTGTTTAATAGGTATACACCTGGCGTTGACTGTCAGAGAGCAGTTTAAAGCTTGTGTTTTCCATTAAATAACGGATTCAAAAAAACACCAGGATCTCAATCGTCCTTCAGACTCCCATCAACCAGCATTGAAAAAGAAGATCCTTGCAACATTAATAAAAAAATACAACAACATACTTAGATACCCATAGATTTCAAATGCCCAGGCTAAATCCAACTTTTATACTATGGAAGACGGCCTGAAGAATTCCAAAGGCGGAAGATCTGCGCGGAACTGTAAAATAATAAAACCGAGTATGACGACCGTACCCATCCTATGCCTCCTCACCACCCTTCGACAAATTATAAATTATGGTATGTACATAACACCCAAATATGCAGGACAACGACCGAAGGCTTGAGTTTGGGGCGGAGGGGGGGCTAAACGTTTCTTCCAGCTCCAAGATTCATGTTTCTCCCACCTTTCCCTCCCCAAAAAATAATATCTACTTATTCCGTTTACCGTTCCCAAGCGGTTTCGATTTAACTAACAATAACTTGGGGTGGGTGAGTTAGTGGTGGTGGAAGGGAGGATTCAATTTGGGCCCTTTCACCGACTGAAACCCCTCCCAAGGGCGGAAAAGTGCTTTACTTTTCTATTTTTTCTCGATCAATCCGTGGTTCTCCTAGCTGGAGTTGGAAATAGTGTACATGTGGAGGTGACGCGCTATTTACAGATACAGTTCCTGGCTCCCTTTTCAATCTAACTACAATGTGAGTCATACATGTATGACGTTTTTGAAGTAGCGAGTGATTCTCCCAAAGGGGTACGGGAACGGGTAGAAGTGCAGCAGGTCTCACGTTCATGCAACATCCAGAGAAATGATCTCGGTCTCTCTTGGTAACGCAAAGACCTGATGTTACTGAAATGAAGGTACACGAGGTAGATATTGCAATGAATAATAAAATGAAACCTCCTGGGTCCCATGAAGTGCATTACGCCAAAAAATGCGGAAAGCGGCAAAGCGACCATACTGCTAAGCCCAGGTTCAGGACGATGGACCCAGAAGCATGCTTTAGAACTTGGCCATTGATAATCGTTGGTAAGACCATCGGTTCTTTCTGACCACCTGTTCTTTTCCCTATGCAGGTTCAACGGAGCCCCTTTTTCTATATATTTTTTCATCCTATTACCCCTTGTATGTCTTCATTACAGTACCGACAACCGAACGCCGGATCTTATGGGAACACCGAATCACTTCAGTGGGTGTTTTTACGTACATCCATTCTCGAGGGGCCCCTGAGGACGTGTACCAAATTCACCCGTGTCCAGTGTCCAAATTCACGTGTAACTATATTCACCTGTCCTTCCACCTCCAGTGGACGCACTTCCGCATGGGAGCAGGGGATAAGCGTGTTCCGTTAGGTTTGAGAACGAGTGATCCACATCTGGATATATCATATTTGCTTCCCGATTCACTCCATAACTCCCCGACAACATTTCTAGTTAAGCTCGATACCACAAAATTCAACGCGCGTCGAATCGGAACTCGGAATCTTCTTATGAATATTCACATACCTCTTCTACTCGAGTCAACACTTCATATTCGAACCACAGAAGCTCCATGAATTATTAATCGGTTCTCATGGAATTTTTTAATTAAAACTATAACGTCCAATATGTTAATACAACAACTTTCATTATACATGACGTGATCAATACAGGGATGTATTGATGAATTGATGAACCTGTGAAACTTGGGTCTTTTAGGGGAAAAGGCAATGAAGCTCGAACGACGGCTCCTCAAACATTAAATTGTTGATGAAGGTATTGAGCTTAATACACAACAGTGGCGAAGAACGGAGGCTGAAAACAGCCATACAGATCCAGTTGCGACTAAGTATGGTTTCAAACGTAGCTGATGTAGGTATAATATTAGGCGGTGATCTATATACTACAAATATGTTTCCGATATTATGAAAGAAAGAAATGTTGCTAGATATAGGTATGAAGGTGTAACATGATTCAGTACATAATGAAACAAAAACAGATTCACTATGCACTTTCAAGTTAGTTTGTGTGTAAAGGTGTAAATTTTTGTTTACAGTGGCTATAAAGAACTATGCAAAGTTTTTACTTGTTCGAGTTAATGTAACATCGTTGTAGCTAATATTTATGGAAAATACGTTCGTGCCTTCTAGATTCCAAAACGCTCGTGAAACTTTTTTTGTAGAGTTTCGCGTAGCAACTTGATTTCAAAAATGGGGGCCAGTAATAAAGAAAACCCCTATTGTAGTACTGTTTCATAATCTCCATTATTAAGGTTCAACGCGCTGACAGGAAGTTCGTTAAACAATTCAATTGCCAAGTAGAACTCATTCAGCATATTGAAATTCAACGTATTTCAATAGGTATGCTTAATTCAATGGCGTGTGAGTAGCTGCTAGCTTGTAGCCCATACTAGATTTTAGTTAGTAGAGTATTAGGCTTGCTTCATTCTCCTTCCTGCAACTTTACCTACTTGCAAAAATTCAGCAGCAATGAGCTGTTGTGAGAATCCAGTGTAAGCATCGATGACGGATCTTTTTCAAAATGCGACGGACGAAAATCTGGAAGAAAATCGTAGGGAACCAGATACGTACCTACCTACTTAACCAAACACGACGAGAACTCTATTGGCTGTTTCGTTGTTTTGAATATTGTCACAGATAATGATTCCCAAATAAACGTTAGATCATTAGTTCTTTCCAATTCATTCTTTAGGTTCGAGTTCACTCTACCTATAGATAAGTTTTCACAGTACTGCACGATTTCGATGAAATTCATATGCGGCCATAGTATGATATACATAATATTACGGTGAATTACATATACACACATTTCTAGAATAAGATTGTGATCCTATTTTACTTTCTTGTATCTATAGTCAGTTAGTGGGTCAATTCGGTGGATAGATGGCCAGTTGACGCATATGGATTTGAAATTGAGAGGTTCAAAAATGACAAAATGGTAGGATGGAATAGGAGTTGTAGTAATAGGATTAACGATAAGCGTAATAGGATTATTATAGGCATTCATGTAAGTGTTTTGAATGTTTGTGGTATCATACCACTTGAATAATAAGTATTTCAAAAGTGTCGAAGCAAGTTACAATACATTAAAATATTTTGTACTGAAACAAATGGGTAAAACTAATTAAAATCGAAAGAGAAATCAAAATACATTTCGTTTTAAGTTTAAATCCAAATACATGTTATTTTCTCGGGTAGTTATGGGCTGTACTATGATTTCAAGTTTGCGCGTGCGCAGAAGAAAGTTACTGTACTTTATCAATGACTTTAGTGTGGGACTATCTGTAGCCCATCCCCCCCACCTACCCGCCAAACCTCATCGCTTCACGACGATTTCTGGGGTACCTACTTGCGGGATCTAGACGGATTTCACGTTAGCGCATGCGCACTCGAAAGTTACAGCACTTTTTCAATTAAGTTGATGCCCGCCAACCCGTGCCTACCCTCGAAATTTCGAATCACTAAGACTATTTTTTCGAGTAGTTATGGGCGTTACAAGAAAGTGGCAAACATTTCGTGTTTGCGCATGCGCATCCGAATGTTACATTCCGAATTTGACAAAATAGATGTGGAACCATCAGGTACCATTCTGCATCTACCCTCCAACTTTCAGCTCTTTTCGATGATTTTTGGGGTGGTTATGAGCTTTACGAGGATTTCACGGTTGCGCATACACAGACGGAAATTAAAGTAGTTTTTAATGAATTTGACGAAGGACCATCTTTGGCCAAACCCACACCTACCCTCCGAATTTCAACTCATTACGACCATTATTTCATATAGTTTTGCCCGGGACAATGAATGACCACAGACAGACAGACACGGAACCAAATATGCTCGATGTCTGAAATGTAAAATGCAAGTAGAAATTTCCATTTTGAAGGTCATAAATTTTTTGGACTCCCGATTATTGATACTACTAAGGTATGGAACAAAGCTTCCCTACCTTCGGTATTGAGGAAGCAAAATTTGAAAGCATGATTAATTTCATCATAAGAAAACATAAGCGAATTCTACATTAGATACTATCGTTTTTAGCAAAGTTTTTCATCATTGACAATAAGACCCGAGATGACGCATTGCCCCGAAGGGTATCAGTTTGTTTTGATAATACTGAAAACGTCGGGTTTTGTTTCAAAGCCTCACACGCTACACCTCCTAACTCTTCAACAATGCCCTTCTATATTGCCCTCAACTTAGAGGGTCATATTTTCTAAATTCCAGTGGTTTGAAGTTCGAAGTTCGTCAAGTTGAAGTAGAGTACATTCATTGTTGAATTGCCACAAAGACACCGAAAACATGTTTGCCTACATTTATTTTTCAATACACTTACTTTCTACTAAGATAATTGTTGACGAAACACCGGAGAGTTTCATCACGTCCTTTACCATACATCGGGTACAAAATCGAACTAAAAAACACCATCATAATGTTGGAGAAGTAGTAGGTGAAGTGATCTTGGTGGCCACCACTAATTTTGGTGTTTGTTTCAGGTAAGTGTTCGGTGCACCATTCAACTTTATTGTTCTTCCTACGTGTGTAAGTATAATTTAAATGAAATTTATGTATTAAATAATGATATATTACTGACGGAACGAGAACATATCACGTGGGTGATCTTACGAATTAGTTTTTATGCTTCAGACGGGTTATGGGAACGGTAAAATCTCCTCACGGGAGATCTCGAAGAAACAGTTAACTTCACATTGATCATGAAACTGTCGTTTAGCCATATTTTATGGGGCGAATCGAGAATGGCCAGGAATGGAGTTAGTATAGGTTGGGATAGACGTACAGGAAGGCTCAATTAACGAATCCGTGTCCAATTCGCTCACTGTTTTTATTTTACCCACTCATTTGAAAGTAGACCCTGAGGTGAGATGGTAGGTACAACATATGTATCATTTCGACGAGACATAATAGTCTTTAATTTATATTTTATTGTGGATGTTTTGATGAAGTAATTGCCGTTTTCTACGTGATCTTGCAGACTAAACAAATGCCTGTAGGTATGCTATTCCGGCGAACCGAGTCATTTTTCTCACCATCAAATAGCACAAAAAGGGAATTTGGGAAAAATAGTCAGCAATTCCAGAACCATGGGTATTCCCCATTGTGTGGGATAGTTACTGGTGTTTCAAGAGAAACACACGCAGACGAAAGTTACTGTTGGATTTTGTTGTCATTTATATGGGAACATCCGAACACAACCCGGCACTAAGACACTGGAAGTATTTGTTATCCAGGATGGTAATGGGCAGTGTTGATTTCCAGTTCAAGAAGTGGCAAATCTGATATCTAAGGCCGCTTGTGAAGAGCTGAATCTAAAAATTGAAGAACAATAAAACTGTGTAATCTCCTTCAAATATCTACCATAAAACGAATCACAAACTTGAAAATATTCATCTTGTTCATCGCTGTATAAAATCTGACCCGCCTCATCTATGTTGAATGGGTCGTGATTGTGAAGAATCAGAACGCAGCCTGAAGTGTCCTTCTGGTGAGTGAGGGAAGAGCTTCCTTTGCTTGCGATCAGCTCGAGTGCTCTCGAATACGGAGAGAGCTTAGCGAAGGCAGCGCTGAGTGGTGGACGGATGTTCAACTCGGAAGGGCTCGCTACATTGAGATACACCATTGTTCCCTCGCCACTCAGTTCCCGACCCACTACTCAATTTATTCCACTATGTAAGCCTCTGAAGCGAGCTATCCCGTCATAACTTAGGTCTCTTTTCAAAGATAAGCTTGAAACGCGCCTCACAATTAGTTAAACTGGAACGAAACGGTTGGTCTTGAGTTCCGGTTGGTGTTGAGAGTACAAGAAACTTGAAGTGAAGAAAGAAGAAAAAAAGAAAGAAAAAAAAACTCAACTCCAGTTAAAATAAGTGATGGAGTCACCCCCTTTTGGTTTATTATTTTCAATAATGAACCTTTCGAATAGAGCATGAAAAAAAATTGTTAACCCTCAAAATTTGATGGTTTCCGTTTCAAGGTATGTAGAATCCGAAAATGCAGTACAAAAAGTTATGTCCGTCCGCCGTACGCCGTACTTCGCACTTTCCTTACTTACCCTAAATCAAAATTGATGAAATTTGGTTTGTAGGTCCCATTTAGGGTCTAGTTGGTCCGCGAAGCTCGGCGTTAATGTCAGTCATCTCTAAGGGGTGAAAAATAAGGGTTGAAATCTCCAGGACACCGTTACCTCGAATTTATTCCACTACTCAATTTATTCCACTATGTAAGCCTCTGAAGCGAGCTATCCCGTCATAACTTAGGTCTCTTTTCAAAGATAAGCTTGAAACGCGCCTCAAAATTAGTTAAACTGGAACGAAACGGTTGAGCTTGAGTTCCGGTTGGTGTTGAGAGTACAAGAAAGTTGAAGAAAGAAGAAAAAATAAAAATAAATAAATAAACTCAACTCTAGTTAAAATAAGTTATTGAGTCTTTCGGTTTATTATTTTCAATAATGAACCTTTGGAATCGAGCATGAAAAAAAATTGTTAACCCCCCCACAAAATTTGATGGTTTCCGTTTAAAGGTATGTAGAATCCGAAAATGCAGTACAAAAAGTTATGTCCGTCCGCCGTACGCCGTACTTCGCACTTTCCTTACTTACCATGAATAAAAATTGATGAAATTTGGTTTTTAGGTCCCATTTGGGGTCTAGTTGGTCCGCGAAGCTCGGCGTTAATGTCAGTCATCTCTAAGGGGTGAAAAATAAAGGTTGAAATCTCCAGGACACCGTGAGCTCAAATTGTTTTACGGTTTTAAATAGTTCTTGAACTTGGGAATTTTTTATGCCCGCCCGGAACGCTGTATGTCCACCCGTTCGTTCACAGTTAAGGCCCCGAAGTTTGCACCGACAGGCTTCATCAGCAGGAGGGTGAATCAAATTGTATACATTCAGCCCAGATATCATCGCTAGGGGGCACCTGATTATAATCGCGGATGGCTGTATGAAGTCGAGCTGGTTGTCCAGTTATATTACTCCATTTGACAAATGATGGCTGTTTTGGATTTTGTTGATAGGTAATTTTGCAACTTGAACGAACGTTGAAGTATTATTGGGGAAATTATTACACGACGGTGTAATAATTTACACCGGTAAACACACACAACGGTAAATTATTACACAACGGCTTATTATTTATCTTATGCTTCATGAATAACTACAAATAATTAATGGTTTGATTATTAAATCCCTCTCGTTTGTATGAAACTTTAATTCCCGGGCCGTCTCCAGTACTCCATTTAGGGCTTTCCTGGAGGGAGCTCGAAGGTACCTACTGACCGCAGAAAACAGTGATCTACGCAGAAGGGGCATCTATACAGATAAATAATAAACCGTTGTGTAATAATTTGCAGCGTTTTTTCTTTATGATAAGGATTTATTTTATGCTATTATGAGGGAGTGAGGTCTGAGAAATGAAAATAACTTTCAAAAGTGAACGAAAACAATCAAGCATGTATGTAAAGCCCACAGAAAGTAATGGTGAGTCAGTTGTGAATCGCGTGATTCTCGATTTTTTTTTTTTGTCCGAAAAAAAAATTCCGTTATTCATATCCATTTTGCCATTTTTCTCACTGGCAATATGGAACAGTTGGTACCAGGGTTCGTAAACTAAGACATGCAAAAAAAAAAGTTGGGGTCCCAAAGGGCCCCCGCCGTATTTGTTATGGGCCGTGGTATTACGATCGATAATAATAAGTACTTTTTTGATACCTGTATTTTCAACAGGGTGCGCTTCTGAACGTAATAATATTCAAGAGATCAGGTGAGACAAAGCTTTATACGGCGAGAGGAGCGAGTTCCATCTAAGTAAAATCGCGTTTTAGGAGGAAGCGAAGCGGAAATCGACGATGTCTCTGCCAACTCAGTTGACACCAAAGTTAAATTTGTCCTTTCCAAGTTACGTTTTATTGTGAATTACCTTGAATATAGTAATATTCAGGTCGGCAAACTCTCCTTTAATTTAATGGCTTCCAAAATATTCAGTGAATTCCTAGGAACAAGGTAACTTCGGGTTTTTCAACCGTCTCATATAACCACTTTATTTCGTGGGAAAATATAGAGTGACATTCTCTTGAAATTCCACTGATTTCTCCATTTTATTTGATTGGTTTAAAGTAGGCATACATGTTTTCAATTACGTAACTTTATTATTATTATTTCGGTGGTCATCACCGGTGGGGGGGGGGGGGGGGGGGGTATGCCACGGGGTGACGCGAATGTGGGGCCCAAGGGCCTATTCCCACCCGCAAGTGCATGTGGAGGGCTCAGTGGTCGGGCATAATAGCCTCCCCGAAAAACTCTCTCACCAGGCAACACGAGGCAATCAGCGCGGCCTTCTGCATGTCCTCGTAAAGTCCACCAGGCAACCCAAGGATCCTCAAGCTTCCATGGACTTTCTTGGGTATCACCCCGGTGGCTGACAAGACGATCCGTACCACCTCCTGCTCCCACATCGTCCTTATCTCGTTAGCAAGGGATACATACTTATTTACCATCTCCCTGTGCTTGGCTTCGAGGTTTGATGCTTTGAGAGGTACAGAAATTTCAGTTAGGTAGGTCGTTCCCTTTGCCTTGTTCACGAGGACAATATCAGGCCGGCGCGTGGTGATTGGCACATCAGTCGGTAGCTGCTTGTCCCAATATATTGTAATTTTCATTCTCCAAGTACCTGGCTGGCTCATACTGGAAGTTCTCGTCCTGACCCGAACAAGAGAGGCTTTAAGGCCACCTCTTAATGGACTTAATGGACCTCTTGATAGACTGTACGCGCCACATGTTATGCCTATACAGGTACTTGGTGGGAGCAAGGGCCGGGCAACCCTCCATGACGTGGTCAATATGGTCTCACCAGCGGCTTGACAAAAATGCGACACACGTCCTGTACTCCAGCTTGCTGGATGACGTGCATCCGGTACTGCGGTTCACCACGACCTGGTCCTGTATGGCGATCATGAACCCTTCGGTTTCGACATACAGGGAACCAGTCACCAACCATCTGCAAGAGGCAGAGCTATCGACAGCGGGGTCCACGAGCTGTGCACGGAATCGCCCATGCGGCTCCTTCGCTCCCCAGACCTCTCCCTTGGTCACATCCTCGACCACTTTCCCCAGAGGGTCAGCATTGGGCACGCTCGGACTGAGGGGGGTAAAAAGGGGATTTTATGGGGGGGGGGGGGGTTAAGTGTTTTCAATGCATTACTAATTTACAAATTAATTACGTATTATTCCACTGAAAGAAGAGAATAGTGAGGTGGGCACTTCAACACTGGGGGACATGCAAATTGGAGTAGGTAACATTCAACCCGCAGCGATAATGCCATGTTGTAGAAAATGTCAACGTCTAACGGAGAATTCAGAAACCTATTCCTTTGAATATTTCGTTTTCCACG
Source organism: Leptopterna dolabrata (assembly GCA_954871275.1). Taxonomy (NCBI): domain Eukaryota; kingdom Metazoa; phylum Arthropoda; class Insecta; order Hemiptera; family Miridae; genus Leptopterna; species Leptopterna dolabrata. The sequence goes on from OX940974.1 coordinate 94,543,827, forward strand.
TGAAAATCTTTCCTGGATCCTTGGAATTATAGCGTTTATAGGAAGCTAGTCATACAGATCAGACGGGAAGAAGTCAATAATCAGCCATATTTTCTTTCACGAACAAACCCTTGATACCAAATGAAGACTGGGGAAATGCTTCAGTCAATAAATATGAGCAACGAGAGGATCAAGCACTCAATTTATGAAAGCTACCATCCTGGCCTGAAAACTCCACATCTCAATCACCGGCAGCCCCCCCCCCCCCCCCCCTCCCACCTGCGAATTCACCTCACTTGCGATGTCGTATCGTACAAGTTGAATGTTTCAAAATAGATCAAGTCTGCTCATGCGCAGATGTGTTATAGTTGATCGAATCGCATAGGTATACATTTTAAAGGCCTTTGTGCCAAAATAACTAGGACTGAATGGCTCCTGAAAATGTAAGCAAAATCCATCGACGATAACCGGGGATATCACCGTTGTCCCACCAATCACTGTAGAATTGGTTGGGAACCACCGAGGACCCAACCACGATTGTCCCTCCCGATATTTTGGCGAGTACTAGAAAATTCTACTGAAATTCCCGAGACATGAAAAGGAAGTAAAACATAAAATGTTATAATTCTGATCAACGCACATACTGACAAAATTAGGATTTCATTATTGTCCATAGTTGTCCGGCAACTTTAGGAGCAAATTGTGTTGGAGGCGGCGAAAAGAACACGTCCAGGGCTTTGGAAAGGCGGGATAATTCAATTACTCGGTCCATACTTCACGGATCCTTCCACCGCTAAAATCCCCCTGTACACGAGTGGAATGGTCTGACACGTCGTTCTGCGTTTAAACAGCCTTTAATACCATGAGGCCGTGTTTCTCAGGCTAATGCACGGCCTTAATTAAGGCCATTTTCTCCTCCCCGCAACGAGGATATTGTCGGCGGAATTTTGTTTTTGGCCGCCTTTCAAAAATCGCGCACCGCCCCAAACGCTTTACAACCCACCAACACTCGCAATAACTTTTTAATGGCCGCGCCTTGGTTATTTATATCCGCCGAAGAATTACGCCCTACCTGCTTGTAAATTCACATCGCTTCACCAACTAGTTCTCTCGGAGAATCAAGCTATTCCACTATTAACGTCCGTTGGCTTAGCAGTGTATTACATCTTCGAAAATGAAATGCAGTCAGATTACTATATATGCAGTGAAACCCGCTTATTTGGGACACCGGGTCATCGGGAAAATCGCTTATTTGGAAGAGTTATGAACATGCACTAGAGGTAATTGAAACGGTTATATGGGACAACTCATAGGTTTATTGGGACATAAAAGGATCAGATAGTTGTTGTCACCTCGCCCCTTTGAATCGAGATAAAAGTAGAGGTGAATAGGCAAAACAGCAGAAGGTTAGTTTCAGTGTTTGTTCTCTCAAACCTTCTGCATACCAGTTAATATTGAATTGGGGCTTGATCTCAAACGAGCAATGTTTGGATCAAGACGATGACAGCCATGACATTCCTCCCTCAAAACTTACTTTGCCTGAGGCCAGAGAATGTGTCTAGCGACCTGGGCTGTTCCTCATACAAGGGGCTTAGGGTAGTCCAGCAGATGTTTCTTGAATTACAGCTACGAAGAAGATGCGTCAGAATACCCTGTACTCGTACCTCAAGCTACAACCATCCACTTCTAACAGTGACATCGTCCAATGAACATGGTAACTGCATATACCTACTCCTTGGCACACGCTGTTCTGTATAATAGATAACATTAAATGCATAATTGTCTTATTCTTATAATGAATAATGTTCTTAAATTAATAATGTGCATTCTTTTTTGACCTCAACTTTCAACATCGTGTAAAGGGGACACCGCTTATTTAGGACAAAAAAAGTACCGCCCGATTTGTCCCTAATAAGCGTTATCCATGTACTACTGTTATTGCACCCTGTTATTCCGAACTACATTCATCTTCTTTGCACTCTGCTACCCAGCATGCTTCAGAAAGTGAGGTTTCTAAATCATACTACCAACCGCTCAAGTACTGCATCTGGAATTCCGTAGTCAGCAAAACGAGAAAACTCATGCTTGTACCATAAATAAAGGCAATTTTTCGATTACTGCATTCAACGATACAGCGAACGCGAAAATACGGTATATTTTGTAAGTACCTTCCATGAAATCTGGTGATTGCAGAGGGGGGGGGGGGTCTTGAGTCAGCATCCATGCAACCGTTGATGTTGTATGTGCTCACATGGCCAGCGATAAGCTCTTGATCTCTCCTTTATCATGTGAAGCCTGGGCCTCTCGTCCACTGGGAGCGGAAAGCTGTGAGAAGTTGCGAATCTGAGCTCGGACGAAAACGCACGAACGATCCCAGCATGTGGTTTGGAAAGGGACCGCTACGGATACTAAACTAGAAGTTTAGTATCCGTGGGGAAGTCTAGTTTAGTATCCGTGGGGACCGCGTCCACTAGGCCGGTGTCGTTCTTCCGTTTTCTTCCGTATTCCTGCGTTGTGCGAACCACCCCATCCGGTCAGGATTTTTCTTGGGAATACCTACTTGCCAATCACTCGGTGCAAAGTGGACATTCGTCGAACTCCTTCCTTTTTACATGGTTGACCCACAATTCCCGCGTTCGCCAATGCGGTCTTAATGAAATACGTCGAAGTATCAAAGGTGATAATTCCAATGCTAAAACATAATGTTTCGACAGAACGCTGTTGGATGTATTTGCGATTTACGCATGTGCAAACTTGATCTCGTACATGAACGTTGAGCTTTGATTTTGCCCGAGTTTCATAGATAGCTCGAGTGAAGTTTCTTCATGGGTCTAAATTGAGGGGACATCACTGAACTTTATGAATCAGTGTAACATTGTGAAAAAACTATAGGTACCTCCCAAGCTTGATGATGATGAACTCTTCTTTACTCTGTCCTCTTAGTTCATAGTGTTTTCCCAGTTCTAATGAGAAAGTCTCACGTAGATTTGTTTGATGTTAGCTTCACTACATTCAATTGTGAAGTGTGAAAGTGAAATGAATAAAAGGTAAACTACTGATTATCTTGTGTACCTAATCACGTAGTTACTATTCATGTTTCTATGTACTACGTATTCATAATTTACTAGATAATTCATAATTATCTTTGAAGCACATCATTATTGTCATCAATTTATACAGTGTTAATATACGAAAATTGTTTAATTGGACTTTGCTCGTTCATTAAATTTGTTTAATAAATAAATAGAGAATTCGGAAGAAGACCTGGGTAAAAGTGGATAGAATATTGGTGAAGGAAAAAGAAGGGGACAGTTCGGGACTGCAACTACCCCTTCGGGTTACATCGATTCAATTTCAACCTCATTGCTTGTGATTTATGGAGCATACGAAGAACCACTCAGCAGGGCCCGTTCTGGACCGTTTCATAGCGTCCTTTTTTTTAGTCATTCGGTCCATTATGTCGCTAGGTTCAGGAGATTCTGAAGGAGAACAGGTGAACGAAGTAAGCACCACTGGAGCGAAAGGGGTGGATGGAGCACATGGCATTTTTCGTCTTTTCTGCTGCGCTAGCAGTATGGTCCTCTTCACCTTTCATCGACCCCCCCTCCTCCACCTCCTCAAACCACTATCGTCCCCCATACCAGTCATCGACACCCCTCATCTCATACCCTTTATGCCACCCGGGAGTACGAACGTGAAGCCTTTCCCCGTCACCGACCCATAACAATTTGGTAACATTTGGCTTTCATACAAGATCGCCACCGTCACCTGCCCATCGACCAATCACAGTATCTTCGATACACACGTACACGTTAATAATTTCACTGTCGCTGGAATATCGTTTTCTCAACCACACAGTGTTTCCAATGGGGGAGGGGGGGGATAGTTAGTTTTATTTGGTTTTAAATGACAGTTCATGCAGTGACCGTCCTCATCCGCAATGGTTGGTAAAAACTACAACCCTCCCGTCAGTACCTAATTGTTGGTTGTCCATTTCTTCACAGAAATAAAGTTGAATAACGCGCTAGCTCACCAATTTCTATTTCATATTCCTATTGCTTCCGAGTCTACCAAGGTAGCGGAAGCTTTTTTTTCCACTTTTGAGAGGAAACTTTTTTGGGATGAAATCAAATTTGTTACCCGCGGTTCAAGTTGCACAGCTTTCTGAACAAATTTGGTTCGGTGTCTGTCAGTCTGTGTGTCTGCAAATCATTACCACACGTATAATAGCTTTCCTCATTCCAATTCGATCTTGCTGACATTGAATTGATTGAGCTGGCCCTAGGTGGTCCCCTATGGATTTTAGAAAGACTAGATCATTGATATGGCCATCGCGCATGCGCAAACGCGAAGTCCGAGGGACTAAATTTCTCAAGAATTATTTACCCAAATTTTCTAAAATTTTTAGTGGGGAGTAATGTTCCCCTATGAATTTCGTCTCGATGGGATGATTGATATAGCCACTGCGCATGCGCAATCCCAATTATCTATACAGTTTCTCCTTCTTTTCGCTCTTACATTCTCTTGGTGTGAGGGTTCGTTTATGTTAGAGGTCTGCATGCGATCATGTTATCGAGACGAGGAAACTTGGCAGATGTTTTAAGAAAAAGATCTATCTATCGTGACTCTCCTTTCATCCACTTATATATTTATATTATATGTATATTATAGGTAGGGATTTACGATAAAGGTTATGTAGGTACGTACCTAATATATGAAAAATGCAAACGTTGCAGATTACGTAAGTTATATAAAAAATGAAGCCCAGTCCGCTCAAAAAAAAGTTCTTTAAAAATAATTTGACCATATATTTCATGAGCAATACGTCTGAAACGAGCTCAGCACTTCACAGAAGGGAATTTTTATTAGTAACAGCAGAAATTGAATTTGACCGTCGGATTATTATCATGATCCGTTAAGATAATTATAATGAGCAAACAGATAGGGTATATAAGATATGTGGTTACAAGCTTATTTTGAATTCCGAACAACTGCAAGATTGCCAAAATGGAGTGGAAATTGTTTGAAAATTCAAAATTTTGTGACCAACGTTCTGCGCTACTACATCGATTATCACTCCTTATTGAGGTGTTGTACCCCCTCCACATCTACACTCACAACTAAATCCTAGCTATGGCCTAATCAATCAGGGAAAACCTGCGAATCCTGGCAATGGACCTGGATGGAGTATTGGAGGATCCTGGACTTATGGTTTTGGTTTTTTAATTGGGCTTGCCCGTTAATAAAGAAATAAATGTCAGCAAACTTCATGCGTCTGGGGGAAGATGTTCGTGCTAATTCTGTCATACATCACCACTGGTCTCATGGTCCGAACCGCTAAGGTTGGGACCTCGAGGGCGGCACGTTCTGTTTGGCGTTCAATTAGGAATTAGGACGAAGATGAACGTGCCGTAAGAACCTGTACACGAAGTGTCTCGTCTGTTGGCGTCGCCTAGAGTCTCTTGAGTGAACCCAGACTGTCTTCCTCCAATTGTCATGGGTCGTATTTCCGTACCGTGAATTTCGTTGTGCGCGCAAGCTATTTCAATATTGAAAGATTCATGACTTTTATTGCTGCCCACAAGAAAAGGGAAGTGGGCAGTCATTCATCTCTCTCCACCTCGTTATTACCAGTTCCTTCCAGAAAAACCAATCATCTGCAGCCAAAGAAATTCCGCATCCACCTCTAACCGGGAAATATGGGCCAAGTGGGAGTGCTGAGTGATTCCTAGAATTTAATATCTTCAACTCGAGGGAAGACGACTGGGAGGAAATGGCGGTTCGTGCAGTTTATCGGATCCCCTTGTCTACTTGTATGTTTTTTTCCCCGTTTCCAATCATTTGGACGGGTGAGAGCCCCTTCTCGCTGAAAACTAGAGATATCTGTTATGATGTCGTTTCTTGTTCTTTTATGAGCCGATTGATAGGCTAGACTCTTACGAAGTAGAGGAGTTTTGTGGGTTTCTTCTCAGCAAAACCTGTGGAACTAGGATGTCCCACCTCCTTTGCCATACCTAATCGTGTTTAGGTGTATGAGTGGGGTTTTGCTGATATCCCATCCCACCTTGTTGCAGAGTCGGTTGTGGACATCTATGAACTACCTACCGCGATACCACTAACATAATTATATTGCACGTATATTGTGGTACTTGGCTACCAGCCACCATTTGATTCGGTCTACGTGAAGTGTTCCTGTTGGATTGGATCTCGACCCTTATTTACTCGTCTTGTCACGAATGACCGTTGAAAATTAATGATATCGTTTTCATTTCCAAACCCCACTCTCACGCGCATTTCAGAGATGCTTCGTTCTTTAATTTCATTTTGACGTTGGCGGTTTATTAGTCTGAAGATCCCCCAGGAGGCATTCCTTGGTATCAGTAAGGTCTTCCTCTCAACCCCTTCACTTCATGAAAATTGAATTAACTTGTTATTTACCATCCGACAACTGATACCACGATTCAGCAACAATCTTTTTTTTTAGTTACAGTTATTATTACCTATAAAATGAAACTAAATTTTGTTCAACACTGTCCTTCTTGTTATTGAAACTGCATAGCTAAGTAGGTACTTCTTTAACCATATAAACGAAAATTAAATCGATTTGCTGTAATATTACTCAACTCATGTTGATAGATGGTCGGGAGGGGTTTGTTGCTGAATCTTGACCAACCACCATCATGAGCATCTGACCAGATTTGCATCTGACCAGAGTGGGGTCTGACCAGTCAGTGTTTTAATAGTGGGGTCAGGTTTTCCCGATGGCGCACGCGCAGATAGAAATTCTAGATCGATGCACATGAAATTCATTCATGGATACCTACGCAAAACCGTTGTGAATTTCATCGCAGTCGGTTGATCAGAAATGGAGGGCTTCGATTTTGCGCGTGCGCAGAAAAAATTTAATTTCCGATTTTGATGAACCTTAATAGGACCATCGCTCAACAAACAACTATCATCCAGATTTCAGCCCTTTACGGCCAGTCTTTCGTATAGTTATGCACGTTGCGAGGATTTGGCGGCACACAGACGGACAGATGATGGCCAGACACGCAACCAGATTCTTTCACAAAGGTATAAAAGCAAAACACGATTTTGATTTTGAAGGTCAAACTTTTTTCCTCCCACAAGTGTTTCCTAACTTATTAGACTGGGAAGCAATGTCGTACATCGATTTAACGAATTTTGCTTTGGGGACGTCCTGCCCCAAAGGGTTTGCCGCGGTATAACGAATTTTGGGTGGTACATATTTAACAAACGATTTTTCAGGAAGCTCCATCACGATTCAACTAATTTATTATGGGACTAAATACCGCTATGTAACAAACTGTATACCGAACTGTGAAAGAATGTGGAAGTCCGGTGAGGATGGTTCAGGATACGTAAAACATTGTGGACAACGATCAAAGGTTATTTTGTTCGCCCAACATTCTATGAACATTATCCATTCAGTTCTTGCTCACTTGCGTTCAACAACGCGTCATGGCTCAAACCTCGATTCAAGGAATTTCTTGGTCACAGACCTTGATGAATTCACGGTTAACAATTTTAACGAATGTATAATTTAACGAACATGGCTGAGTCTCCAGGAGTTCGCTAAACCGAGGTCCGGTGGTTATATTATTATTGTTGAATTCTCATCGACTGCATGAGACGCACTGGAAGTGCCATCACTGAATCAAATATAACATCTAAATCGGGGCAGATCGAGGCAGTTCTTAGACTAGATCAAGGGCCAGCAATAATCCATTCAGCACGGCGTGTGATATCATCTGAACTAAGAAGTGCTGGCCAATGACATCTACGTAATGTTATATCGAATAAATAATGCGGGCGGCTAAATGAGTAAGCAAACTTCATGATGATAATAGCCGCACTCTTACCAACGTAACAATTGAAACGTCTGTAGAAACTGTACATAATACCCGTATAATCTGAGTTTCTGTCATCATGAAATATATCCTCCTATGCATATCGGTATCTCGGCAGCAGTGCATATTGGCGTCACTGTATGCGTCGTGCATGACTAGCAATTGGGCGGCGAAACTCCCTCCTTGAGGGCGGACAAAGACATCGGATGGTCCCACAGGTAATGCGTCCAACTCTCATTTTTTGTTTCCTTATTTTTAATTCAAAACTGAAGGGTGTGGATTTGTTTTGGTTTATTATTCTGTGAACAATACACCTATGTATTCGCTCAGCAAAAAATTTTTATAACACCCTGTGATGAATTTAAAATTGCATCACGGTGGTGTGAGGGAAATTGCCCAGGCGGTTATGAGCGAATCACCACCGACATCTGGGATCTTTTGAAGAGGTAGAATTTTGGAGGTGAGTGGTAGAATTTGCCTAGGCGGTTATGAGCGAATCACCACCGACATCTAGGATCTTTTGGAGGAGAGGTGTCCAAGCGGTTATGAGCGAATCACCACCGACATCTGGAATCTTTTGGAGGAGGAGGTTTTGCCTAGGCGGTTATGGGCTGACCACCACCGACATCTAGGATCTTTTAAGAGAGGAGGAGAGAGAGCAAGGTAGAGGAGAGAAGATAGAGCTGGTTAGAGGAAGTGTCGAATGAAGCTAAAGTAGCAGGATCCAGGGTTTTATAGGAAAAGGAGGCCTCTCCCTCCAACCCCCTGTTAGGGGTTGATGGTGGGGCTCCAGGCTGTGTTTGAACTTTGTTTGAATATTGGTGCGAACTTAAGTTTACTAGAGGAGTGTTCCCGGGAGGGACTCACGACAGAGGTCCCCCCAGTTTGAACCAAAATTCGTGGAGAGCTGAAGGCGCAAGGTTGACAGGGGCTGAGGGCGAAGGCAAACAAAAATGGGGCTGAAGGCGCAAGGTGACAAGGGCTGAGGGCCAAGGCAAACGGGTTGAGTGCTGAGGGCGTCGTCCTTAAAGCTAGCTGAAGGTGTACCTAAGACTAAGACTAAGAGTATGAGAGTATTTACATGGATGAGTGGTACATGAATAGTTACAGATGGGTGGATGAGAGACGATGAGTATTTACATGGGTGAGTGGCACATGAATAGTTACAGATGGGTGGATGAGAGACGATGAGTTGGAAGGAGATGTTAGTGACAGTATTTACAATGGTGTATAAGATATAGAAAGTAAGATATAGTAAGATGGTAGGTGATATTTACAAAATTTACAAAGTAGAAAAGTAGAAATGTACAAAAGTTGACAAAGGTTTTGATATGTACAGGAATTATTTACAAAGGTCGTGGCGTTGGGGTTGGGGTATAATAAAAGGGTGCGGAAATCCGCCGTTCCCTGGGTATGGATAGGGTGTGGATGTGGAAGGGTGTAGGTGTGGGTTGGATTGTGTGTGGGGGCGCCTCGGTGATGCGGAAAAACCCCTGGCAGGGGAAAGAGGAGACCTACCGGGAGGTTTGTCCGCTTCGCCGGTGCGCCCGTGGCGTAGCTGTGTGTGGTGGCGATGATGGGGCGGCCGCGGTGGGGCCGTGAGGGGCGGGATGCTGTGTGTGGTAGTTTTGAGACACAAACAGCATTCCGCCGTCTCAAGGCCCCGCCGTGATTGCTCGTAGCGGGGCGGGGTTATTGGGCCGCCGGGACGTGGGGGTGTGTGTGACGCTCCCTCCGTCCGTTTCGTCGCCCGGGCCGTTTCGTCCCGACGGGGGCTATTGTGGATATCCCCGGCGGTGGTGGGGGGGTGGGGGGTGGTTGGGTTTTGAGGATGTTGGGGGGTGGGGGGCCAAAATCTGTTTTGGGGGGGTTGAATTTGAGGGGTAGGGTGGTGGGTTGTTTTTGGGTTGGGGGGATGATTTGAATTGGGGGTGGGGGGGGGCATGAGTTCCGCGAGGCGGAACTCGTGGAGGATGGAGGACATGAGTGGGTCGGTGGGGATGTAGGGGGGATGTACCCCAGTGGCTTGGGCTGTGCGAAATTCGCGCAGAATTTGCCACTGGGGGTACTTCCACCGCCGGGGCCGGGGAGGTAGTCCGGTGATCCTTGGCGGAAGAAACGGAAGCGGTGATGGGGGCCCGGGCGAGGGGGGTAGGGGGGATAGGGGGTCCGGGACGAAAACGTCCCGGAGAATGGCCGCCATTTCCGGATCCGAATCGAAATCCGGAAACGGCGACGGAGGTGACGGGTGTTGCAGGAAGAGGTGCGACATCGTGAACGGACGGTGGGAGACTGATAGGGTTTGTCGGTTGAGGGAGCACAGGAGCGGGTTTGCATCTGGCTAACGGGACGGTGTGGGGTTTTCCGTCAGTTAACAGGGTCGCAGTGGTTTGTGTTGAGCGGATGACTTGAAAGGGCCCGGCATAAAGGGGTTGAAAAGTTTTATGCATGCCGGGCTCTTTCAGGTAACATGTGAGTGGCGGTGTAAAATCTTTTGGGGTAAGTTGTGTCGTTTGTCGGTGTTGATGTGTGTAGCGGTTCCCTGTTAATTGACGGTGTGTGTTGTGGGGTGAAAATGTCGGCTGGTAATCGGAGGGGGTCTTTAAAAGCGTGTTGTGCGGGGCTTGTGTTGTCTGAAGGACGGGCGGAGGTACGGAGGCTTGATAGAACATAGGGGAGGGTTTTGGTCCAAGAGGGGGATGTAGCTGAAGTGGAGATGGTTTGTTTTAGGACCGAGTGCCACCGCTCTATTTTCCCGTTGGATTGAGGATGATAGGGAGTGGTGCGGATTTTTTGGATCCCGAGGGAACGGAGGAGGTCGGCAAAGTGGGCTGATTCAAACTGCCTCCCCTGATCGACCGTGAGTGTCCGCGGACAACCGTAGCGGCTGATCCATTGGTTGAGGAAGGCCGCGGCGACGGCGTCCGCGGTAATGTGGGCGAGTGGAATACACTCAACCCAATTTGTTGCACGGTCGATCATGGTGAGGCAGTACCTCTTCCCCTCGGAGGGGGGAAGAGGGCCGACCAGATCTAAATGCACGTGTTCCCACGGGAGGGAGTCGGGAATGGGTTGAGGAGGTACATGGGGGTGAGCCGAGACCTTAAACTGCTGGTACTTCTGGCACCCTAGAACCCAGGTACGGATATCTGTGTTCATGTGGGGCCAGAAGTACCGTGTTTTGATGAGGTCCCGGCTCGCCCGGATGCCGGGATGGTGTAAGGAGTGGTAGTGGAGGAACAACTGCCGCCTCAGCTCCGGTGGGACGTAAGGGCGCGGTGTATCGGCCGTCACGTCGCACCAGAGATCGAGGGGCGGCAGCTGTTCTAATTTGGAGGCGGAAATGAGGGTGGAGAGGGCGGGGTCGAAAGTTGGATTTTGTTTGGATTTGAGGATGTGTGGGGAGGGGAAGGGCAGTAACTCCTCCACCGGCGCAGGGGTGGGGCGAGAGAGCGTGTCCGCCACGCAGTTGTCGGCCCCCGGCAAGTAGCGAATATCGGACGTAAACTGCCCGATAAATTCGAGCTGCCGGAGGCGACGCGGGGAGGCGGACTTACGGTTCTGTAGGAGGGCGTGTGTTAGGGGCTTATGATCCGTTACGACAGAGAACTGCCTGCCCTCCACGAAGTCACGAAAGTGTTTTATGGCTTCGTGGATGGCGAGGAGCTCTCTGTCGAACGTTGAATAGTTTTTTTGGGTTGGGGATAGGGTTTTGGAAAAAAACCCAAGGGGTTGGGGGGTGGCGCCGGTGTGCTGGTGGAGCACTGCCCCGATGGCCCAGTCGGAAGCATCAGTTGTGATGGAAAGGGGGGCGTGGGGATCGGGATGGGCCAATAGAGCGGCGTCCACTAGGTCCTGCTTACAAAGCTGGAAGGCGGCAGTAAGTTCGGGGGACCAGGGTATGGGGCGGTTGTCGTGTTTTTTGGCGGGTTGGGGAATGGCGTGTATGAGGGGTTGTTGGTGTTGTGCTGCGTGTTTGATGTGTCTGCGGTAGAAATTCAACATACCCAGAAAACGGCGAAGTTCTGTCACGGTACGGGGCTGGGGGAAATCGCTGATGGCGTGGACCTTGTCTGGTAGGGGCGTGATTCCTTCGGAGGAGACTAGGTGGCCGAGGCAGCGGACGGAGGGCTGGGCGAGAACACATTTCTCTCTGTTGATTTCCAGCCCCTCGGCGGAGAATATGTTCAAAATTTGACGTAGGTGTTCCAGGTGTTCTTCGGGGTTGCGGGAAGCTATCAGGATGTCGTCGAGGAAACAAAAAACGAATGGGAGGCCGCGTAAGATGTTGTCCATATACCGCTGCCAGGTCTGGGCAGCGTTCCTGAGGCCGAATCCCATTTTTACGTATTCAAAGAGGCCGAAGGGGGTAATTATAGCAGTTTTAGGTATATCAGGTGGGTGTATGTTGATGTGGTGGAAGGCCCTTGATATGTCGAGTGTGGAAAAGACGTGCGTGTCATGTAGTTGTGATGAAAAATCTCGGAGGTGGGGGACGTTGTACAGGTCGGGGGTGGTTTTCGCATTGAGGCGGCGATAGTCGCCGCAGGGGCGGATGTCCCCATTGGGCTTCTGCACAATGTGCAAGGGGGAGGCCCAAGGGGACTTGGAGGGGCGGATAATTCCGTCCGCTATTAGGCGGTCAAAATGTTGGCGGGCCTGTGTTAGCTGCAACGGGTGGAGGCGGCGGGCTTTTGCGGTAATTGGGGGGCCGGAGGTTTCAATGAAATGTTGTATAGTTGAGATGTGGGTTGAGGGGCGGCGCTGGGGGCGGTATTGTTGGAGGAGGGTTTCAAATTGAGAGGGGGGCTGATTGATGGCGTGTATGAAGCCGGGTATGGGTTTGTTGGTGGAGGGGTCTATCAGGCGCGCGTTTTTCACGTCGACCTGGAGGCCGAAATATGCTAAGAAATCGGCTCCCAGGATCGCCTTCTCTACGTCCGCCACGGTGAATTCCCACTTGTACGCGAGTCCGCTCATGTACACGGATGAGCGGTACGTCCCGTACGAGGGGATGGTGGTACCGTTGGCGGCGTAGAGAATTTGGCGATAACAGCGCGCCTGACGACGGAGAATAGAATTTGGGAAAATGGACAGCGCCGCCCCTGTATCTATCAAGAAGGGAACGTTCGTCTTTCTACATTTTAGAAATAGGCGTTGGTGGGTTGGCGTGGAGTGGGGTAAAATTGCGGCGGTTGGGGGGGGGGGGTGTCTGGTCAGTTGTTGGGTTGGTAGCAGGGGTGGTGGGGTTGAGTGTTAGTGGTGGTGGTGGGGGTTTGTCTCCCGCAAAGGAGACGCGGTTGGTGGGGCGCCCGTTCCGGGGGAGGGGAACGGTTGGGGGGGTGGGGGTTGTAATGCTGGGGTGGGGCTTTTTGGGGCGTTTGGCAGCAGTGGCGGCGGCAGTGGGGAGGACGTTCCGTGGTGGGGGAACGGTGTTTGGCCGGGGGAGGGAGGTGGCGGCGCAGCGAGGCGCGGCCGTGAGGTTGGTGGCCGTGGTGGTGGTTGTGGAGGGGCCGTTACGAGGTGGGGGAACGGCGTTTGGTCGGTAGAGGGAGGTGGCGGCGCAGCGAGGCGCGGCCGTGAGGTTGGCGGCCGTGGCGGCGGCTGTGGAGGGGCTGTTCCGAGGTGGGGGAACGGCGTTTGGTCGGGAGAGGGAGGTGGCGGCGCAGCGAGGCGCGGCCTTGAGGTTGGCGGCCGTGGCGGCGGCGTAGGAAGTGTAGGAGGTCTTGGTGGTGGTGGTTGAATTGATGCGGGCCCCACCATTCCCCCCCGTGTTGGCGAGGAGGGGGGCCCGCCGGGTTTACCGGTGGGCGTCGGCGTTTCCCTGCTCGGAGGGGAAGGAGCAGGGGGGTTGGCATTTTCGTGCCTCCCCACCGAAGTTTACATGGTAAAAGCATCGGTGGGGGGGGGGGGGGGGGGTCGGCGGGTAGATAGGTAGTCCTGGCAGGGCGAGACGTCGTGGAAGGGGTAGCGTTGGCCGGTGATCTCCCTCTTCGTTGCCCCTGAGGAGGGGTGGGGCGGCGTTCAGAGTTCGGCGGCGCTCCGCGTGGTGGGGTCGACGTCGGTCCGTGGAGGGGAGTAGACTGCGTCCGCGGGATGCGTCGCGCTGTCGGGGATGTGGTGCGGTGCGGGGGATGTGAACCTCGTTGACGCTGGCGGAAGCGGCGAGATCGTGGACGGTGTCCGCAAGGCGGAGCAGCATCTCGTCCGGGCCGTCGAGGTGGCTGGCGAGTGCCATCTGGATGGGGTGGGGGAGGGCGCGTAGCCAGAAGGTTCGCGCGATGTCGGCCGTCATGATCCCCTGCAGCTGATGACGCAGGCGCCGGAAGAGATGAGAAGGTTTCATGTCGCCGAGTTGTTGCGGTTGCGACAGGGCAGCTATGCGGGCGATTTTTGAGGGCTGGTAGAGGGAGATGAGGCGGCCGCGGAGGTCGTCGTAGGCGCCGGCTGCGTCGGGAGGGATGTCCGACGTCTGCGGCAAGATGTCGTACGGCAGGAGGGAGATAATGCGTGAGTAGCGTGTTTTCTGACTGCGGATGCCGGCGGCCGCAAACGCTGCGTCCACCTGAAAAAACCATAAGGCAGGGTCGTGTGCATAAAAAGGTGGTAACGAGAGGGGGAATGACGCAGAGGCGGTCATGACGTCGGTGGCGGCGGCGGTGGCTGTGGCTGCAGCGGCGGCGGCGGCGGTGGCGGGCGCAGGTGATGAGGAGGAGCCGGGCGGCGAAAGGGTGGAGAACGGGTTGTCGACAGCGGCCGTTGTCGTGGCGGCGGGTGGCTGCAGCGTGGGTGGCCGGAGGAGCGGCGGCGGTGGCGAGTTCGGGTCCATGGTTGAGCCTGTAATTTGAAAAATTCAAATTTTAAATTTCAAATTCGAAATTTGCAAAAATCGGGAGCGGAGGTGCGTGTGGTTGAGCGGAGATGTGAGAGGTGTGCGATCTCCGAGTGGTTGAGGGAGTGCGGCCGAAAATTGCGAATTTTTGAACTGACTGACTGACCGAATTTGAAATTGAAATGGGACCGAACTTAACTTGAGACTTGGGGTTGACACATTAGATGGGAAAGAAAGGAAGGTTGGGTGAACGTCGGGTTCACCACTGTGATGAATTTAAAATTGCATCACGGTGGTGTGAGGGAAATTGCCCAGGCGATTATGAGCGAATCACCACCGACATCTGGGATCTTTTGAAGAGGTAGAATTTTGGAGGTGAGTGGTAGAATTTGCCTAGGCGGTTATGAGCGAATCACCACCGACATCTAGGATCTTTTGGAGGAGAGGTGTCCAGGCGGTTATGAGCGAATCACCACCGACATCTGGAATCTTTTGGAGGAGGAGGTTTTGCCTAGGCGGTTATGGGCTGACCACCACCGACATCTAGGATCTTTTAAGAGAGGAGGAGAGAGAGCAAGGTAGAGGAGAGAAGAGAGAGCTGGTTAGAGGAAGTGTCGAATGAAGCTAAAGTCGCAGGATCCAGGGTTTTATAGGAAAAGGAGGCCTCTCCCTCCAACCCCCTGTTAGGGGTTGATGGTGGGGCTCCAGGCTGTGTACCCTGGGTTCTGTGGCTTGTCTCCCCACTCGTTTCGTTTATTGACGGAACTAACTTTTGTGTTTAAATATTGGTGCGAACTTAAGTTTACTAGAGGAGTGTTCCCGGGAGGGACTCACGACACACCCCCTCAACATTTTTTTCTTTTACGTTTCAAGGTGCGTAGATTCCAAAAATGCAATGTCCGTCCGCCGTACGCCGTCCGCCGTATCACATGTACAGGCTTCATTTTCGGTCTAAAAAATTCGTTCTTTCGCACACATGCTCCATTTGGGCCCTAGTTGTGTCCCGAAACTTTTCAGCCCGATCGGAACATACCCAGGGGTGTTATGAGTGAAAATGTGTATGAAAATAGGTATTTTTTGTGTTTTAGTAACATGTTAGTAAAATGAGCTTTTGAGGTATCGTTTTCCATGTTTTTGGGGGCGAAAAGACCGAATATGAAGTCAATTCTGACCAAGGAGTGGAAAATTGAGGTCGTACCAGATGTTCAGCTCCCAAAATTGATTTTTTATGAGTCAAAAACCTGCGAAATCGTCTGAAATAACCATCAATTTGTAGAATAACACTAGGAAAAGTATCAACACGTGGATCAAGACGATTAAATGACACTACCAATTATCAAAGATAATTTGAAAAAAAAGGAAAAAAAGGAGCGTACCTAATTCAAGTTTTGGGGGCCAAAATTGGTAGAAATATTTCAATTATTTTACATGAAAGCAACAATAAATGAACAGCCAGCATTTCTATAGATCTGTCCAGTAGAATAATAAACCCATGTGACAAGGACTTTGCAGCGTTTTTCCTTCATTAAGGACGGATAGAAAAACTTAATTAATCAATAACAGTTTTTATTGAAATAATTAACCGAAATCGCATGCAAATTTATGTAAAAGAAGCATAATCGTGTGAATATGCAATAGGTTAAAATTAAAAAAAACCCACATTTAGACAAAATTGAATAACATATATTAATATTTATCGCTCTTAGTGAATCTGTAGTGTCTAGAACAGGTTATACTTGCATGAACAAGGCCCTGTCGAAATGGTGAATCCTTTAACTTGGTGCAACTGCCTCAAACTACTATTTTATTGTTTGAATCACTTGTATCAATTACTGAATTCATTCGTTTCTTTGTCATCGCAAACTGGGGTGAGCCGATGGCCGAGCCGGTCTGTTGTTGGTTGGGACGGGGACGTCGACTGTGGTCCGTCAATTCGGATCTCAGCGCTCCACGTACCAACAGAGAGGAAGAAGGTACTCAACTAGTTGTGAGCAAGATCGTCGGATCAAATTTTTACGTCCGTGACACCGGTAAATACGCTGCAAAGTCTTTGTCACGTGGGTTTATTATTATACTGGACATACCTACAGAAATGTTGGCTGTTCATTTATTGTTTCCCAAAAACACAAGGCTCTTATTATTATTATTTTTTTTTTCTTTTTGCAAATTATCTTTGACCATTGATAGTGCTATTTAATTGTCTTGATTCGCCTGTTGATACTACTTCTAGTGTTATCATACAAATTTATGGTGATTTCAGACAATTACCGAGGTTTTTAACCCATGAAAAATGAATATTGGGAGCAGAACCTCCGTTACAACCTCAGTTCTTCACTCTTTGGTCAAAAATTCATATTCGGTCTTCTCGCCCTAAAAAACATGGAAAACTACCTATGTTTCACAAGCTCCTATTCACTGGAACCCCGATAAACCCTTTTTCTACACCAGTTTTTCCCCCATAACACCCCTAGGTGTAGTCCGATAGCGCGGCAGGGCTTCGGACCACAGCTAGGACCCAAATGTGTTCCAAAATTTTTACCCAAACTGTGTGAGGAATAACGACGATTTTATACCAAAAATTAACTTAAATTCGTTAGAACTCAACTTTTCACTCTCCATTTGGGCCCTAGTTGTGTCCCGAAACTTTGTAGCCCGATCGGGGTATACCCAAGGGTGTTATGGAAGAAAAATGGGAGTAAAAATAGGGCTTTTGGTGTTTTCATGAGCTTGAGAGGCATCGTTTTCCATGTTTTGTAGGACAATGAGACCGAATATGAAGTCTGTTTTTACCAAAGAGTGAAAAATTGAAGTTCTAACGAAGTTTTATCCTCAAATTCAAGATCAAAATCGACTTCATATTCGGTCTCATTGTCCTAAAAAACATGGAAAACGATGCCTCTCAAGCTCATGTTACTAAGACACCAAAAGCCCTATTTTTACACCAATTTTTCACCAATAACACCCTTGGGTATCGGGCTTTAAAGTTTCGGGACACAACTAGGGCCCAAATGGAGCCTGTCTGCGAAAGAACGAATTTGTTAGACCGAAAATGAAGTAGATATGGATGATACGGCAAACGGCGTACGGCACGGCGGACGGACATTGCATTTTTGGAATCTGTGCACCTTGAAAGTTAAAAGAAACAATTTTGAGGTGGTTTTATATTTTAAAAAATGTTGCTGAGCTAATACATAGGTGTATTATGCACAGACTAACAAACCAAAACGTAAAGCATGTCCCCAACCGTGACCACCAAGACATTTCTTGGATACATAGTCTTTGTAACTTGAAACAATTGTAACTCCGCAACAGTGAACTAGGAGCCAGATAAATATTCTCTAAATAGCCTTGCAATGCAGTTCATACGAAGTAAGTTGTAATAAATTACATAACGGTTCAATCTTTTTACCGATGAAATCCTTCTCCACTTTTTTACCGTCGATATCCTTTAGGTGCGGCTCCCCACAGTGCTCGAAGTTGGTGGTTTTGCTCAAAGTTGAGAAACCCTATTTCACTAAATCATCATGAAAATCAAATCAAAGATTGCCAGAAAACAGGGTAGGGCGTTTCAAAACACTCTTAACGCCAAGAAACCTTTTTCGGCCATTTTGCTGTCAAATTAATGTTAGAGTCATTGAGAGGCAGTGCTGAATAATACCGTGATATAATAGCACATTGAACGAAATAGGATAGGTACCTGAGATTTTCCGTAAAAAATAGGAATTCTCTGGAGAATTCTGCTACGATTACAGTTTTTTCAACTTCATTTATAGACAGTAATGTACGTACCAACATAGTCGAGCTATGAAGGGCTTGACATTTATACACTATTATTCAGGGGTGTAATAGCTCTGGGAGATCTTTGAAAGGGCTTTATGCTGAACTTGTGAAGGGTGGGCGAGGTAAGAGCTCATTGTGCAGATGTGGTATAAATACCTCATTTAAAATGCAAATATCCTATCCGTGTATATATTGCACACAATGTACCCCCACACAAACTCCCATGATGAACACTTGAGTTGCTAATGTTGTATTCGGGGAAGCCGGTACGCAGCTGAGTGTAGGCTGTCCATTGTGGAATTTAATTTTGTAGTATTCTACATATTGTATGTTGATGCTATGTCATTCACAAACACTTCCCTGTATCAATTTTCTCATTGTGTCTTCGGAATCCTGATTTCCAAACCATTCTCCTCTGGAGACGTTCTCTCGATTGCGATTGTCGTAGTCGATCTTGCGATCGTATCATAGGACGCAATTTTCATCCGATTTTAATTATTCTTTTGTATCTATTCTTTTCATTTTTCGTTTAGAAACGCAAAACACTCGGAGAAATTAGTCGGAGTAACTGCAATGCGAGTTATCTACAAACTCCCACTAAACCCCAAATTGGACCTATAAACCAAATTTTATTAATTTGGTTCATGGTAACTAGGGAAAGTACCGCGTACGGCGGACGTCGGATTATACGTACCTACCTTGAAACTCAAACCATCAAATTTTGAAGGGGGGTTAATTTTTTTTACTATTCAAAATAATGGGCAAGAAACAAGATTTAAGTACGACACGGTATGATATATATGTGCTATGTGCAGGATGTCCACAGATTACGTTTCCACATTTCAGTGGTCGATTCAGCTCATTAAGACGAACAAAAAAGTTCATCATTATTTTTGTCCAAAACGCTTTGGTTTCGATCTACAGATGTATGTCATTGGTATAATAAATTTCCCCAATAGGTAGTCAAACTGTGATAGGTAAATAGCACAAAACAAGTGAAAATGTACTCACACCCGTGGATTTCTGAGGGGCACTCCCATTCAGAAATCCCGTCGCACAACAGCTACGATTACGATTTGTAGGGTTTTGGTACCGTTCTAATTGATAAAACATGCTACTGCTCATGGCGGTGACTGTATCAACTATGGTCGCTTTACATTATTCCAAATTGCAGTTTAAACGGTTCAGCACACGTTTTAACGTTAACATGTTTAAAAGGGAGCTCGGCCTTTGTCTCAAACCTGTCCTGTAGCTAGTTGACTACGGAAATAAGCACTTTAGCTACAAAACTTCTATTAGCATTCCTTTAAACATTAGAGAAAACGTATGTCAAGGTGTAGCACATAGCTTCCCTTCAACCATTACAAGACCGTAATGACTATCGTTATGAAACGCCATAATATATAAGTTGAAGGGTTGTTCATAGCTGAATCTCGACCATCTGCCAACATAAACATTATCAAAATTACGCAAAAACCCATGCGAATTTCATCACATTCGGTAGAGTAGAACCGGGGTTACGCGATCGGCGAAGTTTGCGCATGCGTAGAAGGAAGTGGTTGTCTGATATTGGTGAAATTGTTTTATGACCATCTGAAGTTCAACCCGCAACTACCTTCCTAATGTCAGTTCTACAGTGGGAACTAAATACGGGTAAAGAAAGTCGCCTGTTGCATTTTCTAATATAATGGACATTGGCCCACAGTATGATGCTGGCGGAAATTTGTGACTGTCAAGGAAAAGACGACCTCGCTTTTCACTCGAAATGTCGTAGCATCAGATGTTGTGTGTGTGTGTGTGTGTGATGAAAGTACGTAGCAGCATCATGTGGCAGGTTGGTGAAATAGGCACACGTAGGTATTTGTTTAGTGAGCGGTACAGCCAGGAATAGACTCAACTTTGTTCGAGTGCTTGATCAACAAGCTCTCAAGCGATCCCCACGAGCCATGAGGTATTGCCGAATGACACAACTAGCGCCAGGACATCGGCCTCGCCGAAACGAACTATTATTGGGCCTTCAACGAACTAGCTTTCCTAGCTTTCCATTCTAACTGACACCCCCATTCTAACTAACGTATATTGATACCCCCATTCTAACTGAGTCACCTCGTTATAGAAATAATTGTATGTTGAAAAAATCACGTATTGCTAATGCCGTCTAAACGAGTTAGTTGTCGCGGTTATGGAAAAGATAACGTTTGTATTGAATGTTCTTAATATCAAACAAAAAGTTAAGTTTGATGAAGGGCAATTTAAAAAAAATTAAAAATAGGGTTATATTTGAGTTGTTGTGGGTATAAAAACTTACTTTAAATAAACCACTTCTTAGTTCTTTATTGAGAAATGAAAAAATTCACGTCCTCCAGAATTTCATGTCCCGCTCGCATTTTGCATTTTAGATAACGTCAAAGAACAGATTTGATTCCGTGTTTACCACCGTGGTTGATATTACATATTTATGTCATATGTATGTTTGGAAAGCGTAATTCCAGATGTGAATAGCCGGATAATGCAAGACAGCACAAGGGCTGTGCGAGATTTCAAATGTCAGCAGCAAACTCCCATCCACCCTTTCCAGATTTAGATATATTCATGGGAAGTGAAGGAATATAATTGTCATCGATGGCTGAACCCAGTTTTAAACCGTAGGAATACCATTGATGCCCGGTCCGACTTTTAAACAATAGGATTACCGTTAACGCCAAAAGTTACGACTGATGGGGAAAACTTAGCCTAAATTATGGAAATATAATGGAAATATGAAGCTCAAACCACTACTTAGCTTTTAGCTCAACCTATAAGTTATTTGGTTACACACACAGCGGGAAAAGAGCGTGGGAGGTGCGGGACTGAATAAAGCCATTAATCCTAGTCATCAAGATGATGAGTGTAAGTAGCACTGTCACTCTATCTCGTGGTCAGCTCGAGAATACTTCGGTCGTCCACCGTCACACGAAAGTTTGGGATACCCGAATCATCAATCATTTCCAAATCCTGAATTCAATTTTTGCTACGAAGAACCGTCAAAATCGCCATTACGTCAGAATTCTTCGTTCTTTCCATCTGTCATGTAAGTGCGTTGGTTTGTGGGATTGTAAACATAAAGGCCCTTTCAAAATGTTTCCAACCACTACTAGCCTAATAGTTCATTACAGCTTAATCATTCTAGAAAGCATCAGGACTGTCAGAAATAAGAGAATTCTCGTAACGGTACGAGGGTTGGTCCTATAGTTCCAGAATTAGCCTTCAGTCAAGGCGACTGGAGCATTATCGTACCTTGGAGTACGAGGATTTGAAAGGTGCAGAGGATTTTCGGTAGATGTGAAAAATGTGTCCCATGATCACGATATTTGTATAGTTAGCAGAATGTTGTAGAGAATATGTTCCTAGATTCATAAAGTGTTTTTTTCAGATGCCTAAAATAGGTAGGTTACAATTACCTAATTGAAGAATCAATAACAAACTATTAAAATATGAGAATCGGCCATAATCTGTTCAATTAAAGGTAGAAATTCAATAAGTCAGAAGAAAATACCGGTGAATAATCAGAAGTTCAACGTAAAAGGGTGAAAAGTTGAGAGCGTTTTGTGTTTCCAGAACATGTTGCAAATTGTGACTTATCAGGTTTTCGCAGTCAATCCTATAATTACGAGTATTGTGTACACCACACCTTTCATGTCTACTTCCTCAGTTTTGTGTACAATAATATGGAGGTTACTTTTGTTATGATAGTGTACCGCACAGTGCACTATGGCCAACTTATTCTGAGATACTCTACAAGAATCCAATGCCCTGTATATGTACCAGGCGTTTTCTCAAATTTTTGGGGCCTCATCTAAATTGTTGAAAGTTCCCTGAAGCTCTCATACCTATACAGACTAAAGAATCTCGTCATCCCACAAATCATATCCGAGCGATGAATCCCCCCCCACCACCAATACCCCTTAAGGTCCCTTTCTGCCGGATAGCTTGTCATCTCTTACACATAACTCCTTGGCATAAATTAGGTCCCCGATAATTTGGTGTGAGAGGTGGGATCTCCCACTTTTGGCGCTAAGTGTGATCGGATTACAAATTTCATGGCACAGTCGGGAGCATCAGTCAGGATTCAAATATACTGGGGTTGAACGAATACGTTTTGTTTTACCACTGAAAAACGCTGCAAATCCCTGCACAACGGTTTATTATTTTGAATAGAATACCCTCCTGTTACAGATCACAGGTCTCCGTATAGATAACCCTTCTATATATAACATATGTACTATTCTACACATATTATGTAGATCGCGGCCCCTCCGTAGGTTAGTACCTAACCCCGTACACGTTACTAGGTACCTACCTAAACCGTTGTGTAATAATTTACCTGTATAGGTAAATTATTTTCTATCCCCTTCTACGGAGATAGAATAATGAACCGCTGTGTAATAATTTGCCCATCAATAATACTTCAACGGTTGTTCAAGTTGCAAAAGTACCTATCATCAAAATCCAGCCCCTTCTTGGTAGATGAGCCGTTGTGTAATAATTTACCGTTGTGTAATAATTTACCGTGGTGTAATAATTTACCTTTGTGTAATAATGTGCCGTTGTGTAATAATTTGCCGTTGTGTAATAATTTGCCATTGTGTAATAATTTACCCATCAATAATACTTCAACGGTTGTTCAAGTTGCAAAAGTACCTATCAACAAAATCCAGCCCCTTCTGGGTAGATGAGCCGTTGTGTAATAATTTGCCATTGTGTAATAATTTACCCATCAATAATACTTCTACGGTTGTTCAAGTTGCAAAAGTACCTATCAACAAAATCCAGCCCCTTCTGGGAAGATGAGCCGCTGTGTAATAATTTACCGTTGTGTAATAATTTACCGTGGTGTAATAATTTACCGTTGTGTAATAATTTACCGTTATGTAATAATTTGCCGGTGTGTAATAATTTGCCATTGTGTAATAATTTACCCATCAATAATACTTCAACGTTTGTTCAAGATTCAGAAGTACCTACCAACAAAATCCAATATTGTCAAATGAAATAATATCGCAGAACAAACAGCTCGACTTCATACAGCCATCTTTGATTACAATCAGATGCTCCGTAGTTATGATATCCGGACCGGATTTATACCGTTTGATTCACGATCGTGTTGACGAAGCTTTTTGGTGCTCACGAACAGCTGGACGTACGATGCTCCGGGTGGTCTCAAAAAATTGTTTAGCTGAAGACAAATTTAATAAAGTAAAAAAAAACCATACTATCGGAAGTTTTCGAGCTACGGCGTTCTGAAAATTTCAACCCCTATTTTGAACCCCTTAGAGATGACTGACAGTAACGTAGAGCTTCGAGGACCAACTAGACCCCGAACGGAACCTATAACCCGAATTTCATCAATTTGTTTTCATGGTAACTAAGAAAAGTGGCCCGTACGGCGTACGGCGGACAGACAGAAATATTTTTACTGCAGTTTTGGATTCTACATACCTTAAACCATCAAATTTTGAGGGGGGGTAAGAATTTTTTTTTCTTCCTCGATTCCAATGGTTCATTATTGAAAATAATAAACCAAAATCATAACAAACAACAACACACAACAAAAGAACAAAAATTTTATTCAAAAACAACACGGAACAAACAACGTATTAAAATCCACATAAAATACGCACACATACTTGGATTTAGAAGCGAAAAACGAAATTGTATCAATGCTGATTTTAGCTTTTTCGAGCTAACAGAATACGGCAACAAAACAACATCCGATTTAACGTCATTAACCTCATTTCCATCGTGAGATTCTAGACAGATGAGAGGTCTTGGGGCAACAAACAACTGCTGCAACTGTTTTTTTACCATTTCATCTTGTGCAGTGAGGTAGTTTTGTACAACAGTTTTGTACAACATTGTAGCATTATACACGTAGAGGCAATAGGAGGTTTGGACGAACAGCAGCAAGTATGAGACCGAAGAGTCGACCAGTACGTATGTGGATATTTGAGGAAAGGAACTACGTTAAACAATGTAACAGTGAGTTATTGGTGAGCGGTATTATCTGCGCGCCAACATATAGGTCACGTATGGGAGTATCGTCGGAAGGATTAACGCTCGGGAGAATTCTCTGAATGCCTTCGGAAACATAATGAATGTTTGAACAGTCAAGTTTGTGAGCCTGGAGAGAGAAGGATTGGAATTCGGAAAATTTGATATACTTGCCCGAAGTCAAATTCAGATCGCCTTAAAAAACCTTTTAGCTGCAGAGTCAAAACCAAGCAAGCGATCATAAGTATGATAGGGTTGGGAAGGACGTAAAGTTCATAATTTTCATGATGTGAAGTTAGGAGTTTCAAGTGCACTTAATTAGAGATTGAGTGAGTGAATTCGGAGAAAGAGAATATTTCCCGCAATTAGTTAGCGCCTTAAGCGCAATAAACTTGATGCAAATTAATTTTAAGATCGCTTCTACCTTTTAAAAAACAAACATTGAAGATCGACTGATACAGAATGGATTCCGTGAAATCGACAAAAGTGGGGAGGGTGGATTTTTTTCCCCACAAGAAGTAATAGTTAGGTATGGTTGTTCGAGTAATAGGCGGAAAAGTTCAAATTCGAATTTTTATGATGAAAAATGGTGAACAATGTTCATTATTGTGTTGTGGGTTGAAGGATTGCCTGATTTTGTTGCTTCACATCATGGAACATGGAGCCACCTGGTGTTGGTTTGATGTTTAGTTCCTATCCATCTATTAGTTATCCAAGATCCATGAGTGGTCGTCTTATAAAAAATTCTGTGTGTTTTGTTCTATTGAAGTATTTTGTGATTATGTTTCAACAAAATGTTCGCCAAATATTTTTGCGAATGACAACATCCTTTGTGAATGGATTCACGTTTTCTGTTCTCTTCAAAGTCCATGATTTTTCCCCCCGCGCGTAGATGTGTTGAGGATGTACCTATACTGTCTTGAAAAATTCAACATTATTAGCATTATCACGGAAAGGAAATTCAATATCTGGAAAAATTAATTTTTGTTGGGAGATCGATAGGATGACAATGACAGCGCAGGGGTAAACGGCGAGATGAGGCGAGTGCGGAATACGGAGCAGGAGAATGATGGCGTAATGGAGCCAGGATGGATGAAGCAGAGCGGATTCTATTCTCATTAAGGCCCTTTCTATCCGACCATCTGAGACCGTCCGCTCCACAGGTCCTCCTCTGGCCAAACGACGACAGGAGAAATCGTTAGATTCAACGTTTCGCAGCTTGCGGAAGGGTGAAAAGGGGTGTACTAATAAACGGAGAGAGAAAGAGATTGAACTGGGGCCTAGAGAGACTACGAATGGAAAGAGAGGGCACAATCGAGCCATTAGATTTCCCTTAATAGTCTGTTCCACCTCTACCGCGCTGTTCCGATTCCGGTTCATTTCCAGAGGAGGCCGCGGTGCAAATGCAATGGAATTGTATCGGTTCTCAATAAGCCTCGTCAGGATTCGAAACCGCAAATCCCCTTTGACGCTCACTGGGGACCCTAATCGGAAGACCGCATCAGTGCCTTGATGACAGCACGCAAGTAAACCTAACTCCCTTGAAATCTGTTGGGAAGCTATGAAAACCTCTTCAACGCTGAAAAATTACTCCTGGAACCTATCTGATCCAAGTAGACTCATCTTCCGAAGCTACCTCCACACGCATAAGGGACGTTCATGCAGAACTGAACTGCATACAGAAAGGAACTGTGATTAAAAATAATGGACTGCATTATTCAGACCATTTTGGCTTATTAGGACATCGTCAGTGGTTCTGTAAACAGTACTGACACAAAGAAAACTATGCAAAAGTGAGAACTTATTTGAAAATGAATTCATTTTCAATTAAGTTCTCAGTTGTATATACTTATCTTTATGTCATTAGTACTGTTCACAGAACCACTGGCGATGGCCTAATTAGCCGAAACCAGTCTTAATAAATGGTAAAACTAGTAGAAGACGTATTCCTGCATTGAACCTATTCTTTTTATGGTAAGGACTTCAACACCATTGCGAGATCAGCAGCATACAACTCCACACAAATTTCCTTTAGCAAGATGATAATCCCAAATCCTCCTCCCCAAATCATAATAATGAAACTGTGCGAAGCTGTTGAATAATTCAAGTATACGTTGAAGACGCCAACACACCTGGAACCTCGTCACGCCTCCCTATAAGTAAGTGGTCGTGACGTAGGTGAATGGGTGAGAGGAGCAGGTCTATTTTGATTAACCTGTTCATCATTTGGCATCGCACAGCTGTCACTCACTACCTTCTTCTATTTTGACAATCCCTGGAATTAGTATCCCCTCATCATTCCTATTTCCCGGGTCAAGGCGAGTAGAGAGGTGTGCTCACGCTCGGTTGGATGGGAAGGGGTGTGTCTTCACGAGAGTCCTCCGCCGGTCACCGTTGCCTTCAATATGGACGCCCTTAACCGCTCGAATATTTTGTATTATTAATGGGCGAATTCTGATGATACTGAAAAGAAATCTACGATCAGCTGGTAGATAAACAGTTCATAGATGAGACTGTTAGGTTTTAGTCGTTCTCAAATATTAATTCTTTACAAAATAATAGTTAGGTATTATTTCCGACTGGCCACCTCGAAATTGATATCTCAAGTAGTACCCAAGCAATTGAAATTCGGAACAAATATGCTGCCTAAGATAATACTCAGGGAAGGAATAATTGACAAATGGAAAAAAAACTCATTTAAATCAACTCTATTCAACTCTTTGAATATTAAACATTTAGGTACCTACGTAGGTAGTAGGTATTCTACATGGGTGTACGCTTATTGGAAGAATATGGGGAGCATTATACAGGTGCATTCATTAGAACAATAAGGTGCATCTATTAGAAGTCTTATTTATTTTACCTCACCGCTGGCTGCTTATGAACGCCATCATTGGCTTGAATATTTTTTGTTATTAATGGGCAAATTCTGATGAGATTGTGAAGAAATCTACCTAAAACTGGTCGGTTTTGGTATTCGTGAAGGTAGGTATAAGTTATTTACGAACTAAGATCAATTCCATCCATTCCATTATTTCGACCGGCCACCCCGAAAGTGAAATTTCAAGTAGGTAGGTACATGCACGAGCAATCAACATATTGCACATAATATAATATTCAGGAAAGGAATTGACAACTGCATACCTATACGTGCACATTTAATTAGCATAAAAAGGTTTATTATAGTCATTCTTAGAATTATTTACATAGGTTTGTAGCTTTTCTACTGGAGCACATATAGAACAATTAGAAGATGAAGGATATTGGAAGAGGAAAATCATTCCAATTGCATGCATTGATCCAAGCTTTGTGAAATAATAGGAAAGAAAAGAAAATAACAGTAAAGCGAGTATAGACGAGCAATGTAAGTTAGTAAAGAAAAAGATACAGTTGATTAGGTTGTTAGTATGTCAACACTAATTAAAGATAGGTACCTCTACCCGAATCTACCTTAAACAAGCAACAAAATTACTGCACTATAATGGCGTTGCTGCTGCATTTTGATGAACCGTTCTTGTACAGACAAGGGACAATGAGAAAACAGGCTTTCAGGACGAATAAGTAAACTTGTTACAAAACTGAGTTTTACAGCTTCGTTCTGGCTTTTCTTGCCCCAAAGAAATTATCGTTACACACTGCCACGACACACCTACAACAACTGATGAAAGAAAGCCCACGGTTATAGCAGTTTCGGTGATCAAACCACCGTCAGTAACTCAACCATAAGTCAACAGAAGCTTGACCTCCCTAGCCACTATTATAATTATAATAAATCATTCACATCGTGCACATCCTATCGGTTGAAGAACGGAAAATGCTTGTTGAATTTTTATTCGAACCACCTGGCAAACCTGCTACTAAGAGTTTCCGTTCACTTGCTCACAACTTGTAACCGGAAGTCGTATTATTCATGGTCAGCTACTGTAAATTCCAGTGCTGAAAGTTGATTGTCACAGAGTGGAGCAGGTTGTCGTTTGTTGGTAGGTAGCTTAGTCGATAAAAAAGTATAACCACCATTATAACAGGATGCATGAAAAAAGGCATCGATGGTCAGGATGTTTTCACAATGGGTCCGTTTTAGTGGCAAAAGTTGTCAAGAGCGCTAATGTGATCGGCAATGGTGTTATGGTGAGGGGGGGGGGGGGGGGGTTAAAGTGGGTCCTGGGCGGTTAATGGACAGGAATCGATGTGGACGGTGACTTACCTTGAGGGAATGAGTTAATGCTTAACCACCCCCTCCCTTACAAAACCCTGTGGAGGGAAACCAGGAAAACGGCACGGTAAAGTGCAAAGTATCGCTCGGGGACGCATTATCGTTCGATTAAATATTTAATAGCACCTGAGTCGAAATGGATCTTATAACTGTCTTGACCCTGCGTGGCCTTTCTTAAGTGTGTTCTGAGCTCTTTCCCCTCCCATGTGAGTGTAGACGGTCTTCCTCCATAATAGAAAATACAGAATGGATTCTACAGTACTCCCGTACCAGAAACTTCATCATAAATTTACTCTCGCATGATGATGTCATGCATTCATTCATTCATTCTATTCCTTGCGATTGTAATCGAATGTTCTTATGACGATTTCTACTTACGTGCAATGATGCAGTGCCTATTATATGCGTCACTTGGCGCTCAAAGTTGTATAATGACAATTTGTCAACTTCTGCGTAGAGAGTTCATTGAATCAAATAAAATGGTGACAGACAGTCCCACTTTATCTGTCCATTTTTTTGGGAGAACGTGTCCCATTGTACCGCTTTTTCAGCTCATTGCGTTTTATTATTAGCTTTTTTAGCTTTGGTAGGTCACTATACTGGGTGTCCAGGAATCGAATAGCAGAATCTTGGAAATCAATTTACCAAAGATTTGAAATTATTAAATTTTATTTAGGTAGGTACCTACTTATTTTTAGAAATTAACTTCTAGGGATGTATCGTGCACCACGATTTTTTTTTTTTTTTTTTTACGGATTTCAACGGTATTTGTTACATGCATTTCCCCCAGAACAAACGGATGAATGTTTGCATGTCACCAACTTTCAAACGTCGTGGTACACGGGGAACCTATGTATTCGCTCAGCAAACAGCTTTTCGAACACCCCCTCAAAATTTTTTCATTTCAAGTTTCGAGGTGCGTAGAGTCCAAAAATGCAACGTCCGTCCTCTGTATCATCCATTTCTACTTTATTTTTGGTTGAAAAAATTAATTCTTTTGCACATAGGCTCCATTTGGGCCCTAGGATCGGACCCAAGGGTGTTATGGCTGAAAAATCGGTGTAGAAATAGGGTTTTTTGTGTATTTTAGTAATATGAGCTTGTGAGGTATCGTTTTCCATGTTTTTAGGGCGAGGATACCGAATATGAAGTCGATTATGACCATCGAGCGAAGAATTGAGGTTCTAACAATGTTTCAGCCTTTAAAACCACTTAAATTTTGGTCTAAAATCGTCTTTCTTCCGCACACAGGCTCCGCTTGGGCCTTAGGATCGGACCCAAGGGTGTTATGGGTGAAAAATGGGTGTAAAAAAAGGGTTTTTTGTGTGTTTTAGTAACATGAGCTTGTGAGGTATCGTTTTCCATGTTTTTAGGGCGAGGAGACCGAATATGAAGTCGATTATGACCGTCGAGCGAAGAATTGAGGTTCTAACAATGTTTCAACCTAAACTTAGTTAAATTTTGGTCAAAAATCGTCTTTCTTCCGCACACAGGCTCTGCTTGGGCCTTAGTTGTGTCCCCTATCTCGGCAGGCCGATTGGAAATTGGAATACACCCCAGGGGTGTTGAGAGTGAAAAATGGTCGTAAAAATAGGGGGAGGGTTTTTTCTGAGGTTTTAGTGAACATGAGCTTGTATGGTAGGTTTTTCCATTTTGGTTTATTGTTTCCAATAATGAACCTTTAGGATCGAGCCTGAAAAAAAGGTTAACCCCTCCCTCAAAATTTGATGGTTTCCGTTTCAAAGTGCGTAGAATCCAAAAATTGAATTTAAAAAAAAAATTCTGCCCGTCCGCCGTACTTCGCAGTTTTCTTAGTTACCATGAACCAAAATTAATGAAATTAGGTTTTTAGGTCCTGCTTGGGTTCTAGTTGGTCAGCGAAGCTCAGCATTACTTCCAGTCATCTCTACGGAAGGGAAATCTTCATTGGAGTGGCACAAAAATGAGAAGGAAATCATGAACACAAATTTAAACCCTTTCCACATCAGCAAACGCTGACCCAGATCCATCCTGACTTTTTATGGGTTGGAGCGTTAGTTTCTCTATATTTTCAATCACAAAAGTCATAAATGAATGTAGTTATGCTACTTTAAATCACCTTCAGGCAGATGTGTCCATATTTCTATAGGAATATCAAGTGTTTTGATGGAGAAGTCATAGTGAACTGACAGGGTTTTGATAGCCTTAGTTTGATAGTATTTGAAGGAGTTTCTTTTGGATTTGATAATTTATATCTGAATATCGAATTTTTATATTGGTATATAGGTAGGTTTTGGTGGTTTGGAGTGGAACACTTGATATTCTTATAGAAATATGGATATATTTGCTCCAAACCACCAAATCCTACCTATATAGCATTACAAAAATTCGATATTCAGATATAAATTATCAAATCCAAAAGAAACTCCTTCAAATACTATCAACCGAAGGCTATCAAAACCTTATCAGTTCACTATGAGTTCTCCATCAAAAGACTATCAACAACCTATCACAGCACTATCAGCCAATAGCGTATCTATCAATAACCTATCGCCCCTAGACCCATTATAGACCTGCACTACACAATGGTTGATAGATAACATCCCTTCTTAAATTACAATTTACATTTTATAACATCGCTACCCCATTTTTCATACGATGGACATGCAGATTTGAAAAATGGGAAATGATAATATACTTATTTCATATTTTCAAACTTTTGGAAACAATCTAGGTTCTTAATGGAGGAGCCTTGGTAATATCCTGCTCAAACGGTTCTCTCTTCTCAATAATAATTGTTCAGTTTCACTTGTTTTCAATGGCCATGCACTGGAGAGTTAGATTCTCACAATTGTTTATCAAATAAGCTGTATATAAATAAACTTCTTTCGACAATCTGGGTTCCAACTTGAGCAACTTTGGTAAATAATGCTCTGCTCAAATAGTTCTCTCTCCTCAACATTAATCGTTCAGTTTCACTTGTTTTCTACGTCCACCCACTGGGGAGTTAGTTTCTCATTATTGACAATCAAATAAACAATAAATAAACTTATTTGTGCTACTTGAAATCACCTTCAAGCAGACATGTCCATATTTCTGTAAGAAAATCAGGTGTCTCATTCCAAACCATCAAAACCTACCTATTTACTTTACTTTGATAATGAACTATCAAAAACCTATCACGTGTAATCCTATGATAGACTAGCACTACTCCTCCACCCTGTTTTTCATACTTCAACACTTTCTCAATCAAGTTATGGACATACTGATTGGTTTCAACTGTGTTTTGGGATGGTTAGGGGTAGGATTGGTTACAGACCATTGAAATTTACCTAAACCTTCATGTGATGATACCTTGAGCGCAAAATTTGATATTCGGATGTAAATTATCAAATCCAAAAGAAACTCTCTCAAACACTATCAACCTAAGGCTATCAAAACCCATAAGTTCATACGAGTTCTCCACGAAAACACCATCAGCCAATCAAAAACTATCAAAAACCTATCACACCTAATGCTGTGATAGACACCTATCATCTTATAAATTAAAGTTTGTGCCTATCAAAAAACTATACCATTACTGTTACTATCCTATGATAGCTTTTTTTTATAGTAACCAGGTTGAGCTTCTGAAAGAGGTGAACAATTTTATGTGTCATTCTCATCCAATGATGGCCTTTCGATAGTTCTTCTGATAGAGATGAAAAATGCTATCTATCACTCTCATTGTATGATAGTTTTTTGATAGTGTATTTGCCGCATTTTTTATAGAGATGAAAAATGCTATCTATCATTCTAATTGTGTGATAGGTTTTTGATAATGAACAGGCCGCGTTCTTGTCACACGTGAAAGAGGGGGCGTAACTCGTTTCGGCTAATGGCCCGCGAGTCGTGCCTGAAAGGGGGACCCCGTTCGGCAAATGAGTTTGGGAGAAAGAAAGCCTCTTTCAGCGAATGACAACAAGTCAGTGTACAATTTCCAGCCGCAGCATTTTGTTTTGTTTCACCTGGTTCCTCGTTCATCGTTCGTATTTAGTATCATCATGTAACTATTATGCTGTGTGGGTCGAGACTGTTCTGTGAGATAGTGGAAGTGGCGATTGACGAAAAATATGAAAGGTTTCCCTGCAATAATATTAAATTAATTCAAATTCACGCGTAGTTACGTGCATCAGGATGGGCTAGTAACTTTCCGGTGTTAAAAAAAAATCAATGTAAGGCTTCTATAGTTATAGGCGCGAGTGTTTTCCGGATAATATTAATACACAATGTTCACAATCACGATCCACTGCCATTTCAAGTTACTGAGAAGGAGAAGTTGAGTAGTTTACTAAAAATAGAAGCCCAGCTTGATCCGTGTAAGGGGGACGGTCAACCGACTCCCGTAGGAGCAGAAGTGAAAGGGTGGTCCAAAGGACTGGGCCAACCGACTCCCGAGGCGGGCGAGCGTCAGGCGAAATTAAAAATAGCG
Source organism: Leptopterna dolabrata (assembly GCA_954871275.1). Classification (NCBI taxonomy): domain Eukaryota; kingdom Metazoa; phylum Arthropoda; class Insecta; order Hemiptera; family Miridae; genus Leptopterna; species Leptopterna dolabrata. The sequence continues at coordinate 94,576,982 of OX940974.1, forward strand.
CGTCCCAACCGACTCCCTCGAAAAGTGTTTGTCAACATAAGACCTGATGAAACGAGATGAAAGGTGAATGTGATAACTGAGGTGCACGGCTGCCCTCGTATCCCTGTCAGTGCAGTTTGAGCAAGTTAATCGTCCAGATGGATGTGACTGTGGAAGGTGGAACCCAACGAGGAAGAGAAGTGCGCACACGGGCGACTTTTTGTTGCGCAACTGTTTCGTGTTTCCTACGAGGCCTATGCATTTGAACCAAGGCGCGCACACGGAGCGACGCGACAGCAACGCAACTTTTCAGTTGCTCAGACCGCCGACAGCAGGGCGACGAAACAGTCTCGGTCTCTCGCCTCTCCCATAGTTTTGATCTACGCGCGCACACGGGCGACAGTTTTGTTGCCGTCTAGGATTATATCTAGAATTAATATCTAGTGCCTAGTGCAAAGTGGTACATATTTTCTCTATTGTTGGCAAAATGGCAGTGAGGGATGAAGATATCGACAGTGATTTAGTTATAAGTGAAGTTGAAAAGAGGCCAGCGTTGTTCGATAAAACTTTAAAGGATTATTCGGACGCCAGTTTGAAAGGCTGATCTTTCAGACATCAGCGGGTGAACCCAATAATATATTCTTTTCCTTTTATTTTTCCTGCGTCACAAATCACTGCAGTCTGTACTAAATCCATGTTCACTGTAGGTACTACGAAATCAACGAAAATGAATCTGCTGTCAAGGCAACAGTTGCTCATCGTGTGCGCGCTCTCGAAAGCCGAAGCAACTCGAGAGCGACAAAGACAAAAACAGTTGCTCAACAAAAGTCGCCCGTGTGCGCCCGCCCTAAGGGCGGGCGCACACGGGCGACTTTTTGTTGCGCAACTGTTTCGTGTTTCCTACGAGGCCTATGCATTTGAACCAAGGCGCGCACACGAAGCGACGCGACAGCAACGCAACTTTTCAGTTGCTCTGGCCGCCGACAGTAGGGAGACGAAACTGTCTCGGTCTCTCGCCCCTCCCATAGTTTTGATCTACGCGCGCACACGGGCGACAGTTTTGTTGCCGTCTAGGATTATATCTAGAATTAATATCTAGTGCCTAGTGCAAAGTGGTACATATTTTCTCTATTGTTGGCAAAATGGCAGTGAGGGATGAAGATATCGACAGCGATTTAGTTATAAGTGAAGTTGAAAAGAGGCCAGCGTTGTTCGATAAAACTTTAAAGGATTATTCGGACGCCAGTTTGAAAGGCTGATCTTTCAGACATCAGCGGGTGAACCCAATATATTCTTTTCCTTTTATTTTTCCTGCGTCACAAATCACTGCAGTCTGTACTAAATCCATGTTCACTGTAGGTACTACGAAATCAACGAAAATGAATCTGCTGTCAAGGCAACAGTTGCTCATCGTGTGCGCGCTCTCGAAAGCAGAAGCAACTCGAGAGCGACAAAGACAAAAACAGTTGCGCAACAAAAGTCGCCCGTGTGCGCCCGCCCTAAGACGGGGATTCCCAACCGACTCCCGAGTTGACCTTGCGAGCCCAACCTACTCCTGTGAGAGAACAAATTGGAATGGTCAAACGACTCCCGAAGGATAATAGTAGGACCTCCCGCCCTGGCTGAAATCAGAGAAGTGTGACCAACCGACTCAGGGGGGAATAAAATCAATCAACTAGAACGGAATAAATTTAGTGAGTTGAAGCTATTATTATATTAATAAACGGACCGATACACAGAAATAGTTATTGCCGATGTTAAGAAACATCTTGTCATTTGAGTGTTAACAATACTAAAAAAAAATGCGTTGTCGTAGGGGGCGTCTAGTCGCCAGTGGTCTGTGTTCATGACGGTACGTTTATCGTCGAATTAAATCTGGGGGACACCCCCAGACCCCCGGATTATAGCAGTTTAGATCAAGGATCAAAGCAAGGAACATGTTTTTCGAATAGGTACATGATGACAGAAGATATGGAGATATGTAGAAAAACGTCTGCCAATTCGAGTAGGCACTATAGCTTCCTCACTTGAATCACGTATTATAGACTAGTTGGGTAGGTTCGTCATGATACGGGACCATCTGCGATCCAACCTGCGTGTACCCTAAAAATGTCATCTCTCTACGACTATTTTTCGCGTAGTTAGAAGTGTTATAAGGAAACGGTCAACATTTCATGTTCGCGCATGCGGAGAGGGAAATTACAGTAAGATTCCAATGAAGTTCATACGGAACCATCAAAGTATTATACTGATCAACCCTCCAAATGTGAACTCATTTCAACGATAATTAAGGTAGTTATGGGCACTTCAAGTATTTCACGTTTGCGCATGCGCAGACTAAACGATTTTAATGATTTTGAAAAGGGACTGTGGGTGCTTAACCCTACAAAATAAAAATCTGACTCCAAAAATAACGGTGAATTATGACCTGGTTTTTATTGCGATAATACAAACTTATAACCTTTCTTAGCAAATTCTTGAAGGAAAAAAAGAACCGTGCACATGTATCGAGAACTGAATTCTTGAGAAAAAAAAAACTTTTGGGAATAGCTTGTGAACATATGAAATATCATGAATTAAATTAAATTAAACAACTGTAGTGACGCTACAGTCACTCCCCCCTCGAAGAAAGAGACCCGCCGAGTTGGAGTCCCTGGAGCTCCCGTTGTGTTTGGTGAAAGAGGCGGTGGGTCTTCCAAGGCCTCCACAGACTGCCCAAGCGGTGCGAGATTGTAGGCGGGCTTTAGGCGGTCTATGCCGACGGTTGTGTCCTTACCCTTGATTGTCACCTTGAAAAACTTGCCCGTTCTCTCAATGACCGGATACGGTCCATCGTAAGGGGCTTGCAGCGGTCGCCGGAGAGCATCATGCCGCACGAACACATGCGAGTACGATTGCAGGTCCTGGTGCACAAACGTGTTCCTTGCCCTGTGCCGATTATTTGGAACAGGTTTCAATAGTTCCATGGTGCGCTGCAACTGGGAAACGAGCTATGAAGCTTCTTGCTCCGCCGGAGTGTCAAAAAACTCGCCTGGCAGCGGAAGTGTGGTACCATATACCATTTGCGACGTAGAAGCTTTCCAATCTTCATGGACTGCAGAACGGATGCCTAGGAGGGTAACTGGGAGGCGCTCAATCCAATTTGGAGACGCATGTGCACGAAGGGACGTCTTTAGAGAGTGATTCAGCCGCTCGACCAAACCATTTGCCGCGGGATGGTAGGGCGACGTGTGGATGTGGCGCATTCCTAAAACTTTTGAAAGTGAACGAAACAACGAAGATTCGAACTGGCGTCCCTGGTCGGTTGTAATCTTTAGCGGTACCCCAAAACGACTGATCCAGCCACAAAGGAGAGCCCGAGCAACGGATTCAGCTGTGGAGTCAGCCACAGGGATACACTCTGGCCAGCACGAGAAAGGGTCGATACATGTAACGCAGTACGAATACCCCTGACATGGTGGAAGTGGGCCTATGACGTCGACGTGAATGTGAGAAAACCTTCCTCCCGGAACCACGAATTCGCCCAGAGGGCTGACTGTATGCCTCTGAACCTTGGCACGTTGGCAGTTGGTGCATGCGCAGGTCCATTATTGGCAATCATGAGTCATAGATGGCCAAATGAACCTCGCCTTCAGCATCTTCAGCGTGGCTTTGTTTCCTGGATGGGAGAGATTATGGACGATATTGAATGCGACCTGCCGAAATTTTTGAGTGATATAAGGGCGCACACGTCCCGTAGATGTGTCGCAGTAAATTGGAACGCTGGAATTGTACATGCTGATTTTGAAAAACTTACATGAGGTGGAGTCTAGCAAACCCTTCAATTCAATGTCGGCTTCCTGCTCCTCCGCGAGCTTGACCCAATCGATTTCATTCATGGAGGTGACAGCTTCGACTCGAGACAGTGCATCTGCGACGACGTTATCCTTCCCCGAAATAAACCGAATATTGGTAGAAAACTGGGCGATGAAGTCCAAGTGACGAGCTTGTCGCGGACTCGCCCTTTCTAAATTTTTCTGAAACGCAAACGTTAGTGGCTTGTGGTCGGTAAAGATTGTGAAAATGCGGCCTTCCAACAAGTCCTTGAAATGTCTTATGGCTTCATAAATGGCAAGGAGTTCTCGGTCGTAGGCGCTATAAAGCTTCTGGGATGGACTTAACTTCTTGGAGTAAAAACTCAATGGTTGCCAATACCCCTCGACTAGCTGTTCCACCACTGCACCTATTGAAATGCCTGAGGCGTCGACTGATAATGCGAGAGTGGCATCGTGAACCGGATGTGCTAGGAGTGTAGCCCCAGCCAAACTCTCCTTGCACTGGTTAAAAGCTAGCTCTAGCTCGGGAGTCCACTGAGCGGGTGTTTTGTCTCGCTTCTTGCACCCGTCATGCAGCGCGTGAAGCATGGCCTGACTCTCGGCAGCATGTGGCATAAATGGGCGGTAAAAATTGATTTTCCCTAGAAAACGACATAAGTCTGCAATGGTTGCTGGCTTGGGATAGTCCCTTATTGCTGCTACCTTTTCTGTGAGTGGACTGATACCTTCGGAAGTGATTAAATGCCCAAGGAATTTAACTTCTGCCTGACCAAACGTGCTTTTAGAGGTGTTGACTACAACTCCATACTGGCGAAACCGCTGAAAGAGTGTTTCGAGATGAGCCAGGTGCTCCTCCTCGTTTTTTGAAGCCACAAGCAGTCATCAATATAGGGGAAACAAAAATCAAGACCCTGCGTCACTGCATGGATAAAACGTTGAAAGCTCTGTGCAGCATTCCTCAAACCAAAGGTCATGACTGGGAATTCAAACAAACCAAAAGGTGTTATAATGGCTGTTTTCGGAATATCTGCCGGCTCCATAGGAAGCTGGTGATAAGCCTTGACAAGGTCGACTGTACTAAAAATGTTTTTCCCTGCGAGAGTGTGAGTGAAATCACGAATATTTGGAAGAGGGTAACGATCCGGAATTGTGATGGCGTTGAGGGCCCGGTAGTCCCCACATGGCCTCCAGGACCCATCTTTCTTTGGGACCATGTGCAGCGGGCTGGACCATGGACTGTTGGATGGTCGGCAAATACCCTGTTCGAGCATGTAAGAAAATTCGGCTCGTGCAATAGCCTCCTTTTCAGGAGACAATCTCCTTACTCGTGCACAGATGGGAGGTCCCTCAGTCAGAATATGGTGTGTGACAGAATGTTTTGGAGGACGCTTGCCTACCGAATTTGGATTTGTTAAATCGGCGAAACGAGAAATGAGGGCTTGATACGGAGAATTGTTTGGCGGACCTACTGCAGAAATTCCAGTGCATGAAACGTCTTGAAGGATCCCCGAAACGTGAAGAGAAGTAGAGTTGTCGATTACTCGCCGACCCTTGATATCAACCAATAAACCAAAGTGATGGAGGAAATCGGCTCCCAGGATGGCCTTGTCTACCGCAGCTACAATGAAAGGCCAGCGGAAAGCGCGGCGTAACCCAAAATCCAGTTCGAGAATTTTCTGCCCATATGTGGCGATGATGGTCCCATTGGCAGCGTACAGTTGGAACTCGCCTGATTGTGGAGTGATACTAGCGCGATTAGTTGGAGGAATAACTGAGATATCCGCGCCACTATCGACTAAAAACTGGTACCCTGTGGACCTATCATAGACAAAAAGGCGACGTTGAGTATGGGCCGCTGCGTCAGTCGCCTCTAGCGACGGCCGTGGAGGTTTTCCGGAGTCTCGATGGTGGATTTGGATTGGTCGCTGCTGAAAAGGTACATGGAGAAATACATTTGAATGCTTTATGCCTGTACCGACGGTGAAATTTGCACACTCCTTCAACATGAGTGGGCTCCGAACCTCCTCGAGAGCGGGACTTACTGCGTGCCCGCGTTGTCCTCTCTTGCAGAGCTGCCTCGATTTGTGAGGATAAGTTGCGAATTTCTGTCAAAATTTGATCTAAAGTAGTGCGGTTAGAATTTTGTGCAATTTGGGAGGTACGAAAGCTATTATTATCGCTCGAACTACTGGGCTTTTGTTGCATTATGGCACTTACACTAGGACCAGAAATGGAAAAGACTTCGTTTATTTTGTCTGCCATAGTAGTGAGCTGGCCTAAATCGTCTGAACTTGTAGTGAGGATGGCCTGAATTTGGGTAGGAAGTCGCTGGAGCCACAAGGACTTGAGTAAAGCATCACTTTACCTCCGGAGAGATCTCTCATCTCCCGTAGAAGCTGAGAAGGGCGCTTGTCCCCGAGCTCCAGGTCACTGAGGAGTTTCCGCAGCTGCTTCTCCTCTGAATCGGAATAGTGGTCTTCCAGACGCTGCCTTAGAGTCGTGTACAGGTTTTCGGCAGGCGGTTGCAGTACGATGTCACTAACGCAGGCGAGAACATCGCTCTCAATAGCTCTGACCACAGTGTGGTATTTCGTTACATCGCTGGTAATCCCGGCATTGAAAAATTGCGAATCCAATTGGCGAAACCAGAGTTTTGGGTTTGTCTTCCAAAAAGGCGGAACTTTGACGGACACTCGACTCACCTGTACCGTTGGTACCGGTTGATTTACCTCAGGCTGATGAGGAAAAGCTGGCCCGGGAGGCAGACGAGGATCCATTTCGCAAAACGAGCTCAGATCACGACGGGGTCACCACTTTTGTGGGTGTTTAACCCTACAAAATAAAAATCTGACTCCAAAAATAACGGTGAATTATGACCTGGTTTTTATTGCGATAATACAAACTTATAACCTTTCTTAGCAAATTCTTGAAGGAAAAAAAGAACCGTGCACATGTATCGAGAACTGAATTCTTGAGAAAAAAAAAAACTTTTGGGAATAGCTTGTGAACATATGAAATATCATGAATTAAATTAAATTAAACAACTGTAGTGACGCTACAGGACCATCTGCGATCCAACCCGCGTATACCCTCAGAATTTCAGCTCTCTACGACTATTTATCGCGTAGTTAGAAACGTTACAAGGAAATGGTCAACATTTCATGTTCGCGCATGCGTAGATCAAAGTTACATTACCATTCCAATGAAATTGATTTTGAACTACCGAAGTATTATTCCTGACCGACCCTCCCAGTTTGAATTGATTTCAACGATATTTAGGGTAGTTATGGGTGTTCCAATTATTTCACGTTTGCGAATGCGCAGACGAAAGTTACAGTACTTTTTCAATGATTTTTGTATGGGACCATTTGTGAGTCAAGCCGCACCTACCCTCGAAATTTCAGCCCACTTCGACCATTATTTCGGGAAGTTATGGGTGTTGCAAGGAATTACCACAGACAGACAGACAAGATGTCTGAAACGGAAAATGGTATTGGAAATTTTCATTTTGGAGGACATGAAATTTTTTTACACAATCACGAATCCAAGGCTTCCCTGCCTTCGGTAGTGAGGAAGCAAAAAAATGTCGTGGGATTTCCAAGCCTCGGACCAGCAACCTAACGCAATGTCGTGTAATACACGTCCTCAGCTGCTTTTGGCGTTTTTCGGGTAGGTAGAACCCCCTCGGCAGTTTTCGGCGGAGTGGGGTCTGGTCATGCTCTCCTCGGAGTTGGGAGGCAGGAGTGGGGTAGAGGGAGAACTGTGCGGGCGACAGGGAGGGGAGCTGAGTTCACCTGGACTGGACGCGGACATTTTCCAGCCTGGTTTACTCCCGTAAAAAGATGTTCCTTGTTAAAAAACACGCATTATTATACTGTCTGCTCTTCTTCAGTTGCTTCTTCCCAATGTGGCCGGAGTTTGGTTGATTAAAACGATATCTGAGCTTGGGTACATGTCTCTTACTAAAATTCCTAAAAATCGCGTGTAAATGATAAAAATAATCAAAACATGACATGGGGTTAGTATTTGACGGTATTCTTTGGAAGTTCGCTAATACGATCATGCTGTATGACTGGTTAATAGTTACAAGTTATATTAGTTTAAAAAATACTTGCGTTTTTAGGTACCTACGTATCTATACCTAGATACCTATCTATATCTCGGTACCTATCTATACCTAGGTACCTACCGTATATATATCTTGTACTAACTACCACAATCGACTGACCTTTCTGAGAGGAGTCCCTGGATTCTCTGGTCTACATCAGAGGCATTTCAGGGTGGGTGTGCTCGTTACCACCGAAAAACACTGCACCGATTGTCTTCAAATAAGCCTTACACCGATATTTATTTTTCCCCGCACATACCCACCTATCTCCCGTCTTTAAAATGTTAAGGAACACAAATTTGAAACTATTGTATACGCGCACTTCTCTTCCTCGTTGGGTTCCACCTTCCACAGTCACATCCATCTGGACGATTAACTTGCTCAAACTGCACTGACAGGGATACGAGGGCAGCCGTGCACCTCAGTTATCACATTCACCTTTCATCTCGTTTCATCAGGTCTTATGTTGACAAACACTTTTCGAGGGAGTCGGTTGGGACGCGCTATTTTTAATTTCGCCTGACGCTTGCCTGCCTCGGGAGTCGGGGAGTCGGTTGGCCCAGTTCTTCGGACCACCCTTTCAGTTTTGCTCCTACGGGAGTCCGTTGACCGTCCCCCTTGTAAGAAACTGAACAAAATGGTGAGGAGTTGGGGACTACCAGTTCATCCATCGTGGAACACTCGGACCTGAGATTAGTTCGGAAAAGTGTAATATGCCTCCCTTAGCAGCGGTATGTGTGTGTACATGCGCAAACGTGAAATCCTTCAAACGCCCTTGGTTTACTCTAGTCTAGACGGAATGTTTCCCTTTCACAACTATTGGCTATTTTCCATTGCCCAAACGGGCTCTGTCCCCAGACTTATCCGTTGCCGAAATGGGCGCTCTTTTCGCCGAAATGGGCTGTCACTTTTGAAACCATTCGCCGAAACGGGAACCTCAGGAAAGAGGCTATGGCTATATGTTATTCTTATCATGTGACAGTCTTTTGCTAATGATCAGGCCGCAATTTAGATAGAGGTTTTTCTTTCACTCTATCACTGCCACGTTTTGATATGTTTCTGATAAATCAGATATATGAGATTGATAGGTATCTGATAGAATGGGATGTCAAACACTATCACTTAAGGATGACTCATCCATGTTGATAGATTTTTGATAGCATGCAAAACCAAATGGTAGGTTCCCGATAGATGAGTTTTGTCATGTGATAGTTATCTGATAGGTGCCTCATAGTTGTCTGATACTGCGCCACTTGAGGGCAAATTAGGCCAAAGAGTAGATAGATACCCTTTGATAGGGAACTGATAGGAAACCGATAGTGGGTATGTTCATCTATCTCTGAGAATGTGTATTTTTCTCAGTGTGATTTTTAAATATTTTTTATTATTTATGTTGCACTATAACATCCCATAGAGTGTCTAAAAAGTACTTGTTCTTCTTCTTCCCATGGTGCGGCGATCCTCTAGAGAACCTGGGCCTCCTCAACTGTCCTCCCCCACTCGTCCCTCCTGGAGTGCGCCATCTCCTGGCACCAAGACTTCTCAGGTCGGCCTCAACATCATCCACCTATCTCATGCGAGGGCCTGCCCTCCATCTGCTGCCTTCTGGCTTTCCGTACAGAACTCACCATCCGCTCCTCGTGACCCGCCCAGCGCAGTCTGCTCTTTTTGATGACACAATTTCAGGTTGCTGTAAAGCTCCCGCAGCTCCTCGTTTGTGCGTATCGTCCAGCGAAGTAAAGTAAGGTAAAGTAACAGCCATTTCAGGCTGGGGCTTTTCGTCCTACTGCCCTGCCAGCGTCGCGGTCGGGATCAGCTGTCCTCCAATGAGAGGATCAGAATTCGATCTGATCATTTAGCTCTTTACTTGGCTACTCATTGCCTCGCCCCCTTGAGTGGAGAGGGGTTCGCTCAACAGCTGCATGGGTCATACTTGGACGTGTCACCACGTGTCACGGCGGTCATCCATCCAAGTACTAACCGCGCTCGAGGTATCTTAACTTCGGTGATCTCACGGGAACCGGTTGATTCCACCTGATAGGGCCGTCGTCAGAAATGACAAAGAAACAAATGATTCCTCCATCGAAGTTCCTCGGCACTGAAGACTGGCCCGAATATTCGTCTGGGGGTTTTCCGCTTCTTCCCATTTCTCAAAAATAATTATTGGTTTATAAATATCATTAGATTTGAAGAATTTGGGGAAAAAATGAGCTTGGGGTCCTGTAGACCCCAAGGTGTCAGATTGTGATGTTAAAATAACGGTGTCGTTCTATGGATAGTTATTCTCTGTACTTCCAAAATGACGAAGACGGGAAACTATCAGAAATTCAATGTCGAAAGTAATGACTAACGTTTTTTAGGAATCGAACATCCAAATGACAAAGTATTTAGAATTTCTTCAAGATGTCATCATACTGAAGATATAATTTCCAACTATCACATAAGTAAAAGTAGCCACAGTGGAATAACCGAAATATTTTTTTTTTTAATTAAAAGAACATACCTACCTCCTTTTGGCCCAAGTGGACGAAAATAAACAGAGTTTTATAAGTCGTCACGAACCCTGTTTAGTCAGGAAGTACGACCGTAATCCAATCAAACTCAAATTTAGTATCACTCCCGCTACACTCATACATTCGCTGCATTCCCGCTACATTCGAGATTCTATATTTAGACAAACTAACTCTGGATGGAACTAAATTTCTAACCGTAATCGCCGCCTTCACTAAATGCGCTTAGACGTATTAGGTATTTAATCTCAAATACTAGCCTAGACGTTGTGAAGAATTTACTAAGAACTCATAGAACAGGTGGACTTGGAAAAGAAACCAGATAACTCCGAGACATCGTAACACAAAAACCAATATCCACTTTGCCAATGTGAAAAGACCTAGAAACTTAGGTATCTACTCCAAATAGTTCCTTAGTTCTAATAGTTCAAATAGGTAATTCAACTACACGGACCACGAAAATAAGTAATGGTTAGGTACTTGTAGACTGACGCACGAATTCCAGGTTCACCGAAGCAGCACTGCGTTGAGAAACCCACACAGAAGCGGAGGTAGCTCCGCCCATCACTTTTTCCATTTTCACATCCATTTAAACCGTTGTAGTGTAAGAAAGTTCAAAGACATTTTTATAAAAACTCCTTTCCTCCGGTAACCAATTTGACTTATATGTATGTATAAATAAATAATTTCAGGCATGGATCCAGAGCGCTCTCAACAGAAAGGAATCGAAAAATTGTCCAAAATCCAAGTATTGAACATTTTGGCTCCATTTTTCTTCGAAAATTCGCTATAATTGAAATTAGTTTTCCAAAGTCTACGAACATTCCTTTTTTCCACTGAACTGGAGCAAATCAGGTAGTTCTACAGTGTTCACTCTTGGCAAAAACTAGGTGGGAGACGATAACAATCAAAAGATCGGTGGTTCAGCGATCTAAGTGAAGCAAAAGTGTTGGTGTACTATCGTAGGCAAGCATGGGCCTATCGCTGGGACTTAGTGGGGGAGTTCCGTTTCAATTACCATTATGTAATTTTCTAATTTTTGTTGAATAAATCACCTCATTCACTCACCTCATGTATTATAAAAAATAGGAAAGTACGCTACTTCGAAAATTCGGTCGCATGGTCATGCGGCACAATCGAAACTTTTTGGAAATCCCTCAAATCGATTTGGAATTTTTTTAAATTTGAAATTATCTTCTTAAATTGATTTGGAAAACCGTCATTTAAATTTACAAATTAATGCTATAAATACTGCCCGTGGAGTGCGTCACATTCAAAAGCCGTTTTATCAGCTACAACTATAAATCACTCGGGGGAAGGTTTGTGGGTTTCCAAGGTAAATGAATTGAGAGGTTGGTCTGGTAGGAGTCGAAGCAACAGTCGCTGGGAGCCAGCCGGTGGAGATTCAGGTGACTCCAGAGTTAGTTTTGACAAATGTACTCGGATTGTGGCGACATTTGAGGGGAGGGTTGTGCCGGGTCTTCCTCTGCCGTCCTTGTGGAAATTCTAACTGGAGTGTTGGGAGCGGATGGGAAAACCTTACACCTCCTACTCCTACCCACCCATTGCCACCAGACCAGTTTCCTTTCACCAGAATTGGCCCTTATCTTACATCCGTCTTACCTCCCCTCCGCCATCCAACTTTCCGAGAGTTCGCTGCCTCATCGATTATAAATTCCTCTTTCATTCCGTTTCATTACTCGGTCGTTTACAAGCAGCGATTTCAATCCGGGGATTCCGTTAGGGGCGTTCAAACAAGCCAATCTGTGACGGTGATGAATCGTTTTGGCATAGAGTCCGTTACGATTTGACTCACAGATTAGAAAATGTAAAAACGCTGCAAAGTCACATGGGTTTATTATTCTATTGGACATACGTACAGAAATGCTGGCTGTTCATTTATTGTTTCTTTCATCTGCAATAATTGAAATAGCTATTTCTGATGGTTTCCACCAATTTTGGCCTCCAAAAACACAAATTAGGCACTTTTTTTCTTTCTTTTTTTCATATTATCTTTGATCATTGATGGTGCCTTTAATTGTCCTGATTCACCTGTTGAAACTTTTTCTAGTGTTACTGTACAAGTTGATGGGGATTTCAGATAATTTCCCACGTTTTTGATCCGTAAAAAATGAATTTTGGGTGTTGAACCTTCGTTACAACCTCATCTCCTCACTCTTTGGTCAAAATCGACTTCATATTCGGAATTCTCGCTCTAAAAAACATGAAAAAAGATACTTCAAAAGCTCATTTTAATAAACACCAAAAAACCCTATTTTTACACCATTTTTTCACCCAGAACACCCCTGGGTATATTCCGATCGGGCTGCAAAGTTTCGGGACACAACTAGGGCCCAAAGGGAAAGAATGAATTTTTTAGATCGAAAGTGAAGTAATTATGGATGATACGGCGTACGGCCGACGGACATTGCATATTTTGGATCTACGAACCCTGAAACGTAAAAGAAAAAAGTTTGGGGGGGTGTTATAAAATGTTATTGCTGAGCGAATACATAGGTGTATTATTCACAGAATAATAAACCAAAATAACGATCCCCAATTTTTAAAAAATAGCATTGCTTTCGAAATGTTCCGTACGAAGCGTTTCAGTTTGCAAAACTGAATAACAGAGGTACTTCCAGTGCTCATAAACCCTCCATTAGATGCACATGAACTGCGCTCAGTATGCATTGTATACATGGTAGTGACCTGAAGTCCGTACTTGGAACATGTTTTTACGTTGACCATCTTCCACGACAAATATTCCCATAATTATACCGAAACTTATTTTGAAAGTAGAGCACGAACAGTTGTCTGCACCTCATGTCCCAGGTTTTCTATATACCTATACTGCGCCTATATAAATAACCGTTAAAGACTTTATAACTAGGGACTTTAATTTGCACATTTTGCATAGGTATGTGTTTTTATCGTGTATATCGTTCTAATTTTCCGTTTTGAGGGTATCTGAAGCGTTTGGCGTGTGTTAAATTGAGATTTAAATAACATATTTTGCATATTTTGTTCGATTTCGGAGATTTTTGCATATTTTGGCCGTTTTGTGCATAGTTCTGCATTTTTAATCGAAGTTGGGGAATTTCCCTATTTTTTGACATTCCGATCGCCAAATCCTCCGAGATATGTGTTTCTGAAAAGGGGTCACAGATATTCTTAGGCCATTCACCGTTTAATCCGTGTACCTGGTAGGAAGTTCAGAAGGTACAAGAGGAAAGAGCTGACTGGCCAGGGGAAGCAGGCGAGGCATTAAAGGTGCGGCGACACTGCCACCGGACTTGACTTGACTTGACCTCACTTGCGTGCCCGTCTTAACCCATCCTTTGTATTTCAAAGGGGAGCGGCGAGACTGCGACCGGACCTGACTCGACTTGACCGGAGCCACCCACCTGACTCCGTTCTGAATCCGGTCTGGATGGGTTGAGACCTGACTCCGGTCCCCCCTCTACCGCGATTTTCAACCCCTCGCACCCCAACGAGCCATCCAACGCAGCCTCCACTGCTCTTTTCTCATCCTAAAATAGTTTTGAAATTGAACATCGTTCAATTTGGCGAATAGGGTGTGAAATTCACCGTATTGTGAACTCGTTCGGAAACATATGGCGACATCCACGACTCATTCAAAGATAGAAAACTTGTCACTACAGTAGAAGTCGCTTAGTAGAAAGGTGGTTAAAGGAATAAGTCGGATATAAGGATTGAAACATTCAGGTCCCGATCGGCTGTATGTAAAGACACATTGAATTGGCCTGTTATAGTGATCAAAAGGTCGGTTATAGTGATTAGTTTTCTAGTTTTTGGATGTTAAAAGTCGGCGAAATAGGTAAAAAGGGCTGATATCTCCTGAAAATGGTATATATTCACCAAAAGTGGTACCTATTGAACGATGATCCGAAACAGAAGATAGGTAACTAACTGCCTATAGGTTTTAATGAAGATTCCTAAAAAAAAAAATTAATCAAAATTAGGTCAGTTCTGGGGTGTCACATTCGCCAATCTCGGTAAAAATAGCTAAAATCACCACAAAGTAGAAGTCGCTTATAGAGATTGGTCGCTTATAGTGATTGCTTCCAGTCGGTCCCAATTCGATCACTGTAAGCGACTTCTACTGTAGTTCTATTTCTTCATCAGAATCGGATTCTGATTCTAAATCACAAAGAATGGCTTCCATTTCGGAGGACATACTCTTGTGACGTCTAAGAACAAACTGGACTGGTTGGAGTCCGGTGACGCCGGTCAAGTCAAGTCCTGTGGCAGTGTCGCACCCCCCTCCGGTCGCCAGTCCGGTGGCTCCGGTCAGGTCAAGTCAAGTCCGGTGGCAGTGTCGCCGCACCTTTAAGGGGGGACCGGAGGCTTCCTAAAGATTCCTGGTTGCGGTATAGCCTACCTTGCCGTGGTAAGGGGTGGGTGTTAATGCAGGTAACGTAGTTGTGGCAGCTCCCCCCCCCCCCACCATCACACTTTGTCGAGCGCTCGGCGCTCTTTGTTTTTTTGCGAGGGGCTGAATATGAAAGGGAGGTCCTCTGTTTATCGAGATCCACAGATGGAACTTGAACTTGAATCCTAAACACAACTGGTCTCTCACTTCACTCCTGCCTCCACAGCTCTAGTTTCTAGCACCTATATCTTGTACCGAAATTTTCATTGAAAAACAAGCTTTCTAAGTTCCACTCATGCAGCATGATCAGATGACAGCATAATTACTATAATAAATGCTAATTATAATAACTATATTATAATAAATGCTATGAGGGACAACAGTCCCAAATACAATAAGAGGCTTTTCACATTCAATTTAAATTAAATTGCATTACCGTCCGGTACCTAGTAAGGGAGAGCGATTCCCCAATCTACAAAACTTCGGTGCCTACAATTCTACAATTTCTTTGTAACGACATTTTTCGAAAACCGCATTTTATTAGGAGTACCTCCTTTTTTGTTCTAATTGCCATACTAGTAAACGCTTCTTTTTGGTTTATTATTCTGTGAATAATACACATAGGTATGTATTCGCTCAGCAAACAATTTTATAACACCCCCTCAAAATTTTTTCTTTTCCGTTTCAAGGTGCGTAGATTCCATAAATGCAATGTCCGTCCGCCGTATCACGTGTACCGGCTTCATTTTAGGTCTAAAAAAGTCGTTCTTTCGCACACATGCTCCATTTGGGCCCTAGTTGTGTCCCGAAACTTTGCAGCCCGATCGGAATATACCCAGGGGTGTTATGAGTGAAAATGTGTACAAAAATAGGTACTTTTTGTGAGCTTTAGTAATATGTTAGTAATATGAGCTTTTGAGGTATCGTTTTCTATGTTTTTGGGGACGAGAAGACCGAATATGAAGTCGATTTTGACCAAAGAGTAGAAAATTGAGGTTCTACCAAATCAGCTCCCAAAATTGATTCAGCTCCCAAAATTGATTTTTTATGAGTCAAAAGCCTGGAAAATCGTCTGAAATCACCACCAATTTGTATAATAACCCTAGAAAAAGTTTCAACATGTGGATCAAGACGATTAAATGGCACTACCAATGGTCAAAGATAATTTTTAAAAAAAAGGAGCCTACCTAATTCGTGTTTTGGGGGCCAAAATACAATCATTTTATTACACATTTGTAACAATAGGAAGCTAACAAAAATATCGCCGCCGCTGTCCGGATTCCCGCTTTGGATTTGGCTTGCCGGATTTTCCGAAGAGGATTGATCCGCTCGTGTGTGCGTGAATTGGTGGAAAACATCAGAAATAGCTATTTCAGTTATTTTACATGAAAGAAACAATAAATGAAGAGCGAATATTTCTGTAGGTACCTATGTCCAATAGAATAATAAACCCATGTGAAAAGGACTTCGCAGCGTTTTTTTCTAATGTTCTTAGAACATACGTTTTTACAGTTTCGACCTACCAACATACGAAAGAAATGTTTTATAGAAGGGTTTCACAATCAATTCGTGAGTCATGTTGTACTTTACAACATATTTATTACAATATAAAACTCGAATAAAATAATATCACAAGTAAATAATCAAAAACTGTTAGGGCACATCATCACTTCCGTCATCGGCGGTTGGTGGTGTTGGTCCTGAAAAAATAATGTAAGCTGTATTATTCATGAATTATGTTATACTTTTAATCAGTGTATGTGAATCATGTTTAATTTTAACACAATTGTAGCACCTGGAACTGGGAGCCACACAAATATGTACCAATATGCAGTGGCGTAGCCAGGATTGTTGAAAGGGGGGGTTATCGGAAATAGAAAAAAAATACTGTCATGTAGCATGGCTATAAGAGCGAATTTTCAAAGAAATATTCCTGATATTGTGTAAAAAGATGATAAAGCGAGAATCCATACCACTTTTCTTAAAATTATATAACTTTTCGTGATTTTAGCCATTTTTACCGATGTTTGACCCTAATAAAGTCAAATTTGACCCACTTTGTTTTTGAGAAAAATGGTTTTATCATCGAAACAGTCCGTCCGTCGTCATTAACCACCCCACACAACGTCAGGTGAATTAATATTGATTTTACCAATATTGATTTTTACCCCAAAAAATCAAAATCTGACCCCTAATCTGTGTGAAAAACAACTGAAATGGCATTTTTCTGTCTTTACTCAACCTTCCATACCACTTCCAGTGATTTTATAGCAATTGTTTGCAATTTTAGCAGTTTTTACCGACTTTTGACCCCTAAAAACTCCAATTTGATCCCCTTGGAATTTGAAAATTGCTCATCTTCGAACTCATCCTCTCGTTTGGCAATACAAACGTTTTGGAGAAATCTGGAATTTTTGAGCCTACCCACGGACAGATATCATCTGGAGTGGCACATAAATCTACGTAATATAAATGTTTGCTAAAATCTAGGGATGAACTGAGGATGCTCTGAAACGGATTTGCCTATAAAAATATTTCAAAAATTCATGTTCTGAAAATGTTACCCATTGCAATAGCTTTATTTTCTTTGAAAATTCGGTATAATAACATTACAAAGAAAGCCGAATTTAAATTAAATTTAACAAAGCACTAAATGTTACAGATAACGTTAGGTAAGATAAACTGAAGAAACACAACATTTATTTGGGTACAATGTTCGCGAATTTTCAAGGAAAATGAAGCTATTGCAATGGGTCCAAAATTTTCAGAACATCAGTTTTTGAAATTATTTTATGGGCAAATCCGTTGCAGATCAACCTGATTTCATCCTTAGATTTAAAAAAAATGTATACGTATATATTATATATATATATATATATTTATTTATTTATTTATTTATTTATTTATTTATGTGTCACTCCAGACGATACCTGACCTTGGTTACGTGATAAAAATTCCAAACTTCGCCAAAATGTGCTTATTGCCAAACAAAAGGGTAAGCAATTTTCAAAAATTTGAAGGGGGTCAAAAATTGGTAAAAACTGCTAAAATTGATATATAAAATCACTGAAAGTTGCATGGAAGGTTGAGTGAAGACAGACAAATACCATTTCAGTGGCTTTTCACACAGAATAGGGGTCTAGTTAGTATTTTTGGGGGTCAACAATTGGTATCAAGGGCTAAAATCAGAATTATTCACCTGAAGTGTGGGATGGTGACGGTGAGGGACTATTTCGGTAAACATTTTTGTCAGAAAGAGCGGGTAACATTTGTTGTATTACCTTGTACTACTTGTTACCTTGTTACTACTTGTTACCTTGTTACTACTTGTATTACCTTGGAGCTGTCGCCAGGAGATCATCAAGCTCGACTATGGGAATTGGATCCTCCTACAGCAAAATGTTTCAACAAAGAATTAGAATTTTCAGAACTACATAAACATTACTGTCCAAAATAAATTACCAAATCTCAATAGTTACTTTATTCTAAACTTCTTCTCGTCCCCAAAAACATGGAAAACGATATCTCAAAAGCTCATGTAACAAATATGTTACTAAAACACAAAACGCACCTATTTTTATACACATTTTCACTCATAACACCCCTGTGTTTTAGTACATGAGCTTTTGAGGTATCGTTTTCCATGTTTTTGGGGACGAGAAGGCCGAATATGAAGTCTATTCTGACCAAGGAGTGGAAAATTGAGGTTCTACCAAATGTTCAACTCCCAAAATTGATTTTTCTTGAGTCAAAAATCTGGGAAATCGTCTGAAATCACAATCAGTTTGTACAATACACTAGAAAAAGTTTCAACGTGTGGAACAAGAAGATTAAATGGCACTACCAATGGTCAAAGATAATTTGAAAAAAAAAAGGAGCCTAATCCGTGTTTTGGGGGCCAAAATTGGTGGAAACCATCAGAAATGGCTATTCGAATTATTTCACGTGAAAGAAACAATAAATGAACAGCCAAAATTTCTGTAGGTATGTCCAATAGAATAATAAACCCATGTGACAAGGACTTCGCAGAGTTTTTGAAATCTAACCACCCTAAAACGGGAAAGAAAAAGTTTTGAGGGGGTGTTATAACAATTTTTTGCTGAGCGAATACATAGGTGTATTATTCACAGAATAATAAACCAAAAATACTAGGTAAGTGCTTCCGGGACACCACTGTACACAATTCTGGCGCCTACTAACAATACAGGAAAATGTACAGTTATAATGTACGTGAACAGATGGGGCATAACGTCGAATTTGGATAAATATAATATTATATATCCTGAATTCAGCGGACTGCAAGCTTGATATTACGAGTATTTTGAAAGGTTCACAAATTCATTAAGCATTCCTAAATCTACGGAGAACTACAGCAAACGCGTACTTTCTAACATACCTCGGCACCACTGGCTCTACTATGCCATCAAAACATAGTTTTATATTATAATTTCCAAGTTGGGAGGTTTATACGAATATTAGTTATCCTCCGAATCCCAAGCCCCCAAAATTAGCCGTTGTAAGCGGGCCAAACCTCAGCAGCAAATGTAAGGCGTCTTACGAGTCAAGTTAGGTACTCTACCTTTCATTTCATTTCAGAACATACATTATTGAAGCCTACAGGTACCTATAACACCGCGCTACATTCACACGGACGGACGGACACACCAGTGCAAATCGAGACGGCCAAGTAGACTAACGTTCGAATTAGTTCATTATAATATTATGATGTCAACACTAAAATTTAGGTACATGCCTATAAATATCTTGAACTTATTATAATAACTTCCTCTGATTCGAAGATAACAAATCATAAATACGTAGCAACTAAGGTATAAATAAGTATAAGTAAGGTATAAGTAACTTACCTCGGTGATTGCTACTTTTTTTCTCTCTTGTCTGTGATTCCTGTAATTGCTTGTTTCTGCTCAGCCTCTTGCTGAAACATTTCTTCTTTGGCATTTCGGTCGAGAATTACTGCATACAATTCAGGGCTACGAGTGTTGGCTCTTGGCTGACGTGAACACAGGTGGTGCGCGTAGGGGTGTGGGGTCATCAACCCCCCTGCGCGAGGCTGCTGGCATCTAGCGCCAGACGCGTGAACCCCGTTCACCCACAACTACATGGGCTGGTCATTCCCGCCACAAGGAATTCCCCAGCAGAATTTCCAACTTTTCTCTGGCAATAATCAGCCGATTTTAGTGGTTCTTGCGGCATTCTTCCTATTTTTATACGTTTCAGGGCAATGCACTATGGAAATTCGAAACGTAAATTTCAATATTGTACCTAAATTGGAAAATTTCCGAAATTTGAAATTTCAAGAGTGCATTGCCCGAGAGAATGGAAAAATAGGAAGAATGCCGCAAGAATCATCAAAATCGACCGATTATTGCCGGAGAAAAGTTGGAAAAACCGTTTTATACACCGTCCTGCAAGCTGGATCCTGTCCTACAGCGAAATCCGAAATCCGGATGGCCTTTTTTACTGGAGGTATCAAAAATTTTGAGAGGGCTGCACTCTGACCTCTCATCTGGCCTTACACCAGGTGAACTCTCAGCATTGGAATTTTTACCCATCGTGTCCTGTGGTGTCGAGCGGTCGTTTTCTGACTTAGTTGCTCCTCAGTGACAACCGTAGGATATTTACGGTTGACAGTCTAGAAAAATCAATTGTGATCTAGTGCTATAATTGTGATAGCGAGTGAATTTTTTTGTATAAATGTAAATATTCTACAGTCGAGAAAAAAAGGTGTGTACAGTTTCATTCCATTTTCTTCCTTGATCCTTTTCTATAATTTTTTAAGGACGCGATAATAACTGGAACATAATGTATAGACTACCTGTACGTCTCACAGCAAAATTTAGTTCGTTTTAGAAATATTTTTTTAAAATTTCAACGTAATTTTGCTTGGGGTGCATATTTTGCCCATTTCGAGTACCTACTGTATTTTGGCCAAATTTTGTGCATATAATTCCAGTCCTTATTTATAACATAAATAGATCAAAAATATTTCTTCTTCCTTCCGAGTCTGCCAAGGTAGCGGAAGCTTCGTTTTCATTTTAGAGGGAGTAAAAAAAAAAAACGTGGGTCTCGAAAATCGCAATTTCCACTCGAGTTTCACGTTTTTACGTGGTCGAGCTATCTGAATAAATTTGGTTCGGTGTCTGTTTGTTTGTCTGTCTGTCCGTCTGTGTTTCCGCAAATCTTGCCATGCGCTTAACTTCCTCAGTTGATATCCGGTTTTGCTGACATTTTCAGGGATCATGCGGATTGGGTCCCTTAGATTGTCCCTTACGAATTTCAGAACGGTCGGAGCGTTAGCGTGGTCAAACGCGAAATCTTAAATATTCAGTTTCTCACGAACCTACTTATTATATATCACCTATGAATTTGTCAAGAAACCGATTCCAGAGGTTTTGGATGTGATTATACGATTCTACATTCTACCTGGCCAGAAGTGCATTAACCAGAAGTTGGTTCGTTTTACATTCTAATGTAATGTATGTGCCGTTCAACTTGGCACACATTTGAATTTTACATTCCAAGTAACGAGGAAGCTATGTGCCGTTAAACTTGGCACACATTTCTTTCTTTCTTTTTTTTACTTAAAAATTGTTCAAAATATGAATTAATTTCGTAGAACCAACAAAAATAGGAGCTATGGCACAGAAACACTTGTTTGAATAACAAAAACGTTTATAGGGCTGTCAATTGAGGAAATAATGTTTATATTAGTTTTTGTAGATGTGGCTCGGAAGTTTTCAAGTGGTCGGAAGGGCTATAAATTGTTAAATTTACAGTTTTTTAAATTGTTAAACCCCATTCAAAAAGTTTGCAAATGTAGTGAAATGATAGGTGGATTGACTAGGTGCATCGTACTTCAAAAGTTCGCTCTCGTGGCGATGCTGCATGCTCGGAACTTTTTATTTGACACGGTTTCCCACAGTATCATTGCGAATCATTCAGTTTGGAATTATAGTTGACAGTATTTCCATCAACCTCTTCCCACTCACATAGGCAATACGTTGGTGGTTTTGAATAATAAGGAGAGTAAGTAGTTATGAATAATGCGACCCATTTATGTTGCCCTCTTAATTCCACACCCACACCATCACGATGATCGTCTGAACATGAAGGGTAGCAACGATGAAAATCATTCATATTTTTTGTGTCGAGAGCACCGGAATCGATGTAAATTTGCATATATCGGGAGTGAGTTGATGGGGGCGCAATAGAATATCCGAAGCGACATTAGGAATCCCCTCGGAAAAGGGTGGATCAAGAAGATATTGGTGTAGGCACGGCCGCGCGGCGTTTCGGCGAACGCTCGATTGAATCTAATTCAGTGATTGATTGATCAGTTCAGGTCTTCTGCCTGATCTACTGCCGAAACAATCATACCGCGCTGAATAAACTCCGTACATGCCCCAACATTCATGTGCACCGCCGTAACAGTGATCCTAGAATGGTAGAATGGATAGCGAATTATGAAGCACCGTTTGGCCTCGGTGAGATCGAACGGCGATAAAGGATTCCGGCCGTACCTATGGATTGGAATAAAAAACTGAGTTATGATATCCTTGACTAATGCCACTCAAAACAAAATAAAACGTTATACCGATCAAACCGGTGATCAAACCATCGTCAGGAACAAACAGTGAGGTAGGTATTGTTGTTTTTTGTTACCGACGATTTTTTGATAACCCAAAATAGGTTTCCACGATTTCATTGCGAGTGGTTCGGTTTGTAGTAGCTGTACGAATTGAACCGGCATCCCAAAATAGCGGTAGAAAAGTTTATCATGTTACGTTACGTAGTGTTTCATTCTTGGGAACGTAGGAGTACGGGGAATGTGAACATGAATACGAAATTGCTGATAATCTTTTGTTTCGGTTCATAAACATTAAACAAACGTTTCTTACTACAAACAAATATAATCATGCGTACTTTCATCTGTATATTATTCTTCAAACATTGCAAGTTGAAAGAATTATATCAATGTTACAGGCTCACCAGTATTCGTAAATTATAATACGTGCATGGTTGACAAATATAACATTATGCCTCTTTCTTGAAGGTACGTAATTAACAGTGGGGTCTCAGTCTTCTTTCACAAACCATCAAAGTGGAGCATATTAACAGTCTTACTTAATCTACCAAGTATCCCAATAACACGTATACATGTAGCACGTATACGTATACTTCAAATAAAAGAAATAAATCTCGCTCTTTACTTAGACAGGTACAACAATATCTTCTAAACCAGTTGGATATCCCGCTAAATTACAAGGCCTTCTTGATAAAAGTTACGGTTGCCAAGAGGCCGTAAAACCTGTGTTGAATACATATAGTGACGTTTTCTTTCTTACCATTAATTTCTAATTCCCAAAAGGAGCATGTAGCATGTTTTCATCTTTATTTTTTGTCGATTTTTTAGGAGCATAATTTAAAATTGTTGCAATCCATCCATACATTCTTTGTGGTTTTTCTCTAAGAAGAATGTGGAACTGGGAAGACATTTCCAGGTGAGGGAAATGGGATGGGCAATGTCCCTCGCATTGGCTCCTTTGAACAGAATGAGAGGATGCACTTTTCTTGTAGTAATCAAAAAAATATGTAAGAAGAAATTTCAGTACGTGTGGAAAAATGCCTTCATGCAATTTTGGTTTATTATTTTTAATAATGAACCTTTGGAATCGAGCATGACCAATTTTTTAGCCCCCCCTCCCCCTCAAAATTTGATTGTTTCTATTTCAAGGTATGTAGAATCCGAAAATGCAATACAAAAATTTCTGTCCGTCCGTCGTACACCGTACTTCGCTCTTTTCTTAGTTACCATGAACCAAAATTGACGACATTCGGTTTATAGGTCCGATTTGGGGTCTAGTTGGTCCTCGAAGCTCGGCGTTAATATCAGTCATCCCTAAGGGGTGAATATTAGGGGTTGAGACAACCCGAAGCATTGTAAGTCCTGCCGTTCGTTCTCAGTAAGGCCCAGAAGTTTGCACCGACAGGATTCTTCAACAGGAGGGCGAAAAAATTTTATGCATTCAGCCCAGATATCATTGCTAGGGACGCGGCAACAATCGGGAATTGGCCCGATATAATCATTGCTTGGGAGCACCTGGTTATATTCACGGAGTATGAAGTCTAGTTGGTTGTTCTGTGATATTATTTCATTTGAAAAATGATGGCTCTTTTGGATTTTGTTGATTGGTAGTGAAACTTGAACAAACGTTGAAGTATTATTGATGGGCAAATTATTACACAACGGCAAATCATTACACAACGGTTTATTATCTACCTTATGCTCCATGAATAACTACAGATATCTAATGACTGACTTATTGATTCCCGCGCATTTGTGTGACACTTTATTTCCCGGGCCGGCTCCAGTACTCCATTTAAGGCTTTCCTGGAGGGAGCTCGAGGGTATTGACCACAGAAAACAGTGATCTACGCAGAACACAGGTGAATACAGGTGATACAGGTAAATAATAAACCGTTGTCTAATAATTTGCAGCGTTTTTTATTTTAATTCGGTCTTGTCGAGATTGGAGATGGTGGAGGTTTTAATGCGACTGGGTGAATGCAGAGGCAGATTTTGGCATTTGAGGGTTATTTTGAGTGATTATGTTGAGTGACATGTAACTTATTGGCCGCCCATGTCTGAATGTTTCAACTCATTTGTAGAGACAAACCAAGCCCACTATTTTCCATGTCAATGGAAAGAGGGCAGTAGGCTGACCCGTCATCCCTCTTTTTTTCTGTCACGCAAGCATTCAAAGGAATATCTAATGCCTACGAAAAACTGTAGAACACGTTGTTTAATAGCAGCTGCTAAGTAGTCTTCAGGGGGTGAGCTGCTTGCCTCGTCTGCTGTGTAGACTTCTAAGAATTGTCTGTTGGGAAAAATAGAGAATTTAATTACTCGCGGAGTTGATGGGGAAAATTAGCATGACACAAGGCAATGAATGGGCGATGATGGGGGATGAAACTACTACATGTGCGCAGATACCCAGGCGTGCAGCTACTTCGTTTTTGAGGATTCAATTCGTGAGGAAACGAAAATAATCGAATGTCGCATGAAATGACGAACAATTGAATAATCACATGAGTAGGCATACATAAAATGCGCCCTTGCGCCTATCACAACGTGAGGTTTTCCGGGAAACAACAAATTGGGGAAGGTACCTGAATAACACGAAATGGAGGAGCTGCAACTATAAACAAGAAACCCTCTCATTTGTGTGAGCCCGACTCAAACTGATTGGCCATTGAAACCCGGCCTATTGATTCAGAACCAACCCCCTTAACATTGAGACGGTATATGGAAATCCCGTCCTATTTATTTGGTTCCGGGCTCTCCCGATTTTCGGTTTATCATTCTGTGAATAATACACCTATGTCTTCGTTCAGCAAGAAGTTTTTAACACCCCCCTCAAAATTTTTGCTTCCGGGTCTGCAAGGCAGCGGAAGCTTTGTTTTCACTTTCGAAATGAGAATCTTTTGCGTGCTCCAAAATCAAAATTTCCACTTGCATTTTGCGTTTCAGGGCCTCCTGAACAAATTTCGTTTTGTGTCTGTCTCTCCACATTTCCTTGCCACAGCCATAACTTCCACAATTTTGATCCGATTTCAATCAATTTTTCAGGAATTGTGTGGGTTTAGTGTTGGATGGTCCCCTATCAGTTTCACCGCGTTCGAATCAACGGTAGCTTCTGCGCAGGCGCTAACGATATTTTCTTGTTACGGTCATAAATCCATCAATTTTGAACGGATCTTGGTAAGATTTTCAGGGATGATGCGGGTAAGGTCCCTTGAGGTCCCATACGACATTCATAATGATTGAATCAGTGGTGGCACTGGCACCGCTTACATTCCAAACGTCGAGCATTCCTGTCCACCATCTCTATGGCTCTCTATGGCTGCGGAATTCCATAATAATGTTTATATATTTGTTGCCCCTGTGGGGTGTTCTTCGTTACTCCCCCCCCCATTTTCAAACGCTCGTCGCTTCATGAAATTCTAACAAAAATTTGAGGTTGAGGTGATTTTCGGAATCTTCAGTTCGTCTAGTTTTTGATGTGTGTGTTCATATTTTGATGCAACAACTTTGTAAAAGCGAAATTCGCCGTGAAAAAAAGTGGGGGGGAGTATCGAAGTATTTGCCATGTCAAATCCTTCGGTACTCCCCCCCACGGTGAAAACAGTATTTTCGACAACCAATATCGCGTCTCAACCTCTTAACTTTCGATCAAAGGATTTCATCGCTCTATATCTCATACCTGCACGTCCTCACACCCCCGTTCCTGTGAATTGTTGTTGTTTAGAGATACGTTTACCTTTATGGGGCTTGAAAGCGTTTTGAACCTTGAACGGAAGGCGAGGGTTTGTAATATTTTCGGAGGTTTGTCCTATCGTGAAAGTTTCATACAACTCGCGGCTCTTGATTTCTTCGTCAGTTTGCGTTCCTCTTTCAAAGTGTTCAGACGGTACCGACCTGTCTTTAAAAATGTGGAATTTCAAAGCGCTATTGGAGATTCTTAGGGAGGAAGAAGAAGCGGTGAAGTGGCTTCAGGAAAAAGGACTAATTATGCAACCACCCTTGTGTCCTATTTGTGGAGCGTTGATGGAACTACGGAATCGCAAAACTGAGAACAGAAGGAATTTTTTTAGGTACAATAATCAAGACCCATTTGAAGAATTCATTTCGCTCATCAAATCTGTTTACGATCCTAATGAAGCCTTGTAATGCTACTTTTTCAACATAATCGAACACCCTCTTCATGTACAATAAAATAATTGTACAAATCCTGTAGTCGAAAATACTGTTTTCACCGTGGGGGGGGAGTACCGAAGAATTTGACATGGCAAATACTTCGATACTCCCCCCCACTTTTTTCGATTGAATAATTCACTTTTACTATCTAATTCTGGTAAATTGAGGTTAATTAGACATAAAACTAGACAAACTGAAGATTCCAAAAATCACCTCAACATCAAATTTTTGTTAGAATTTCTTTTTTTTTTTTTGAAAATGGGGGGGAGTAACGAAGAACACCCCCCCTGTGCTTTGCATTCCCCAAACATAACGATTTTTTAATTTTTGGTTGCCCAGCATTCTATTTTCATGAGCATGGCGAACCGGTCATTTCTAGTTTTCTGAAAATTTAATGGTGACATACTGTAAAGGCCACGAGGGAGCTTCTGTGCCATGTCCTTGGCAGTGTATTTCTTTTACGTTTCAAGGTGCGTACATTCCAAAAATGCAATGTCCTTCCGCCGTACGCCGCGCCGCATCATCCATATCTACCTTTATTTTTGGTCTAAAAAATTCGTTCTTTCGAAAAGAGGCTCCAGTTCGGCCCTAGTTGTGCCCGCAACTTAGCTGCCTGATCGGAATATACTAAAGTGTGTTATGGGTGAAAGATGGGTGTAAAAATAGGGGTTTTTGGTGTTTTAATAACATGAGCTTGTGAGGTATCGTTTTCCATGTTTTTTCGGGCGAGGAGACCGAATGTGAAGTCGATTTTGACAAACAAGCGAAGAAAGTTTCAGCCTTAAATTTACCTTAAAGTTTGGTATAAAATCTTCGATCTTTTGCACACAGGCTCCATTTGGGCCGTAGTTGTGTCCCCTGTGTCGGCAGCCCGATCGGAATACACCCAGGGGTGTTATGGGTGAAGCATTTGTACAAAATTAGTTGTTTTTAAAGTCCTTGTAAACTTCGGCTTTTGAGTACCCTTTTCCATATTTTTTTAGGGCGAGGAGACCAAATATGAAGTTCCTGTTGACCAAATAGTGGAAAATGGGAGTTCCAGCTCCCAAAATTAATTTGTTATGAGTCAAAAACCTTGGAAATGGTCTGAAATCACCATAAATTTGTATAATAACACTAGAAATAGTTTAACAGGTGAATCAAGACAATGGCATGGCACTATCAATGATCAAAGATCATTTGTCAACAATAGGAGCCTAATTAGAGTTTTTGGGGGCCAAAATTTGTGAAAACCATCAACAATAGCTATGTCAGTTATAGCATATGAAAGAAACAAAAAGTGGACATCCAGCATTTCTGTAGGCATGACCAATAGAATAATAAACCCATGTGACACGAATAGGGTGTATGTAGGGGGCTTTTGGGGTATCCCTACCCATGAGTTTAGGAAGTCCCTACCCAACCGTTCGGGAAGTCCCTACCATTGCTTTTAGTATGTCCCTACCCATGCATTGGGGAGTCCCTACCCAGGCTTTTAGGAGTTGGGTGTTCTGTGATATTATTTCATTTGATAATAATTGATTATTGATTGAAATTATTACACAAAGGTGAATTATTACACAACGGTAAATTATTAGACAACGGTAAATTATTACACTACGGTAAATTATTACACTACGGTAAATTATTACACTACGGTAAATTATTACACTACGGTAAATTATTACACTACGGTAAATTATTACACAACGGTTCATCTACCAAGAAGGGGCTGGATCGGTACTTTTGCAACTTTAACAACCGTTGAAGTATTATTTTTGGGCAAGTTATTACACAACGGTTCATTATACACGACCACGAGGGTAGGTATTGACCACAGAAAACAGTGATCCACGTAGAAGGGGCACTATTTCACTCCGCCTCAACAATTTTCCTTCAGAACTTCATTATTTGCGTTATTTTTTGTCATTTTAGTTACTGTTTGTCATCGACAGAATTATTTTAGCAACATTTAACTCGTGATTTAGGTAGGTATACCTAGTAACGATTATGGGGATAGGTACTAACCTACGGAGGGTCTGCGATTCACATAATATGTACAGAGTAGTACATATTATAATATATAGACGGGTTATTATACAGAGAGCTGTGATCTGTAACAGCAGGGTATTCTGTACAAAATAATAAACCGTTGTTCAGGTATTTGCAGCGTTTTTTTAATAAACTACAACACCAGTGAAGATGCGGAATATTTTTAGGCATATAAGTTTCTTTTTTTCTCTCTCTTGATTTAAGATATGGGTAAGATAGCCAAGTGCAAGCGATAGTTTCATATATATATAAGTATACAACTTGTGCCTTTTTTTCCCCCTCCCGCTTATTCTAAAACAAAAAAATGTCGTATTCAACTTGCAACTCCCAAGTTTGTGTTCCACCAAGTATATGTGAGTTTATTGGAACGTTTCTATTCTTTATAGCTGATTCATTCATTCATTCGTGCTGTAGGTAAGTACCTGGTAAGTCCCGGCATTGTACGTACGTCACAAATGTCCTTACATACGTGTAGCTGATATATGTCACATCACCAGCCGCCTCCGACCGCCTCCATCCGGCACCGGCCGCCTCCATCCGGCACCGGCCGCCTCCAGCCGCCACCGGGCGCCGCAGTCCACCACCGGGTCGCCTCGTCGGGATGTAGGTAAGGTACTCACCGCCTGGTGAGTATTATTGAAAACATGCGAATATCGTGTTAGTATAACCGTGCACCTAGTCTAAGCCCATGTTCAGTCGTAGAAAGGTCAAACAGACCCGATGATGTGTTAGTATAACCGTGGACCTAGTTGAAGCCCATGTTTAATCGTCCGATGGTTGTAGTGGGCCCCTCAGCGTATACGTATGACTGCGTACAAATTAGACGCATCCAACCCTACGTAAGTACCCATCACCCCAGGTAAGTAGACAAATATAATCGTTAATAGACGAATATTATCACTGTGCATGCATCTATCCAATATCGATATCGTGTTAGTACGTATAATCATGCGTTTAGTTTAAGCCAAATGTAAAAAAAAAACGTTCATCAGACATACCCACGCAGATGAGCCGTATCCGTTCCTTGTTTCCTCGAGTCACCATCGCTAAAACGTTGTAAAATCTGCGCCCAATAACATTAGATATAACCCACCAACGCCAGGTACGTCCATAAATATGTTCGAATTGAAAATCACGAGCATGTCTATGGACCTATCTAACGATTAGGTAGGGTAAAACCTCGACGCCTTTATTATTCCCATCAAACGCTTAAAGCTAAACGACAATCATAATAAACGTACATCTATGAGTTATGGTTTAAATAATACGAATAATGCAAAATCCAAAACTACTAAAATCTACAATACCTATTTCTAGCGATACTACCTTACACCTAACGATACATGTTCTTATATCTAGTGTGTGCAGTATAACTTGGCACACTCACAAGCCATAGTCTTTTATCTAGTAGGTACAGTTTATCTCTGAACCTAAAAGTAAAATATGCAAAAAACCCAAACACCGTTCCTACCTACCGCTACAACGTTTCCTGTACACGTATATACAAATGTAAACAATTAAAAATAAGAATAAAGTCTGCATCGTGTTCACGAAAAGAATTAGTGATAGAAGGGTTAGCGAGTCTGCAGGGATGTGTGTGAATTGTTTCGACAGATCGACCAAAGTCGATCTCACCATATCCAGAGGACACGAAGTACCGTTCAAGTTTAGCACTGCTTCAAACAGTATCAGACACAACTCTTCCAACGGAGGCAGGCTATAAGCGGATTGTAGAGCACCAAATCCTTCCAAAAGACACGAGGGTAGGTGCGACATTACGATCGTTCTGTGTAAAATCCAAAATGGAGTATTCAAAAAGTCACCTCCCCATGAATCGGATGTCTCGGTCTTGATCGGTAAGGGAGTCGTGCGAGACAGTTGGGAAGATGTGTCTATTCCACTATCTTTGGAGTTACTAGACAGTAATCTGTATACTCGTAGTTGTGTCTGATACTGGTTGAAGCAGTGCTAAACTTGAACGGTACCTACGTCGTGTCCTCTGGATATGGTGAGATCGACTTTGGTATGTACTGATCTGTCAAAACAATTCACACACATCCCTGCAGACTCGCTAACCCTTCTATCACTAATTATTTTCGTGAGCACGATGCAGACTTTATTCTTAGTTTTATTTGTTTACATTTGTATATACGTGTATAGGAAACGTTGTAGCGGTAGTTAGGAACGGTGTTTGGGTTTTTTGCATATTTTACTTTGAGGTTCAAAGATAAACTGTACATACTAGATATAAGACTATGGCTTGTGAGTGTGCCGAGTTATACTGCACACACTAGATATAAGAACATGTATCGTTAGGTGTAAGGTAGTATCGCTAGAAATAGGTATTGTAGATTTTAGTAGTTTTGGATTTTGCATTATTCGTATTATTTATACCATAACTCTTAGATGTACAACATGTGTCGTTAGGTCTACGGTAGTATCGCTAGAAATATGTATTATAGATTTTAGTACTTTTGGAGTTCGCATTGTTTGTATTATTTATACAGTAACTCATAGATGTACGTTTATTATGATTGCCTTTTAGCTGCGTTTGATGGGAATAATAAAGGCGTCGAGGTTTTACCCTACCTAATCGTTAGGTACGTCCATAGACATGCTCGTGATTTTCAATTCGAACATATTTATGGACGTACGTGGCGTTGGTGGGTTATATCTAATGTTATTGGGCGCAGATTTTGCAACGTTTTAGCGATGGTGACTCGAGGAAACAAGGCGCATCTGCGTGGGTATGTTTGATGCACGTTTTTTTTTTACATTTGGCTTAAACTAAACGCATGATTATAAGTACTAACACGATATCGATATTGGATAGATGCATGCACGGTGATAATATTCGTCTATTAACGATTATATTTGTCTACTTACCTGGGGTGATGGGGACTAACCTCGGGTTGGATGCGTCTAATTTGTACGCAGTCATACGTATACGCTGAGGGGCCCGTACTACCATCGGGCGATTAAACATGGGCTTAAACTAGGTGCACGGTTATACTAACATATCATCGGATCTGTTTGACCTAACTACGATTAAACATGGGCTTAAACTAGGTGCACGGTTAAAAAAAATGTACAAGTTGTATACTTATATATATATATATATATATATATATATATATATATATATATATATATATATATATATATATATATATATATATATATATATATATGCAAACTGCTATCACTTTGGCACCCTTATGGATTTCGTGTTTGTGGCACCCCCTAGAATTAATTTGGTATATAGATGGTTCGATCTGTATAGTGGTTTGTTTTTCAACTTTAGTTAATGCATCATTGTTCAATCTCCAATTTTTTAACCTTGAAATCTACATTTAAAATGCATCATTGTGGCACCTTTTCAACTTGGCATACTGTGGCACCCGGGTGCCACAAGACAGTGGGTGCCACAATGACAGTATATCCTGAGTATTCGGGTGCCACATTATATTAATATATATGAGTTCAATTTGATAGATTGGATCAATCTTGTCATTCTGAGAATTAGTAACGTGAAAATCGGTGGCCGTAGAAGTTCCCACCGAAAATAAGCCCACAGTAGTTATTTCCTTTGAAAATACACCCACAGTAGTTGTTCCCACTATAATTTTCATTTAAATAAAAGAAAATACTTATCTGTTTATGAAATGCAAGCCAGTCAATAAACTTGCGTCTGATTTGTTGCTCCGATATCCCTGAGTTGTTGAGGGATATTTTCTACCAACTAGAAGTTTTCAATTCTATATTCACTATTCTAAGGCAAAATCGGAGATGGTACCCCTGAAAATTTTCTTTTTCGTCTCTCTTCTTTAACATTGAAGTGCGTAGCGCGAAAATGAAGAGGAGTGGTCAAGGGGGATATGAGAGGCGAAAAAAAAAATAGAAGAGAGCTTCAAAAATGTGTGCAATAGAAAAAAGAAACAAAAAGATCAGGGGAGGAGACAAAATTTGAAACCGGTTTTGGCCGTAGTTAAGAAATTACCCTAATATGAACTCCAAGTAGTAGATGGTAGAATTAGAATAATATGATAATATGATGTACACGTATGCGGTCGGACAACTCCGGGTCAGCTATGTACTAAATTACACTCACAAAACTTCTTGGGACTTGTGTTTAATGCCCTTGAAAGCGACGTCTCGGTGGCTCAACCCGTCCTCCATCTTCAGGCTAACCTAGAAAAATTTTGAAATTTCGCACATAGCCTCTGTTAAGGATCTAGTTGGTCCCAACTTCTCGCCAGTCCGATCGCCCCACACCCATGGTTGGTGTGGGTCACCCATGGGTCTGAAAGTGGGATTTTCGAGGTTGTATAGGCGTGTGTGGTGTCGTTTTCCATGTTATTTTGGACGCTGAATCTATTGAGAAGGGTCCCAGACTTGTGGCTGACCCTGGTAGGATGCCTTACCTCCCCTTATCTTTTTTGAGCCATTCATCTGATGACTCAGATTGATGTTCATCTCTCAGCTTTTCACTCAGCTGATTACTTAACTGATCGCAAAAGTGCTCGCCTACCCAGAAGTTGGTTCTACCCAAAAATAATAAGCCCTTGTGCAGAATTTGCAGCGTTTTTCACTTAACTCTGCCCATCAGGTCAGACAGAAGTGGTAGGTACAGAAAGTAAATGGGTTCCAAGGCAGCAAATTCACCATAGCAATTACCAGGCACCAGCAGTATAAAAAACATACCACGTCATAGGAAGGGTGAAGGCAATATAAATAATTTACTTCGCTCTTATGTGAGCAAGTGGATGAGAAGAAACAAAAAGATTTCCCACCCTTCCTTGCAGCTGTTGCCTACTATTTTTAAGGTTATTGCTGTATTACTGTGTATTAGCTGCATTGGAACCTCTCTTTTTTCTGCGCCTACCACTTCTGTCTGACTTGATCGACAGATTTAGGGGAAACATAAATGTTTTCATTCACCTGTTGTACCCTGAAGAGGGTGGCCTGGTTGAGCCACCGGAAAGTCCCTTTCACAGACATTAAAGAGAAGTACCTACCTACCAACAAGTTTTGAGAGTGAACTTTGGTACATACCAGTTCCGTAGCCATCGGACCACATACGTACGTACATTATGAACTCAACCAAAAGAAAAGGAAGATCTATAGGCGGGTTTGCAAACTTGCCATAGAAATACAGGTCCGTGATGCTGGATAGTTATAAGTAGGTAACTCCTTTGTTCTTATACATAAATTTTAACCACATCTTTGAGAAGGGAAAATTTGTAAACATTTTGGACGTTCTTATAAAAATTTATTTTGCACCATCGTTCTTTGGTTTTTTTTTGCAGTATAACTCATACAAAATTAAAAATCCAAATCCTTCGTCACTCATGGATTAGTTTTTTTCATTTTTATTTTATTTGAGTAAACATTCTGAACGTACACTTTTATTTTTTCCCAAGATTTGTTTTTTAACTCCTGGGGATTTTGGTTAATTAGGACCTCACATTCGCCTCTTTTAGGAGGCCTCTTTCCTTTGATGTGCTCTGCGAAATAGGAGACGACGATCCGTTTTTGACTTTCTGTCCACTTTTCGAGAACTCGTTTGTTCTTTCTCGCTGGAGCTGGAACGGAAGAATTTGTTGCCTTCGTGTTTTCTACGACCTTGAGAAGTCCGCCTTCGAGTCCATCAAGTCCCTCTTCATCTTCATGATCAGAATTGTGCTGAGTTTCTGTGAGGTCTTCCTCCATGTCAAGATTTATTTCATCCAAAGTTTTTCCTGTAAACAATCAAATCAAGGAATTTACTCATAATAAGACTGAAATAGTGGTAAACTATGCATGATCAAAACAAAAATGAGAAACTATTTGCCAACCTTTGAACTGAGCAGCTTGTCCTGACTCCATCATTAGCAGCAGCTTACTGACTTTGGCAGTTTGGAAAACATCGTCTGGCAATCGGTATTCATTTCTGTGAATGTTCAAGTGCAAGTGGAAATTTTGATTTCTGAAGACAAAAATTTTTTGGCTCACGAAAGTGAACACAAGGCTTCCGCTGCTTCGCAGACTCGGAAGCAAGAAATAATCCGGGGAGATAGGTGTCGATCACACATGCAAAGCACAAACAATCAATATACCTACTCGTACAAAATATACAATCATTATCATCATCATCATTAATCCTAACTGTTGGTAGTATGTTGGGGATCAAATTTCGGAGACAGGGATATGATATATGCGGCTATCCCACCGCTGCCACCAAATTATGTAATACGGGGAGACCCCCCCATCCATGGCCACCAATTCATGTAATATGGGGTGACAACAAATGGACGAACGGCACTATCACCCTCCTAAAACTCACTTCCCCCTTCCATCTGATTTTGATGAAACTCCAACGGGACCAACATTAAAAATGTAGGCCCGGCTACCCACAAAATTTCATCGAAATCGAACATCAAGATTAATACGTATGCGCGTTTGAAAAAACGCTGCATTACACTTGGGTTTATCATTTTCTCAAATAGAGCGAGTTCGTGGCCTAAGTGCCAATTTTTGAAATCTTGATCAAGTACGTACCCATTGCAACAAGTGGGCGAGGATCTTACATGCACATACCTGGCCATTGAACCCCGTAATCCTGCCCAAAACCAAGATATTTTATGCCCAAAGGATTTTACCTAAGATTTTTTCAATAGGCCACAGTAATTGTGGGTCAGGGATCATCCCCTGACTAAAATTATATCAACTTAATCCATATCTGTCACCAATCGCTTCAGCGTGAAAAATTGTCTGACATCCTAACCATGTATAAATTAAAGCTAACTACCTACCTCGATTTTACCAAAAATCACGCTTATTGACTTCCCGACGTTGTTTTCCCCCTGATGAGCTCATAAAACAGGTACCTAGCTATTGTAGGTAGGTAAGCAGGTAGGTACGTATCATCATTAGATAGTATCCCGCAAAAGCAAACGCGAGTAGCCCAGAAGGAGAATGCAAAAGATAGAGGGAATGAAGATAAAACGAGCCAAACTGAGAACCTCTTTTTTGTTTCAAAGTCGGTAAAAAAGAAGGTAGGTAAGTAATGACACAGTAAATCAAACTTACCTTGGAGCAATGCATTACGCCGCAAATTCTCGATGAACGAGGCACGACGACGGGACGGTCGCACCATTTTCAAAAACTGATAATGATGAACTATCTAAAAAGAAACACCTCGCGAACTAATACACGCGCAAAGTGCGAATTGCAAAAAACTAAAAGCAGGCTGTGATGAACGCGAACACAACATGAAAGAGCGACAAGCGATGGCAAGAGCCGAAGATACCGACGCGACGACTCGACGGGGGCTGGGGCAGGGAAAACAACAACAGACGTACGAGGGTTTACACAGAAGAAAAATATACGGTTCACGACGCCAGCGCTGCGGTCGGACCCAGCGCGAACTATCCTCATATACTCGGATCTAGATCGGGGAAATGTGGCACCCATTAGTTTTGTTTCTTTTCAGTCCAGAGGGCTCCCTAAGTCATTTGCACAGTCAAACATTGCGGCACCCGTATTCGGGTGCCACAAGATGGTGGGTGCCACAATGATAGCTCTTTTCCTGTGTGGGGGTGCCACAGTACACCTTGATATATATATATATATATATATATATATATATATATATATATATATATGAAACTATCGCTTGCACTTGGCTATCTTACCCATATCTTAAATCAAGAGAGAGAAAAAAAGAAACTTATATGCCTAAAAAAAATCCGCATCTTCACTGGTGTTGTAGTTGATTCAAAAAACGCTGCAAATACCTGAACAACGGTTTATTATTTTGTACAGAATACCCTTCTGTTACAGATCACAGCACTCTGTATAATAACCCGTCTATATAATATAATATGTACTACTCTGTACATATTATGTGAATCGCAGGCCCTCCGTAGGATAGTTTCTATCCCCGTACTCGTTACTAGGTATACCTACCTACCTAAATCGCGAGTTAAATGTTGCTAAAATGATTCTGTCGATGACAAACAGTAACTAAAATGACAAAAAGAAATGCAAATAATGAAGTTCTGAAGGAAAATTGTTGAGGCGGAGTGAAATAGATGCCCCTTCTGCGTGGATCACTGTTTTCTGTGGTTACTACCTACCCTCGTGGTCGTGTATAATGAACCGTTGTGTAATAACTTGCCCAACAATAATACTTCAACGGTTGTTAAAGTTGCAAAAGTACCAATCTAGCCCCTTCTTGGTAGATGAACCGTTGTGTAATAATTTACCGTAGTGTAATAATTTACCGTAGTGTAATAATTTACCGTAGTGTAATCATTTACCGTTGTCTAATAA
The DNA here is from genome assembly GCA_954871275.1 of Leptopterna dolabrata. Taxonomy (NCBI): domain Eukaryota; kingdom Metazoa; phylum Arthropoda; class Insecta; order Hemiptera; family Miridae; genus Leptopterna; species Leptopterna dolabrata. The sequence goes on from OX940974.1 coordinate 94,613,913, forward strand.
TTTACCGTTGTGTAATAATAAATTTACCGTTGTGTAATAATTCACCATTGTGTAATAATTTACCATTCAATAATACTTCAACGTTTGTTCAAGTTTCAGATGTAACTACCAACAAAATCCAATAGTCTATCAATTATCAAATGAAATAATATCACAGAACACCCATCTCCTAAAAGCCTGGGTAAGGACTCCCCAATGCATGGGTAGGGACATACTAAAAGCATGGGTAGGGACTTCCCGAACGGTTGGGTAGGGACTTCCTAAACTCATGGGTAGGGATACCCCAAAAGCCCCCTACCTACACCCTACTACACAATGACAAGGACTTTCGAGTATTCTCTCGACGGCCTGATGATTTTCTTACAACGAAAGCGCTCGCCTCCAGTTCCCAACCAGCTTGTGACGACGGACTCCTCCGGAAGATATGGTAACATCCCTTATATAAAAAAACAAACAAAAAAATTCTGAAATGAGTCACTTACCTACCATTTCAATCATTTTTCCGATCTTCTCAAGTCGACATAAATCCTTTCAACACGGATCTGATTGTAATTCATCTCGCGATCCTTCCTCTGCTAGTCCCAGGACCTTCCGCCCCAGGCCACGGGAGTCGCTCCGCGAGCAACTACCGGTCAGCCGGTACTTTGATCACCCAATTATTCGTAAGCTGTGTTCTCTTTTCATATATCATTTTTCCATGCAGTATATTCATATCACTTCGGTTCATCAGCAGAACCGATTACCCAATTTATGAGCGTATTCCGATCTAACCCTTTCTTAGAACGTCAAAATGCACCTTCGAGACGGATTGTAGAATATAATTAATCGTTGCCCTTTAATTATCGATTAGAACGACTGCAGAAGCAGTGGAAGTCCCCGTCAGTTTATCGAAACTGGTTTCCAAGTTCCAGTTGAACACATAGTACGGGATCCTTCTCAAGGTCACGTACCTACCGCCCATTTCTTTTCGCAGTCGACAGAGGTTTTGGTTTATTATTCTGTGAATAATACACCTATGTATTCGCTCAGCAAAAAATTTTTATAACACCCCCTCAAAATTTTTTCTTTTCCGTTTCATGGTGCGTAGATTCCAAAAATGCAATGTCCGTCCGCCGTCCGCCGTCCGCCGTACGCCGTATCACGTGTACCTACAGGCTTCATTTTCGGTCTAAAAAAATCGTTCTTTCGCACACATGCTCCATTTGGGCCCTAGTTGTGTCCCGAAACTTTTCAGCCCGATCGGAATATATCCAGCGGGGTTATGAGTGAAAATGTGTATAAAAATAGGTAGGTACTTTTTGTGTTTTAGTAACATAGTAGTAAAATGAGCTTTTGAGGATCTTTCTCCATGTTTTCGGGGACGAGAAGACCGAATATGAAGTCGATTTTGACCAAGGAGTGGAAAATTGAGGTTGAACCAGATGTTCAGCTCCCAAAATTGATTTTTTATCAGTCAAAAACCTGCGAAATCGTCTGAAATCACCATCAATTTGTATAATAACATTAGAAAAAGTGTCAACACGTGGATCAAGACGATTAAATGGTACAATTAATGATCAAAGGTAATTTGAAAAAAAAAAAACCACAGTCATGCAGCATGGCTATAAGAGCGAATTTTCGAAGTTTTCGGCATCTTCCTCCTCCGCCTAAAATTTTCTGAAAATTAATTTTCGGCCAATGTTTTCCCAACTTGATACCATACAAAATTAAAACAGGAGTAGTTTTTCGCAAAGTAAAATTTGGGGTGGAAGGATGGGGAGGGGGAAATCAAAAATGTTTTGAATACCAGAAGAGTAGGTATTGGGTACGTAACAAATTTTTTGTTCCATTTTTTGCCGAGTAACACCTCGGTTTGTAGATTTTCCAACGCTGAACACGATGGTGAAGTCAGAATTGCGATATCCCATTCCGTTATCAGATTAGAGCAGACGAACCAGGAAGAACATCTCAAGAAATAACCACGTTCCTTCATCTTCAAGGTGCTCCAGTTTGAGAATGGAATGAGATATCGCAATTCTGATTTCACCATCGTGTTCAGCGTACAAAAACCTTTAAAATGAGGTGTCACTTGTCAGACTGTTTCATTTTGGGAATTTATGGGTAATTTTCCCCCCCTAAAACTCCCCAAAACTCCCCCTTAGAGTGACCCGATTCTGCCCATCTTCGAACTTAGCCTGTCGATTGCCAAGACAGATTTTTCGTGCAAATTTGAACTTTTTATCTCAATTCTTTCGAGAGTTATCGTCTGGAATGACACATACATATATAAATATATAAATATATATATAAATATATAAATATATAAATATATAAATATATAAATATATAAATATATATATATATATATATATACATATAATTTTCGGTGTCTTTCGGCAGGGAATTCAGGATGGTCTGAAACGGATTTTGGTATAAAAATCTTTCGGAAATTCGAGTTTTAAAAATTTTGGACCGAGAACAATAGCTTCCTTTTCTTCGAAAATTCGCTAAAAGGATCGTAGTACCTAATTCAAGTTTTGGGGGCCAAAATTTGTGGAAACCACCAGAAATAGCTATTTAAATTATTTAACATGAAAGAAACAATAAATAATCAGCCAGCATTTCTGTAGACCAATAAAATAATAGAATAATAAACCCATGTGACAAGGACTTTGCAGCGTTTTTGATCCCCATTATTGAATGCTTCGAATGGCCACTAATTACGTTTCACCTATTTGCCATTTCTAGGATTTATATTCTGACAATAACAACACCTGAATAGGTAGCGTGTCGACTCCAGCCGACCCAATCGTAAGATAGTACAAATTAATATGGACATCCTGCCGAACATCCCGCTCCGTCATCAGAGTATGAACGGCGATGAAGGAATTTCCAGAAAAGACAATCGAGGCTTAATTATTGCAGGTGAATTAGATAGATTGTTCATAAAATAATGAAAGGTCAGTGGAAGGAGGATGGCGTTGACTGAAAGTTGGCATCTGTCAGAGTTCTTATAAGAGGTTAAAAATTCAACATTGCTCGACCAGTGGAAGTAAAAGCCCGAGTGGCCATTTATAGTTAATCAGCGAGTAAAAAGCTTGTCGTTCCCTCTCCAGTCCCACAATCTCCTCTTGTAAGTCATATTGCTGAAAGAATCGTATATTCCATCCAATCGATCTACTGCTGCTGTTTACAGTCGCAATGTCTATTAAGTTTTCTTATTTTTTTCAACATTTTATTTTCGTCGTATCCTCTTCGGAAACGGCGTGACATTTGATAATTTTCTCCAAATGGCGTCCTTGAGTTAAAGTGCCCTGCAAAAAGCCATCTGTGGCAAAAATAACATTAGTTATGCGTTTAGTTATGTTTGGAAATTACGTATATAGGTACTGCGAATGTGTAGAATGCTCTACGAAAAAATCCATAAATATTGTGCAGGATAGTGATTCCAGACATGATACGAAGTCAATCTCAATATATTACTTATTGGAATTGAACTAGGGGGCACTTAATGATTTCCAGATACAGGACATTGCTAACGTGGGTAGCCCCCCCCCCCCCCCCCCCCAACAATTCTATTGTAAAAATGTACTCACCATGAATACCTTCTAAGCCGCAAGAAGGATTGATATCTAAGATGGGTATATAGAAACCTGTTCCTTCCTCCCTCTGTTGGACGTATGTAAAAAAAACTGTTCCTTCCCTCAAAACCTTGAAATTTCTTTCAACGCAGTTTGTAGGTTGATTTAGCCTGGGCGGTTTCAGCGCTTAAACCCCTCTCTAACCTACTCTTAGAAACTCCTCCCCAATTCGGGAAAATGGCGGGGGGGGGGGGGCAAAATGCACAAAATGCACTTCCTTGAAGCATTAAAAAAAAGTGTGTGCAAAATTTCAGCTCAATCCGTAATGTCTGTGAGGCTCTAGCCCTCTTAAAGGAGAAGAAGAAGAACAACAACTTTAAAAAACCCTGAGAAATTGCGATTTTCAAACTTCCGTAACTCCGGTACCTGATGCACTGGTCCCGAAGAATGAGAATTGGTACACGTGTCCAGCGACCCCTGCAGAATAGGCTGTGAATGAAAAACCAACACAGGTGACCCCCCAGGGGGCCGAGTTACGTGTCGTCAAAACCCTTCTTTATCGCTTTCGAATTTTTCGGTTTTTGTGGCGAGCGCGACGCTCCCGAGTCCCTAGATACCGAGCGAATACACCACGAAAATTAATCGTACTTCATAGGTAGTTAGAAATACCAGTACATTAGTGATACATGTATATTTTAATTTGATGTTGCCACAGTTTACATACAATCCTGGGAAAACGAGCTCCTTACTAATGAATTTGATCGAAAGCAATCATATTCATGCTGTGTATAAATTCAATTAAAATGTATAGATATTATCTGTGTTGTTATATTATTTGTTGTGAAGTATATTATTTAATGTACGTAAATCTAGGATATATTAGACACATTATGATATATCAGGCAATGGAATTTATAAGGTAATATTCAGAGAATTTACCAGTATAGGTCACACATTATATCTGTTGATCTAATCTTTTAATGTACCTAATGTTAAAAATCTAATCTTGAATAACCTACGTCATTCATTCATACCTATAAAAATGAATGGCGTTTGTTATTTTTTAACAACATAACATTACAAAAGCTGTTTATGTTATTTTTTAAATGAAACCAGATTCCATTCCGAGAACTTTGACAAGTACCGCACTGTCCTAAGATAAGGCTTTTCCGGAAGTTCCCACGTCCCAGAGGGCAAGGGGGTCCCGCCCAGGCGAGAGGGGTGCAAGGACGTCAGAACTTCTGGAATATTCGGAAAATCATCGAAGAAGAACAGTGTGACAGTGCGGTTGGTATCAAAATTCTCGAGATGGAACCTGGTTTAATTTAAAAAAATAAAATAAATACTTATAGAGAAGTAATTTACTTATACTTACTTCCCAAAGGTAGGGAAGCATTGTAGGTATATTCGTGCGAGTCGAAAAAAAGTATGTCCTCCGAAATGAAAATTTCTACTCGCATTTGGGACAAGGAAATTATATGAGAACTAATCTTCTTGCACTACAAGGGATAAAAATGAGAAGAAATACACTGGTGTACTACCTATGTTTTATTTCTTTCAACACATCTATCTCGTATTTGAGAACATGGTCGTTGATAATCTCATTTGGTTATTAGATATATCCTTTAGGATATATCTAATAGGATTGGAGGGAGGTATATCCTTTAGGATTGAAGGGAGAGGTTAAATCGGATGTCGATGCGATAAACAGCTAGGGTAATGCCTATAGTGCTAATTACGACTTCGATATGACTCACCGATTTGATGGCTGCGGAAATACCTACTGAGATGGAAGGCCCTCTCCCTGCTTAATTCCCCTCCGCGAATGATAGGTATCTGTCTATCGTTACACATTTTACGTTTCAGACACCAGTGAACATACCTGTGAGTAGTTCCTTATTGCCCCGGGCAAAACTAGACGAAATAGTGGTCTCAATGAGTTGGAGGAATTGAAGGAGGGTTTGGCCACAGATGGTCCCGTATCAACTTCATCAAGAAAGTACAGTAACTCCCATCTTCGCATGCGCAAACGTAAAATCATTGTGAAGCTCATAACTACCCTAGAAATCGTCGAAAAGAGCTGAAAGTTGGAGGATAGATGCAGAATGGTTCCGCATCTATTTCATCAAATTCGTACTGTAACATTCGGATGCGCATGCCCAAATACGAAATGTTTGCCTATTACTTGTAACGCCCATAACTGCCCGAAAAAAATAGTGGTATTGAGTTGAAATTAGGAGGGTGGGCGTGGGTTAGAGAACAGATGTTCCCATATCGAATTGAAATATTTTTTAGCTCTCGTCAGCGCATGTGCCAATGTGAAATATTTCTATAGCCCACAACTACCCTAGAAATCGTCGTGAAGCGATGAGGTTTAGAGAGTAGGTGGGGATTGGGCCACAGGTAGTCCCATATTAAAGTCATTAATAAAGTAGAGTAACTTTAATCTGCGCATGCGTAAACGTGAAACCCTTGTAGAGCCCATAACTACTCTAGAAAATGACAAGTATTTGGATTTAAACTGTAACGACATGTTTATGGATTTCTCTCTCAATATTTTAATTAGTTTTATTCATTTTTTTCAACATAAAGTTTTTTAATGTATTATAACTTCCTTCAACACTTTTGAAATACTTTTTGTTCAAGTGGTTTGATACCACAAATATACAAAACACTTATATGGATGCCTATTATAGTCCTATTATGCGTATCATTAATCATATTACTACTACACCTACAATTCCTATTCCATCCTGCTGTTTTGCCATTTTTGAACCTCTCAGTATTAGAAATCCATCCGCATCATTCCTCCATCTATCCACCGAATGGACCCACCAACTCATTATATACTTCCGTGTTACATAGGCAAGGAAGCTATACTGCCTACTCGACTTGGCAGACGTTTTTTAGTGTTATAGTCCTTTGAGAGTTGTCACGTGTGATTCATCATCCAGCTACGAGTATCTAAAGGCAAATTAGCAATTATAGGTCTCTGCGGTAGCCACTGTGTTATTCAGAAATAAAAAGTTCGGTACCCCAGAATATTTGGCAAAGGATTCCACTATCTTGAAATCGAGAAACAAGGAATATAATGCTACAAGCCCATAACATAGAAAAAGGGCTATTCAACAATTAATTCCTAATGCGTGTTTGAAATTAGGTTGTTCGTAAAATCAAGGACATTTGGTGAAGGGTAGTTGGCAGCATTTACGAAGAGATTGTTCAGTATTTCCAGAGGATTATATTTAAATTCATTATTCAGAATCACACTTAATTAATAATTTTATCGCAGAAATAATGTTCGACCTGATTGTAATATGCAAAGTACAAGAAGCTAATGGTTTTTCTATATTTTATATAATATAATTTTGTGATATAGCAAAGGTATTTACGTATTTTTAATTAATTTATTTACATTTACTTTATATTTGTTCATTTTTTTTTTTTTAAATATATTTATTTATATTTGATTTATTTAAATATATCTATTTTATCTATACAGGGTCACACTAAGATATTACCTTAAGGCCCTGATGCAACCCTGATTTATAAATAAACATATCAATCTACCAATCTTGTTACTTTATAACAGTTTCTGGCTTCCGTCTTCTGTCTGTGCTTACTTGAATATCAGTGAAGAGCGACAGATTTCTGGAAGTAATTCTAAACGTACGAATTTTTCAAACCAAGTGATATGTTTCATCAGATCACAGCAAGTGATATCTCGAGCTTTTCCATGTATATGTTAACCAACGTCATTATTAATAGTGTGATATTTGTCTCCTGGCCGAGCTATTCTACGTCAAAATATAAGAGTATTATATTGGATTTCGATCAATCTACCAACTTCAAATATTAATGATCCCTCTCAGCGAAAGAGGAGAGTGAGCGCTACAAATTTGTACTTGGACAAAAGCGATTCATCATTATCCTTCAATATTATGTTCCAACCCATTAGCCCTCCCACTTACAGGGGACACTATTTATTTTCATTTGTCGGAGAATGAATGATGGAATTCAAGTGCGATCGATATCGTATTTTAATTTGCATTCAGTATTTTTGTTCATTCCAAATGGTCGTCATGATAAATTGCTATAGATACTATCTCATTCATATCATTACTATCTACATGGTAACGGCTTAGGTACTTACACAGTATGCTTAAACTGAGACGTCAAATGACGTCTACTTCACGATGCAATTTCTTTTAATTGTTTTTCTTATTCTCGCATGTGTCATTGTCTTTACTGAAGGAATCTGGAAATCTCGGCTTTTCCTTTCACTATGTTTTTCATATTAACATTTAATTATATTAAATTACCCAGGAGTCGATTCAGTGATTGACATCGTAGCTGATACTGAGTCTAGTCTTTATAGTGAGAGTGGTGAGGGGGGTTAGAAATATCCTAAAATTATTGACACTTGCAGTCGGTTGAATGCTGGGGAATTTTACTTTTATGGTCACGATGAAAGTCACCGACACAAAATGATACCTATGTAAACTGGTGGCTTACTCCAAGGTCACAGAGATAATATCAGTCTGTCTAATGTCTGATTTAATATTTAGATTGTTTAGATGATTCACGAGGTCTCGGTTACCCATAATATATTATTAATTTAATTATGACCTAGCTCCCATTTTCCTCTCGGAGGGAGCTAAGTAACTGACCTACAAAATATTTTACAATAGCCAATTCACGAAGGCCACTGCGTTTTCCCCCTTGAATGATTTCGATTGAATAGCTGATTTTGGTTCCCACGTCATCAAAAATGTAGTAATTCCCTTCATCTTTACTATTTGCTTCGGTGTTTTTCTCCATCTTTATTTGTTTTTAGGAGCTGCCATGCGTGGTAGAAATATCCATTTCCTTGTTGAGTATTTCAGTTGAGTGTGAGTTCTGTTTTCCCCAAGGTTAAATAAAATTGACCAACATAATTATTTCACTTGCTTTCACTAGCACTTTTGCTGTTCATCATGCATCACTTACGACCTTGTTCACACTGATTACACTGAGCAATGATGACTGATCAGCGGCCTACTCATTCTACACGAAAAATTGATTTCTGGTGGGAATTTTGCAGTTAGTTATCCGTCACAAGTAGTTTCAGTAAAGGGGTCCACACGCTTAGTTTATCACGTGTGACGTCATGCCTCAGCGATCAACGAGAAAACTGCGCAGTTCCTGCAGGTTTCTGCGCAGGCCGCTGGCCTTTGCAAATGTTTATAATTTGGAGCCGATAAACTGCACACCTCGCATAAATCGCACTGCTCGGGCAGTTCTGCCGTGGCTAGGGCACGTACATGTAGGCTGTCTCTATTCTCCATTAATGCGCACTGCACGAAAAACAGAGAACTGAGGAGGACACCGGAATAGCCCACACTCCTTTATTTCAGCATTTTCAGATAACTGTACAGTTTTTAACTCAGTTATTTGCAAATATTAACTGCGCAGTTAAACTGAGTGTGTAGGCCGCACCCAGCATTCCCATAATTACAATATCTTGGTATGAGTATTCACGTTTTCCAGAATATGATTGAATGATTAGGTAGGTGTGAAAACTCACGTCGAACAAATGATTTTTCACATCGATTCAGTGTATTTTAAGTTTAGGCTGTTTGGTGAGAATAGGGAGGGGGTTCGAAATATCGTAGAATGATTGAGATAGTCGGCTGAGTGCTGGAGAAATTTACTTTTATGGTCTTGATGAAAGTTACCGCTACGAAATAATAATTATTGTCACATGGACACTATTAATCTACCTGAATTGGTATTCAGAATGTTAGATGAATTGACGAGGTCCCGCTACTTATCTAACTTATTGTCAATTGGTTTTGATGTTGGTAACTACTAACAATTGATTACGTTGGTAACTTCCAGGTCCGAGCTGATGTGATGCAGAAGATGTGGGGCTTGTGAAAACCTGACGAGGACTAGGCGTTACTTGTACACTTTTACTTACTTACAAACGGTTACGCTTATTGAAGTCGATTTTTTTAATGTTGAATTTTGTAGCTGCTGTACAGTGTGCTCAGACACTGCTTGGTACATCGAAGATCTGTTAATCTCTGTGACGTATTATCATTACGTAACTTAACTGCTCAGTTTATATGTGCAAAAAATTGGTTACGTTGAAAACCACCATGTTAACTCATGCCCACCTACTAATTCGACCTGTTAGCAAAAATTAGTGTACTGTTCATCGCTGCACCGTCGTGGCGTATTAAAACAACAAGAATTCGAATATATAAACAAAGCATTCTGTTTATTGAGTATAATAAATTACTGTTTATATTTCCGTTTTGTGCTCCTTTTTTTTTAAATCTGTTCTTTTTTGTTGATTTTTTTCTCACTAAAAAATGGTTTGTAGGGAAGTTATTTAAATTTTCCAAATATTTAACATCCCTTCATGTTTATCTTACCACAAGTAGATATAATTCGTTTCTATTCAGGCTATCAAAAAACTAGATTTTTGACCTTGTTAGAGAATAAAAAATTGTGTGGCTCTTGGAATAGTATATTCTATCTCCAGCCACCATCTTATACACCATAGGTATTGGTGATTTTTGTGGGTTTTTTTGACGATTTTAGCGTGGTACCTACCTTCGTGCTGTTACGATGACCTACTGGCCGAAAATATCCACTCGTCACGCGCCACAAAAAACGTTACGGAAGTGAGTTACGGAATAACTCCATGCTCGCCTTGGCTTCCTCCACTTATAGAGCTTCCTCTGCCGGGTAGGGGTTCACTCTTCCCCATTCTATGTAGAATGGGAATTCTATATAGAATAGAAATTCCTTCGTGGTCTTCCTCATTCTAGAGTCTTCTACCATGTTTCATAGTTTCTTTCAAAGTAAATAGGCATCATCCGGGGTCAGTGCCCCTTCCGAGGCGCAAAGCGCCGGTTTTTGCTGTGAGACCCGCATTCACTTATCCGCCTTTTCTGGAAAAAAAAGTATTAGGCCATCGGAATAATAGTCTTTTTCTGTCTCGAATTAAATCCTGTAACAGTTTTGAATAATTTGTAATTCTTATTGATGGAGGCTATTTTCGACGATTATTTGCGATATTATTTGATATCATAGGCTCAA
>OX940974.1:94624764-94722764 GCA_954871275.1 Leptopterna dolabrata
CGGTGGCACTCGGTCCTTAAGCAAGCCATCTCCACATCAGCCACATCCCCCTCATGGACCAAAACCCTCCCCTACGTATTACTCAGCCTTCGCACTTCCGCCCGTCCTTCAGACAACACAAGTCCCGCACAACACGCATTTCGAGACCCTCTACGTTTACCGGCCGACATTTTCACTCCACACACCACCCCGTCAATTAACAGGGAACCACTCCGCACAACAACACCACACAACGACACCACCTATCCCCAACGTTTTTACACAGCTACTCACATGTACTTGAAGGAGCCCGGCATCCACAAAACATTTCAACCTCTCTACGCCGGGCCCTTCCACGTCATCCGCTCCACACACACCACGGCTACCCTGTTAATTGACGGGAAGCCCCACACTGTACCCCTCGCCCGATGTAAGCCAGCCCCAGTCCTCCCCGACACTTCGCCCCACACCACTCACCCGACCAACCCCACACCACAAACGCCACACGTCGCCTCCATTTCACCCACCGGACCCCAACGTCGCCGCCTCTCTCCGCGACGTCCCGGGTACCGGCTCCCACCGGCTCTTCCCCTTCACCACCGCCCCGGCAGTGAAGGGGCCCCTCTATCAGTCTTCACTAACGTGAAGACTGTTAGAGGGAGTCGCCTCTCTCACCCCATCACCTCACCACCAATACACACTCACTACATTACACTGCACACTCTCCACACCCAGGGAACGGCGAACTTCAACACCCCGTTCCAATCTGTAAACCCTGTCCAAATTTGTACATACCCACCTTGTAAATACCAACCTTGTAAAAATTGTACATACCAACCTTGTAAATACCAACCTTCCACATACCAACCTTGTAAATATTAGTCTACTATGTCATTCTCCTCATTGTAATCATCTCATCTCACCTACACCACTACTATACTTATGTCTTATAGCTTATATTACTTATCCTATTTCTCACTATGCTACCTACCTTATATTACTTATCCTATTTCTCACTATGCTACCTATGTTCTGCAACCTATGCTCGCTGTCTTACTAGAATTAAGTCCTAGAATTAAGCCAACCCTGTCATGTTTTTGCCTTCAGCACCACCGATTGTTTGCGCCAGCCCTCAGCCTCTGTCACCTTGCGCCTTCAGCTCCACTTTTGTTTGCCGCAGCCCTCAGCCCCTGTCACCTTGCGCCTTCAGCTCCTCAAACATTGGTTCGAACTGGGGGGACCTCTGTCGTGAGTCCCTCCCGGGAACACTCCACCAACAACTTTAAGCTCTCACCAATATCCTCATGTAAAACTTACTTTCCGCTAATAAACTACTGAGTGGGGAGACAGGCAACAGAATCCAGGGAACACAACCTGGGCCCCCCCCAAAACTCCCAACAGGGGAGTTGGAGGGAGAGGCCTCCAGTTCCTATATAACCCTGGATCCTGGAGCTTTAGCTTCATTCGACACTTCCTCTAACCAGCTCTCTCTTCTCTCTCTTACCTTATCCCTCTCAGATGATCGGTTGACTACAGCCGCCTGAGAATTTACCTCCTCTCCTCCTTGTCTAGATGATCGGTTGACTACAGCCGCCTAGACAAGGACCTCTCCTTACCTAGATGATCGGTTGACTACAGCCGCCTAGGTAAATTCACTCACCCACCTCCATCTCCTTCCAAAGTCGTAGATGATCGGTTGACTACAGCCGCCTGCGACTTTTCCTCCTTTCACGCCACCGTGATGAAAATTCTAAATTCATCACAGTCATCAAAAATGTAGCTGATTGGGACTGGTGAGGTATGAGGTACCTAATCGCGTAGGTATCTAGAACATTCAAAGAGGTTAGAGGTTAATTAACATCCAGTAGGTAATGTCTGGGTTGCTTAATCAATTATAATGATATTTTCTCCGTGATTGGCTGAGTTGATTTTGGCAGAGTTTTCCATAGGAGGTAGGTACCTACTACATGTTTAGCCTTTTTTGACCAACGTGAGTGTTCATCCACATGCTGTAGCCTCTTATCTGCATAAAATATATAAAAATATAGGCCTATCTGTATAATATAAAATGAATGTATCATTGTTTGTCCCTATGCGTTCCTATGCCATTCATCCGATTGTGATGAAACTTTGGTGAGTTGTTGTGCACACGCCCGCGATTGTTTCTGGAATGATTAAGTAGAACCATTTTACAGTATCTGGCGCGCAGACATGGACAGCTCTCCACGCCACGGAAAATATGATTTATTCGTGTGTACTTACCAGACGGAAAAAAATATTCTACATCGAGAAGCACTTCAATAAACAAAGTTAAAACACAAGCACTATATTTCCTTGGGTGGCATTGCAATGCATGCCGGGTATAGCTAGTCACAAAAATAATAATATTATTGGTACAGATGGCTTATGTGCAATCATTCTTTGCAGGTAAGCTGTAACTACATTGTCCGTACCTACCTCGCTCTTCGTGATATCAAAACACAAACGAACAAGGTGCGTTGATGCATTGTCTACTAACATGTTAATCTTTATAAATAACATGGCCTGTTTTTCGTAAAGGCTTCTTCTCCGAGAGATCTTGACTTGATTTTCATAATCTATTATAGTGGTCCCTAGCCTAATAGAGTCAAGATTTGCCAGTTCGTCCAGTACACTGATTCGCCGACTCGAACCTATTATAATGGCCTTACATTTAGAAGGATTAACATCCAAGCCATGCGTGTGGGACCAGTCATTCAATCTTGAAATGACATCATTCAGAGCCGCTATTGCTTCCCCGACATCCTCAATTGAAGTTTCTATGTACAATTGTACATCATCGGCGTATAAATGATAATTGCGATTCCGTAAAACACTTGGCAGGTTATTGATGTACATACTAAAAATTAAAGCAGACAGCACTGACCCCTGTGGCACGCCCTTTGCCATTTTCATAGTTTGCGACTGTGCACCAGCCATATCAACAACGCATTGACATCGATCTCTCAGGAAAGACTCGAACCACTCTACAACCCTCATGCTAAAATTAAGTGATCTGAAAATCGCAATCAGAACCTCATGGTCAACACAATCAAATGCACGGGAATAGTCAATTTGGACCAAAACTGTCACCTTACCATTGTCAATACTAAACTTTTCCTGAAATCATCCAGAACACAAATAAGCGCGGATTCAGTGCTGTAGCCTAACCGATATGCAGACTGTTTTTTGTCGATTATTTGCTGTTTTTCATTATTATCAGTAAGCATTTCGTAAATTACGCGATCGAAAATCTTCCCAGCTGCACACAGTTTATTTATGGCTCTAAAGTCACTGGGTTTTGTCTGATTACTGACTTTGGGGAATGGTACTACAAGGGAATTTTTCCAAATCGCCGGGTACGATGTTGTCTCAATTGAGTAGTTGTAGACGTGCAATAGTACTGGTACAACAATATATTTTAATCGCTTTAGTACGTCTATGGGTATACCATCTGAGCCAACACAGCTTGAGCTAATATTGCCCATGGACTTGATGAGATCCTGTTCCGTAATTTGATTGAAATTAAATTCATCAAGTTGCCTGGAACAAGAATTATACCTGTCTATAGTCTCATTGTAGTCAAAATTCGAATCCTTTACATCACAAAAAAATTTATTAATTTCATCAAGACTCACCGGCAAAGTATCGGCTTTAGGTTTCGAGTGCCCAATACCTTGCGTCTTAACAATTTTCCAGAATTCTTTGGGCGACTTGGGAGTAGAAAAAAGTTTCGCAAAATGCCTATTTCTTGCGTTTCGCAGCCTTCTTACAGTCACTCAAATTGCAATAAATTCTAACCCTCTTATATAACTTATATTTCCGATCCCTGACTCATCATACTATGTATTTCGCTAGTTATCCAAGGAGCCGGAGGTCGAGTACATTTGATCATTTTCATGGGGCAGCTTTTATCATAAAGGTCATATACTAGCTTATTAAACGTTATTACTTTAGCATCAATGTCATGTGCATCATATACTGGTTGCCAGCTAATTTTACGTGCATGCTCCAAGAAAATATCTTGCTGTGATTTATCGCGGTATTCAACAAATTGCTGTTTACTCTTATTTCTTCTCAAATTCAAAATACAATAAATTAAATCATGTCTCGAGAGTCCTGGTGCACCCATTTGACCAAACGACGTCACCCTAGCGATATTATTTACTAAAATAAGGTCAAGAAGAGTTGCTGATGTCTTAGTATGGTGAGTAGGCTGCAAAGGCAAGTGTTCCATATTGAACATAATAAGGTGTAGCAGTAAGTACGCTTTATAGAAACCGTCACCCGTTGGTTTACTATCACTAGCCAATTTGATATTAAAGTCACCCATAATATACAAATCATAAGATAGAGAAACCAGCTTAGACACTATATTAAACATTTTGTCTAATGCCTTAGCCTTCGGGGGACGGTAAACCACACCAACCACAATTTTCCGTTTTTTAGACTCTACCTTTACAAACAAGTATTCGGGCTCGTGCGAATATTCGGATGGAGACTTATGGAGGACACGAAAACTCAGACTGCTACTGATATAAGCGCCACAACTCCTCCTACTTTCTTGGCTCGATCATTTCGAAGCAAACTAAAATTTGGCAATGTAAATAGCGACGAATTTAGCTCAGGTTTAAAAAAAGTCTCCGAAACAGCTATCACATCCACAACGTCACCTTGAAACATTTCACAAAATTCATTCCAGTGAGTAGGGATGTCCAACCTCTCGGCATTCACATGAGCAAGACGAATCCAATTCTTACTAGGGTTAGACAGCTTCCCCAGATTCTCATTAATTAACGCCATTCAAAAAGAAAAAGGTAAACGATCCACTTCGACTAGCACCACAAAAAAAAAGGTAAAAGATCCACTTCGACTAGCACCACAACTAGAACTAACAACTTCTAAATAATTCGAGTATAAGCTATATTCCGATACAATAAAAAGGTGCCATACAAAATAATAGTCTCTCATATTATGTAAATAACCACTTATATCACTAATCATCAGAAATATTAAAATTAATCTAACCATTTCGAATCTGCATATAGTATTGTACATCAAACCTGACTTGGGAAGTGTGCACTGATCTAGTTGGTGCTCCGACGGGATGTATTAGCCTTGCTGAGATCGCGAAGAGTCTGCACTGAAACAACCTGAATGGGAGGATCGCCTTCTGTTTTCTTGAGGAAAATTTTTCCATTTCTCACCCACGAAAAGCTGTATCCATTCAGCTTACGGAACTCTTTAGTGGATTGGAGCAATTTTCGGTTCGTGTATGTAAGGCTATTGTTGACATATATTCTGCTCGGTTCACCCAGAAGGTCGCCCATTAACCTGTTCGTAAAAGGGGTTTTGAGAGCTCTTACCGCCTTAAAAAGTGCAATTTTGTCAAGCTTCCTTACAAAATCTACAATAAGGATACCAGCTTGCTGAGTATTCGGGTTAGGACGTAAACGATAACAATCGTCTATCATATTAGCAGTTATCTCAAAGCCAACGGCTTCCCCGATTTTGATAACAGTCTGAACAGTATCTTCATGCTCGGGTTGGGAAACTCCACATATTTCTACACGATTCGTCAACTGCTGCTGATCGATATCATTTAGTTTCACATCAATCTCACATATATTCTTCTGCATAACCGCCTGATCCTCCGCAATCTGATCAATAGCTGATTTAAGGTAATCGATAGAGTATCTACGTGTTCTTCTATGATACCAGAGTATTCCTAAGAAGAGACAAGAGCCTAGTGATCCACTACCGCCCGGTGTGCTCCCTGTCGACCATCCCCAAGGCTCTGGAAAAGCTCGTTGTTGAGCAGCTTACCCCTGCATTCTCCCCCTTCATCAGTGGCGAGCAACATGGCTTTCTTCGGGGACGCTCAACCACGACCAACTTGTTGGAATTCCAGGACTTCGTCACCGATGGTTTCCAGTACGGCCTTCAAACCGACGTCATCTCGACAGACTTCGCCAAAGCCTTCGATAAACTATCCCATAACCATCTTCTCGCTCTCTTGCATTCCCTGGGGATCCATGGCTCTCTCCTTGACTGGATGGAGTCGTATCTGACCGATCGTCGGCTGGTTGTTCGGGTGAGGGGCCAACTCTCACTGCCTTTCTCGGCTTCATCCGGTATCCCACAGGGAAGCCATCTTGGGCCTCTCTGCTTCCTCCTGATGATTAACAGCGTGGTGGGGGCACTCGCACCTGGTGTTAGGTGTTTACTGTTTGCGGACGACCTGAAGATCTTTGCCCATGTGGCTGCCCGTTCGGACTTCGTCGCCCTGCAGTCGGCCATCGGGAGGTTGGAGGCGTGGTGTGTATCGAATCACTTGTACCTGAACCCGTCAAAGTGCTCGGTCATGACCTTCCATCGTTCTTCCCAGCCCGTCTTCCATGATTACGCTCTGAGTGGCGCTCCTTTGCGGCGTGTGCGCGAGTATAGGGACTTGGGAGTCTTGTGCGACGAGCAGCTGAACTTTACAGCCCATATCGAGGAGCTGTCAAACCGTGCCATGCGCGCCCTGGGCTTCCTGAAGCGCAGCACTAGGGAATTCACGAGCATCCCAGCCATCGTAGCCCTCTACAAAGCTCTAGTCCTGCCGATCCTGGAGTATGCGTCTACCGTCTGGTCTCCTGCCTCCTCCACCCACAAGTACCGCCTGGAGCGAGTCCAAAACAAGTTCTTGCGGTACGTCGCCTTCAAGCTGGGCATTTCTTCGGCTGATGTCGTGTACGACCCGTTGCTGCGAAATTGCCACCTGACCACCCTCGAAAACCGTCGTAGCGCCGCTGATCTCACCTTACTCCACAAACTCCTTAACAACGACATCGACTGCCCGGCTCTCATCTCGAAAATATATCTTCTCGTCCCTCGCCTTTCCTCTCGCTCACCGCCGCTCTTCTACATCCCCTTCATGCCGACGAACTACCAACGACATCGTCCCTTCCGAAGAATACCTCGCTGCGCCAACCTATTTCTGTCCCTCAACCCCGACTTCGACTTTTTTCACTCCTCCCTCTCAAATCTTAAATCCATCATCGCTAGTTCCCCCCTTATATTCAACTGATTCCACTTCTCTGTTTAAGTATTTCCACTGTTTTTTCCCTCCATGATTTATTGTCATTCCGTTGTCCCCTCTTCACCCCACTCTGTTAGAATGGTTTTAATGTATGTATTGTAATTGGGCTTGCCCGTAATAAATAAATAAATAAATAAATAAATTCGTTCAGATTTGTTTTGATATCTTTGACCTCCCCCCCCCCCCCCCCGTACAACCGCAATCTCTTTACGCACAGATACGCAGGATTTGTTGACATCAGTCCTTATCTCTTAGAGAGTGAGAGAGGTCACAGGTAGGTGTGCGGTCGGACCAATGAAGAGCTGGGCGAGCCAGGCGCCTTATAAAGGTGCCTCCACCTCGTCCCTCTCCTGTCAACGGTCGTTAACGGCTGTTGAGAGTCGTTAGGAGTTCGATGGAGGGGAACCCTTCTGGGCTTCAGCCGAGGCGTCACACAGCTCGTCGTTATCCTTGTTTATTGGTTAAATCTATATTTACAAGTTACATGTGAGTGGTATATATTACGCTGAGGGATACCACGACAAAAAGGTTGAAGATGGATATGATTGCTTCGATCTATTGATTTTTTTGTTTTGTATTCGTGGGCTAAATTACAAGATAATTCGTATTGTGTATTTTTCCATCCATGTTCCTATTGAGTCTGGTGTAACTATGTAACAAACTCAGGGAATCGATTTTACAGGTAATTTGCAACAAAAAATGTCTCGTAGAGTTTTTTTCTTACTCAACTTAAAATCCGACTTTTTTCACTTTTAAGATTTTTTCGTCTTCTCGACCTTGTCTCTGTAAAACGGACCTAACTCCCTTAAATTATTATGTAAAATATAATCTGAGGATACCGTTGGAAAGAATGTTAAATTTCCCATCTCTGATACAAAATCCGATTTTTTTAGTCTGGCCTAACTGGTAAAAAAATGGCAAAATTTAAAAATTTGAAGATTTTCTTAAAATCACCGTTTTTAGCGAATTTTCAAAGAAAAGGAAGCTAATGTTCTCGGTCCAAAATTTTTAAAACTCGAATTTCCGAAAGATTTTTATACCAAAATCCGTTTCAGACCATCCTGAATTCACTGCCGAAAGACACCAAAAATTATATGTATATATATATATATATATATATATATATATATATATATTTATATACATATATATATATATATTTATATATTTATATAATGTATGTGTCATTCCAGACGATAACTCTCGACAGAATTGAG
Source organism: Leptopterna dolabrata (assembly GCA_954871275.1). Lineage (NCBI taxonomy): Eukaryota > Metazoa > Arthropoda > Insecta > Hemiptera > Miridae > Leptopterna > Leptopterna dolabrata. Next base: position 94,633,063 of record OX940974.1, read on the forward strand.
ATAAAAAGTTCAAATTTGCACGAAAAATCTGTCTTGGCAATCGACAGGCTAAGTTCGTAGATGGGCAGAATCCGGTCACTCTAATGGGGAGTTTTGGGAAGTTTTAGGGGGAGAAAATTACCCATAAATTCCCAAAATGAAACAGTCTGACAAGTGACACCTCATTTTAAAGGTTTTTGTACTCTGAACACGATGGTGAAATCAGAATTGCGATATCTCATTCCGTTCTCAAACTGGAGCACTTTGAAGATGAAGGAACGTGGTTATTTCTTGAGATAAAACAGTTTTACATAAAATCAGTTATTTCTTCGAAAATTCGCTCTTATAGCCATGCTGCATGACTGTTTATTTTTCTTTAGTAGTTCGCTTTGTTATTACGGAGGTCATTCGGCGGGCACTCCTTTAAGAAAAACTTGCCCAAAACTCAGCTTTCCAATGGTATAAGAAAAAAACTTTTCACAGTGGAATTTGGCGGAGAAAATGACGTTTGAGTCCTGAAAAACGTGGGTTTTTAGGTGAAAATCAACGTTTTCCACCAAAAGCCGACTTGCTCCATAAATATTAGTTCGATATCGCAATTCATGCACACTTTTACGCTGAATCGAATGGTGACACTCTCATGCGTCCCCAATTAGGAAAAAACTCATTTTTTGGTATTTCATTTATTGGCGAATAGGGTTTCACAATAAGTTTTCAAAATGTCCTCCTCCTTGCTGAAAACAAAGGCGGCATCTTTTAACTACGCTTCTCGTGACGTCCCGTAGTTGATGAGCATTTTGCAACGTACCGGCACATTGCTGCACTCTGGAAAAACAGAATGCATTAATTTGAGTAATCGTTTACGTAGCAGCAGAGTCAGGTCATTGTATCCACAGAAATTTTGGTATCTACCGTTTTATGTATTTTCAAGAACTTTTTCTTCAATGCGTGGAATCAACTTATCGCCTGATGAGAGTTTCCCCCGTGTCCACAGCTTCTGCGTAGACTAAGGACTTCAGCGTATCCCATATGTAGAAGTCCAGGGGATTCAGATCAGGGCTCCTGGGTGGCCAGGGTACCGGTCCATAACGACCGATCCACTTCCCGGGAAAATGGACGGCCATCCAGTCACGGATGATTCGAGCGTTATGGGTCGGGCAACCGTCCATCTGGAACCGTAGCTGACCCCTCCGATCCAGCGGGATATCTTCTAAAAAATTCAAAAACTCCTCGTTGAGAAGTGCCGCAAAATCTGGAAAAAGGAATCATTGATGAAAAATATTATTTGGACTGAAATTTTGGTTCATTAAACTCAAAATGCCCGCTCCAACGCGGTGTTCTATCCTCATTCTGTGTGTTCAAAGTTGCGGGAAGTATGAGGCCGATTAGCTGCTGCCCAACCAGCCCAATCCAAACGTTTACCCGAAATTCGTATTGATGTTGGCTCACTTGGACCGCAAAAGGGTTTTCCTCTGCCCGCCTGTTGACGAACATTATTCATTATCAGTTGCGAGGACATGTATTCTTGCAGTTATACCAGCCTAAACAAATGAAATCGTACCTACCAATGCGTATTTCGGGTATTAAAGATACCCGCTCTGGTGAAGGTGGCTTCATCTGTCCAAATAATGTTCTGCTCGAATCCGGGTCTTTGAGCCAGAGCCACTCGGTGAACCTCATCCTGGACGCGTAGTCCCTTGGCAGGAGGCATTGAACCCGAGTGCGATGGTATGGGTATAAATCGTGGTTCTGGTGAACTAACTGGTGCGATACACCAACCTGAGAGACAAAGAAAACGTTTAATTTGGATACATGCATACATAAAGTCATTTTCATACCCTCTTGACTGAATTATTACTGACCTCTTGTGCTATTCGCCGCGTACTTGTTCCAGGATCCTCGTGCACGATGTCCAAAATGCGGATCTCATTTTGGCTAGGTTCTTGATTTCTCACTTGAACGGAGTATTGTCCAGAAGTCGACCCTGTCTCTGCCAGCCGCTGGAATACGAGAGGAAATGTTCTGTGACTCGGAGTCTCCGGTCGGGGAACCGTCTAGCATACTCGCAGGCGGCAGCTCTAGCGTTGCCATTTGAAAACCCATACACAAAAACAATATCCGCTAACTCCCGGTTCGAATACACAGGCTTGATTTCGAACAGACTGCCGTTTATGCATTCTGACGACTTCGTAATCTGAACTCATCGAGATAACTATGCAAGATTCATCGTGTATGTGAGTTATTGAAAAACCTTTTTTTAAGAGTAAACAATGTTGAAATACACTTACCTGGAGTTAGGAGGCTCCTCGATGGAACATAGTCCACTACTGTTTTCTGAGATATGGGACGGTTGTGAATGACTGAGAGTGTCACCATTCGATTCAACGTAAGTGTGCATGAATTGCGATATCGAACTAATTTTTATGGAGCAAGTCGGCTTTTGGTGAAAAACGTTGATTTTCACCTAAAAACCCACGTTTTTCAGGACTCAAACGTCATTTTCACCGCCAAATTCCACTGTGAAAAGTTTTTTTCTTATACCTTTGGAAAGCTGAGATTCTGGGCAAGTTTTTCTTAAGGAGTGCCCGCCGAATGACCTCCGAAATAACAAAGCGAACTACTAAAGAAAAAATGGTGATTTTAAGAAAATCTTCAAATTTTTAAATTTTGCCATTTTTTTACCAGTTAGGCCATACTAAAAAAATCGGATTTTGTATCAAAGAGATGGGAAATTTAACGCTCTTTCCAACGGTATCCTCCGATTTTATTTTACAAAATAATTTAAGGGAGTCAGGTCCGTATTTCAGAGACAAGGTCGAGAAGACGAAAAAAATCTTAAAAGTGAAAAAAGTCGGATTTTTAGTTGAGTAAGAAAAAAACTCTACGAGGCATTTTTTGTTGCAAATTACCTGTCAAATCGATTCCCTGAGTTTGTTACATAGTTACACTAGACACCCTGTATAGGAGTGGAAGTGCATATATATGGTGATACCATCAAAAATAGGTGTTCGAGAAAACCATGGAGAACACCTTGTTCTAGAATCTTTTTCAGAAGTGCTCAAAACGAGTTTCTAGGCGGTTTTCCGCTTGATGTCGCTCCTTACATGTATGTACATGTTTAGGTATGTTGGAACTTTAAATTGTAATAGCCTTCTCAAAATACGGTCTTTTTGAGACTTTATTCTCTGGGGTTTTCAGCTCGTTGAACTGTTCAATTTGAGACGGGAACGAGCTTTCTAGATGGAAAAATAAGGGAGTTATGGCGGGTTTCTAATTTTCGATTTTCAACGGTAACTACCGTAAAAACGCTGCAAAGTCCTTGTCACATGGGTTTATTATTCTAGTGGACATACCTACAGAAAGTTTGGCTGTACATTTCATAGTTTCTTTCATGTGCACTTGATGAAATGGCTATTTTTGATGGTTTCCACCAATTTTGGCCCCCAAAAACACGAATTAACGTGTTTTTTTCAACAGATTATTTTTGATCATTGATAGTACCATTTAATTGTCTTGATTCACCTGTTGATACTACGTCTAGTGTTGTTACACAAATTTATGGTGATTTCACACAATTGCCCATGTTTTTGTCTAATAAAAAAATAGCTATTTCTGGTGGTTTCGACCAATTTTGGCCCCCAAAACTTGAATTAGGTACGCTCCTTTTTTTTCAAATTATCTTTGATCATAGATAGTGCCATTTAATCGTCTTGATCCATCTGTTGACACTTTTTCTAGTGTTATTCTACAAATTGATGGTGATTTCAGACGATTTCCGAGGTTTTTGACTCATAAAAAATCAATTTCGGGAGCTGAACATCTGGTAGAACCTCAATTTTCTATTCTTTGGTCAAAATCAACTTCATATTCAGTCTTCCCGTTCCCAACAACATGGAAAACGATACCCCAAAAGCTCATTTTACTAACATGTTGCTAAAACACAAAAAGTACCTATTTTTACACACATTTTCACTCATAACACCGCTGGGTATATTCCGATCGGGCTGCAAAGTTTCGGGACACAACTAGGGCCCAAATGGAGCATGTGTGCGAAAGAACGATTTTTTTAGACCGAAAATGAAGCCTGTACACGTGATACGGCGGACGGCGTACGGCGGACGGCGGACGGCGGACGGTGGACGGCGGACGGACATTGCATTTTTGGAATCTACGCACCTTGAAACGGAAAAGAAAAAATTTTGAGGGGGTGTTATAAAAATTTTTTGCTGAGCGAATACATAGGTGTATTATTCACAGAATAATAAACCAAAATGGACCAAAATTGGTGCGGTTGGTACCAAAATGTCCGTCAGGATGCCTAGATCATGGTTGTTGATTTTCAACGTGATCGCATCTGATTTGGCTAATTAGCACCATAAAATATGTCAGTGGGTCCAACGTTGTCTACGTTCGCTAGCTAAAGACGTTTGTGTGTTGTCAGAAAGTGGTTGAAAGTGAGATTTCGATGCAAGTGTATATTTTCATTGTATTATATTTTCATTTGCAGTATAGTATATCCTCATGATCGGCCTGTCAGGCCAATATGAGCAGCCAGTCGGCGCGGCGGCAATGATCGGTTTGTACACCGAAATGTACGGCCCCTGCCGCCGAACTTGCATCCGTACTATTATGAAGAACATGGAAGTATTATGTGGCAATCTCCACACCGGAACTTTCACCCCCAGCTGGGCATAGGGACATTTCGATGTATCGATATTGGGAAATAATCCCAATATACGATTATTTTCCGTTTAGTTGTCAATATTTCGGTATCCATATATTTGCATTAAATTTTTTTCGATAGGTGTCGGTAATTTTCATTGGAATCGCATTTTTTTGTGGCTCTTCTACGAGGATATTTTTTTAGCTCTTTAAAAATAGATAAAATGAAATTGTAGGAATAAATAATCAAATCAATATTAAATACTTTTTTCAAGGCCTTCTATAAATTTATGTTGATTGGTGGATCAAAAACATCGACTTTTTCGGTAACTGTCCTTCCCTTTTCGAAATACTTGCTTAGGTTATCGGCAAAATACGGCGACCAGATTCTGGGGGCCTATTCACTAAAAGAGATAGTGAAAAGAGATTATCTATGTTGAAAGTCTCCTGGAAGAGATAGTCTCCCTCGGGGGACATTGTCTCCCGGGTTCCTCTGTTTTACTCTCAACCCGTACTTAGACGGTTTTACTCATGAATCGATAATATGTATCTATTTTTAACGAACAATCGACTTACCTTTAGAAGATTGAAAAACATACATCAAAATGACCGATATTGTAGCCGATGAACGAAGGATGACTCTCAACGATCACTCTCAAACAAACAAGAAATGAGAAAAGGGACTCCCTCTTTCGCACCTAATTAGGCACCTAATTAGGTGTTTCTCTGAAAGAGATCGAAAATGCCAAGATGGCCGCCGAATCTCTCTTTATAGAAGTTAACCCTGGAATAACCCTGTTATGGGTACTATAAAAATCTCTTTTGCCAAAAGACAGTCGGACGGAAAAGAGAAGTATCTTTGGGTTAGTGAATAGGCCCCGTTTCTCAACACTGTTGAAGAAGAACGGTGCCAGTAACCTAACGACGTATATTTTGGTTTACTATTTTCAATAATGAACCTGTGGAATCGACCATGAAAAAAAAAAAAAAAAGTAACCCCCCCCCCCCCCTTCAAAATTTGATGATTTACGTTTCAAGGGACGTAAAATACTAGTCTCGAATGAAAAAATGTCTGTCCGTCCGCGGCTTTTTCCTCAATTCCCATGAACCAAAGTTCATGAAATTCGGTACATGGGTCCAGTTTGGGCTCTAGTTGCTTCTCGAAGCTCGGCGTTACTCTCACTCAAGTCTAAGGGGTGAAAAATAGGGGTTGAAGTATCCAGAGTATCCCTCTCTGGGAAAATAGTATTTTTAGGTATGGGTTTTCTCGCATTTTTAAATAGTTTGATTTTTTTTAGACCATCCGGAGCATTTTACGATCTTCCCATGAAATTTTCTATACAGTTTGCCGTAAATAGCAGGGTGTATGCAGGCATCAAACTGTGTTGAGAGCGCACATCACTGGTCTCGCTAGCTGGATGATGTGGCGCAGTGGTCTAACTTACGAACTGTAATGTCAAAGTTCCCGAGATCGAAACCCTACCGGGACTGAATATTTGTTCACTCCACATCAACAATTTCCCTTCAGACTTCATTATCTGTGTTTGTTTTTGCCATTTTAGCTACTTTTTTCATCGACAGAATTATTTTAGCAACATTTAACACGTGATTTAGGTATATACCGGTTATGTACTAAGCTACGGAGGGACTGCGATCTGCATAATATGTATAGAGTGGTACATGATTATATTATATAGGAGGGTTATCTATACAGAGAGCTGTGATCTGTAACCGAAGGGTGTTCTGTACAAAATAATAAACCGTTGTGTAGGGATTTGCAGCGTTTTTCACTCCACATCAACAATTTCCCTTCAGAACTTCATTATTTGTGTTTCTTTTTGCCATTTTAGCTACTGTTTGTCATCGACAGAATTATATTAGCAACATGTAACACATGATTTAGGTAGCTACCTAGTAACGAGTACGGGGTTAGGCACTAAGCTACGGAGGTCTGCGATCTACATAATATCTATAGAATAGTGCATATAGTATATAGAAGGGTTATCTATACAGAGAGCTGAGATCTGTAACAGAAGGGTGTTCTGTGCAAAATAATAAACCGTCATGTAGGGATTTGCAGCGTTTTTTACACAAACGCTGGGCATGATCCCGTAGAGCTTCAGCGGCAAAGCACGAGGTTTCATAAACCTCACCATACTGGAAAATAGCAATTACAGTCTCGTCATATCGCTGGCAATTTCAGTGTTAGTTCGCCCATGGACCACGAGGCACTTGATATTCCTTTGACGCCGCTTCGCGAATGCTCCATCCCGATCCGAGTGTGAACTGAAACGTCTCGCTGGGAGAATGCAAATGACGGCATTCACGACCGGACAGATGATGAGGGCCGACCGCAACCGCAATCACTGTAATGACTCAATTCACATGGAGATGTCCGTCGGTCCGCGCTCGTACCCAGCATGTATTGGAACTATAAAAATTTCGAGAGCTCTAAAACGGCTTTTTCACGGATTTATTGGCGGAGACGGTGGGGCGTCTCTACGGAAAATAGGCTGGCTCATAGCTGCGGTCTTGTAAGTGGGGCCCATTGAGCCGACAAGTGCCGCCGCTTCCTCCTTCTAATGCCCCCATCCCGTCCTACTACCTTCTTTCCTTTTTTTTCAGTCTTTCTCGTTCTTCTTCAAAATTACACGGCCCCATTGCAACCATCCTATCGGCGACCCAGTTGGCGATCCCTGATTGCTTTGGTAATGCTCTGTTTTTACAAGATGGTTCGTGACATCGCTCGTTCTAATAGAAATAAGGAAAACGCTACACCCGGGAAATTGTTCCTCTGCGGTCGTACAATTTGCGTTTGCGGGGCTTTGATTTGATGTGTTTGCCTATCTCAAGTGGCGGTATAGTGGAAAACTCGTTCAGTTTTCTCAAACTTCCATCTGCCGCCCTAAAATCCAGCTTCAAGATTGTTAGCAAGTTCGGTCACACGTCATCAGAATTATCAGTATCTGTCAAATACTTGGCAACATATCCTTCCAGACGCATCCTGGGGCAAGGTTGTTATAGTCCAGGAAAGTAGTAGGTACATTTTGCATTTTGCATGAGGTTTTTGGTATGTCGTAGGTATGTTATGAAATGCTAACGACAAATCTAAGTTTTCCTACTCGGAAGCCCTCTCTAGTATTTCACAATGATACGGAGGGCTTTCGAGTTGGAAAACGTGGATTTGTCGTTACCATTTCATAACATACGATATACAAAAAATTCAGAACTAGCTACCTCGTTTGATTCAAGGCAACCCGCCTTTTTTGGTACGATTTACCTGAACTATTATCGTTTTTTTTTTTTTTTAAAGGATTCTGTTCGTCTACTGTTCGTCCAAGTAAAACTGTCATAAACAGATACTAGCCTATCTACGATTAGGTTCTGTTTAAACGATTAAATTATAAAACGATTCTTCTCCGGCACCAACAGCGGCTTGTAATCCTCTCAGCACCATCAAACGTAGCTCGTACAATGATACTGGTTCACCATTCCTGTTCATATGCCCATGCTTAGGTTTCTTTATTTTATTGTGGGCACTGTTGACCCCATCAATGAGGAAATAACCAAGTATTTCTCAAAATACTTCATTTTAAAGTAGAGATTAGGTGATAAGTACCTATTTTGGTCTTGCACAAAACATTGTAGTATTTAGGTATTTGGGAGTTCATCTGGAAGAAAACTTGAAATGGAAAACTCAAATCGAGAATGCAGTAATAAAATTAAGAAACATATGTCACGTAGTCAAGTCTTTGAGAAACATTTTAAGTGTTCAACAATTGAGAACTGTATTTTGCATGGGTACAAACACAGCTGACATATTATGCGATCGCAGCCTGGGGAAAATCTGTTGAATACATCTCTGGGACAGAAAAGCTGGATTTTTTCCCCCCTAAAATCCTAAGCAATCATTCGAGGATGCGAAAAATGTGGCAAGAACATTCAAAAGCTGGTTAAAATGACACTGCAACAGACGAGTTCATAAATTATTTAAAGACGAACTTTCAATTTAAGGAACTTGTTAGGATTCGATTACGTCATTTTTCGATTCTTTTCCGTTTTAGAGCATTCCTTATTCATTAATAGATTATAGATTGTTTTATATAGGTATGTATTTTGTATGTGTTTATATGAATTTTTTATTTTGTATCCTGACTGCATCTAACCTTGGGATACTAGTTCCAATATCCGACTTTGCCGAAATATTTGAGATGGCAAACGAAAAGATGAATTATTCGAAAATTGACTGGTTTCAAAAATAAAAAGTGGGTCAAATTTGAGGTTTTGTGGGTTGAAAATAACTAAAAATCACTGAACACTGATTTGAAGAAATTCCCAAATGTGTTAGAGAGAAAACACTAGGCAGTCACAATATTTTTTTCGAGAACAGAATGGGGTAAAGGCGTACCTGGGTGGGATGAGAGGAACCAAAAACTTGTGCAGAAACTGCCGGATAGAAATGTGGCCCCCTGATGACACCCTCTAAATGATCATTCAGTCGGCGTCAAAAAAACGGGGATGGTGGCAGATATGGATGCAGGAGGGCATCCTTAAACTGCACAGCATGCCTAACTACCAGGGCAATGGACAATTATCATCAGTTCTGTTTGCATTTTTCTCAATAGTTAATTATGCGAGATAAGGCTGAATACGATAATACGATAATAAGGCTGATACGATAATAAGGCTGAATCGGGGAAATATGCCTCCTTCATATTTTTAGAGACTTTCAAACTTTGAGATTTCAAAATAGAGCAGATGAAGTGGTGCCCTGCTGTTGCCTGTGAATTTGTACGGATATGGGTTCTGACTGGCTTGCTGGTGCCTGGCTGCATATGGGACATGGCCTGTTGGCGCGTTTTATCCGTCTGGTGCGGCTTCGAATCGCCTTTTTCCTTTACTTGTATTCTACTTTTCAAATTTTTCAATGTTCAGAGGAAAATGGTTATAAACCAGTAGCAGAAGTGTTCTTTGTGGGTACATGATGCCCATTGCCCCAACGGGGTCCCCATCAACGAGGATGAAGAGCAAGAAGAGTTCGACGTCATTTTCGTCGTCATGTGGTGTGGAGTGAGTCCCCAGATTCTTTTCTCGCCCTTCCGACTACAGTTTCAGTTTGAAATGGTAAAGTTTGGTTTTAAATACAACATGAACATATTCTTAATAAAAAATGTTCTTAAAAAAATTTATAGGTGTAGTCGTCTTCTTCTTTGGTGTTCCGAGGATTGGTTAGCTCATAGTATTAATGATAATAATAATAATAATAATAGTGTAGTTTATGTACCATGATTGTGTACCGTTGTGTGTTTTTATGGTTGTGTACCGTGGTTGTGTTCTTATGTAGAATTGCCTCATCTGTCAGATGTCGTCACGCGACTAGCGCGCACGCGCCGGCGTTGTAATGAATTACCTACCTACCTACGAAACTAATAAAGCCAGTCAATAACGAGTCGTCATCATTAGAACTTACCCACCCTAAAACACGTAATAATACATGGTGTCAGAAGTTTGGGTGCTCTCCTCCTTTTCAGTAATAGAATCTTCGCGAGTTGTACGAACTTGAAGGTGAGTACCCACGCGAATACCAATCCACTAAGTGGTTACTGTTTTTCTTGGTTCGCCACCTGCGTTGGTTGAGGTTAACAATGAGTGATGCCAGGCCTCCTCATCTCTTTAATTTCGATGCAACCGATTTAAAAAAGGAATGGATCGAATGGTTCCAAGCGTTTGGAATATATCTAATAGCGGCGAAGAGGAAATCCGAAAAGAATGAAATACAAATTGCCACCCTTCTCAACCAGTTGGGATCACGATCACGTGGGATCCACATTTTTAACTCACTTCGAGCTGTTGCCCTAATAAAAGCTGGAGGGACAACGACCGATGACAAGGAACCAGCGGTGACACCCGTCTTAACTAAATATGATGAAGTCGTTGATGCATTTTCGAACTACTTTTCACCGAAGAGGAACGTACTGCATGAGCGATTCAAGTTCAATCGTCTCACACTAAAGCCGGGGCAGACCTTAATGGAGTTCATCACACTCTTGAAGACCGCAGCATCAACGTGCGAATACGCCGAGAGGAACGACATGGTCCGCGACCGAATCATCTCGCATATCAACGAAGAGGATCTTCTCAACCGTCTACTAGACGATCAGATCTATCGCTGGACGAAGCAATCGACATTTGCAAGCTGCACGAGGCCCGGAAAACTGAAATCAAGGACATCGCCCGAGGATCTGCAGAAGACAGGGAAGACGATGCTATCAGAGGTACCCCTAGAAAATCAATAAGTAAAAATGTATATAAAAAAAAGTCGAAAGATAAAATAACAACTACAAAGTGCCAATGTAAAAAATGTGGAACCACCCATGAAGCCAGGAATTGTCCAGCTTACGGGAAACAATGTTTGCATTGTAATGGATACAATCATTTTGAAGTAGGTTGTTTCGTTAAAAATAGGAAGCCTCAGACGAAAGACCGTCGTAAAAATAAGAAACGTACAAGGTCTTTAGAAGATAATGACAGTGATACCCTTGAATCATTATACATAGATTACATAAAAGTTGATAACTTAAATGATAATAATGATAAGAATGTATTGTCACGAAATGGTAAGATGAATAATGTGAATATTAAATTTAAATTAGACACGGGAAGCCAGGTCAATATTCTGCCATGGAGAATTAAAAAAAAATCACTGATGAAAAGAAGATGAAATTGAATAAAATTAAAATAATGCTGTTTGTTTATGATGGGAAAGAATTAAATGTAATGGGTGAGATAATCTTGACAACTATTATTAAGCAAGAGTTCTTCAGTCATAAAATTTTTGATAATCGACACATCTGACAAACCAATATTAGGTTTGCAGTCGTGCGAGCAGTTAAAATTAGTCGAACGGATCGCATCAGTAACAGAGAAACAAAACCTGGATTCGAAGGAAAAAGTTATTAAAATTTTTGAGAAAGCCTTTAAGGGCTTAGGAACATTTCCAGGCGAGCCGTATAATTTGAAATTAGTTGAAAATTCGAAGCCAGTCGCACACGCCCCACGTCGTGTTGCGAAACATTTATTAAATCGCCTCAAGAGCAAGCTTGACGAACTAGAACAAATAGGTGTAATAAGACCAGTGAAAGAACCAAGTGAATGGTTAAATCCTTTAGTGATAGTGGAGAAACCAAAAATGTATCGCTTAGGTTATGTCTCGATCCAAGATATTTAAATGGTCAGCTAATTAACGATGAGTTCCAGATTCCCACTCAGGATTAAATCCTAAGTGAGTTGAATGGGAAAACCTACTTTAGTTCACTAGACCTGAAGGATGGTTTTTACCAAGTAAGTATCAGTGAAAAGTGAAAAGTAGTAGGTAGTGAAGCTAACCAGTTTTGGAACTCCTTTTGGTAGGTGTAAGTTTGTAACACTACCATTTGGAATTAAAACTGCAGCCGAAGTATTCCAGAAAAAGAATACTGAAACATTCGGGCACATACAGGGCGTTAATATATATATTGACGATTTGATAATATCGGCAAATACGAAGGAAGAACATGATGAAATAATAGAAAAGGTTCTTAAAACTGAAATTGAAAAGGGTATCACATTCAACCCAACTAAATTCAATTTTCCTCAACAACGTATCAAAATATTGGGGCACATTATGTCTAATAAGGGCTTGGAAATAGATCCAGAGAGAATTGGGGCAATATCTGAGATTCCTCTACCCAACGATAAAAAGGCTCTATTGAGGTTCTTAGGAATAGTAAGTACTTGGGTAAATTTATACCGAAACTTTCTGAGATAACGGCCCCTCTACGTCGACTTACCCATAACGGCACACCTTGGTCGTGGACAAAAATACACACGAATGCAATCTATTAAAAAACATTTTAACATCAAGTCCAGTCCTGTCATAATTATGATGAGCACAAGAACTTGTTAATTCAATCGGATGCTTGTAAAGATGGCTTGGGCTGTGTGCTATTGCAAGACGGAAGACCGATAGCATTTTCCTCAAGATCATTGACGAAAACTGAACAGAAGTATGCAATGATCGAGAAGGAGATGTTGGGAAGATGTTGTTTCGCCGTCGAACACTTCCACTACTTTACTTATGGTCGTGAAATATCAATCCAGACCGATCACAAGCCTTTAATAAGTATAGTGAATCGTAACATAGAAAAAGTCCCACACAGATTACGAAGAATGATGCTTAAATTAACTAAATATACAAATATAGACTAAGTTACTTACCTGGAAACCAAATGGTCCTAGCAGATACCCTCTCTAGGGCTACAGTGGGTTCAGAGCCCCAAGATGATGAGGAACTTAAATTTGTAGTGCATTCAGTGATTAGCAATGCCATGTCCGAAAACAAGCGAAAGATCTTCGAAAACAATACTAGCTCTGATCCTACACTCAGCCAAATAATCAAATTCCTAGAAATGGGCTCATCTTGTTTGGAAATAAAATAGTAGTACCGACTAATTTGCAGAAAGAAATCTTAAGTCTACTACACGAGGGTCATTTAGGTATAAGTTAAAACAAGAAATAAAGCTAGGGCAACATTTTATTGGCCAAATATGTCAAAAAACATTGAAACGTTCATCAGTGAATGCCAAATATGCTTGGTGAACAGACCAACAAACCCACCAGAACCGATGATTCCGTCTGAAATACCCTCTTATCCATGGTGCAAACTAGCTATGGACATACTAGAATTCGAATGCAAATACTATTTAGTTACGATTGACTACTTCTGAAAGTGGATTGATTTAACTAAAATCAAAAACAAAAGTGTCCAGGATATAAAAAAAACCTGCATGATAATGTTCGCAACTCACGGGTTCCCGAAGGAAATTGTTTCAGATAACAACCCTTTTGGAGGCCGGGAGTTTGTGTCATTTCTATTAGAAAATGGAACGAAATTAATCACAAGCAGCCCCCACCACCCGAAGGGTCATGCTCTTGCAGAATCGGGAGTAAAAATATGTAAAAACATTCTCCGTATTCGCAATTATCAGGCAAAAATATTGAAATCCAATATTTGGGCTATAGTATACGTATAGTTGTACAGAGTTATACAAATTTATAAATATAGGTGTAGTTTTGAAGCACATTTAATCCACTACATTTAATTTTGTTGTGGTTTATTACAGCGGATGTTTGAGGTATTTGAGCAGAATTTGACGATAAATTATGATGCGAAACTGTATTCCAGAAATTGGCGATTTCAGTAGAGGATAACTCGAGAACGGTTGACGCTAGAAAATTTTGCTGGGCGTGAAAAATATAGGATATTTTGTCACCTTTCATTTTATAATGATTTTCTTTAGGAACCATAGTTTTCGAGTTATATGCGAAAAACCGAAAAAGTTAACATGTTGGGCCTTTATGATACCCCCCCCCCCCACCCCGGCTCACCACCTAGGGTCGGGGATTCTTAGTATGGTTACCTCCTAACTACTCCAAACATATCCCGGAGATAACAAATTACTGCCCCGTCAATGATCTCTACACCTCCCTTTTGACTCTACATTGACTGGACTATTCAACCGTTTCTATACGGACGTAAGTACTTTCGCAACCTGTATCGAGAACCAGCTACAGTTGATCCACCGGTCCGATTCACTATTTTTTTAAACTACAATCGGTCCATTACAGTGCACTACAACAGTCCACCATTGTCCACTACAGTCCACTACGGTCCACTACATGCGATCCACCGAGTCGATTCACTATTTTTTTTTAAATACACTCCATTGCCATACATTGATTGCATACTCAAGACTTGGAGTAAGTAAGTACATACGATACTTTTTCCATCTATACTTCAGTTAGCAGGCTCCAAAAAGGTGTAGCAACGCTACTTCCTATCGCAGTTTATGAATAGAAGTAGAAGGAAATTCTATACTTCCTTTACGGAGCGAAGTGAAACCTACAAAATGTTTTTGTTCCGAGTATGTTATGCCAGCCGGTCTGCTCACTTGTCCTTGAGCTCCATTACACGCCTGTACGAATTTCCAATTAAGCCACAACCGAAGTTCTGACTCCCATTCCTTCCAATATGCTTACCCTCATTTTTCATCATGTAGGTGGACTGCCGGAAGAATGTTAGAGGGTGGTAGCGGAGATCGCTGAGAGGTGGTGGGCTGTTGCTATGGAACCGCAAACTCTGGGAAACGACGATTGAAATATTATCCCATTAGGAAAGTTGGCGTTGTAAATCTTCAACAAGTCCTGGTAGTTTCCCCATAATGCTAAATTTTTTCGCAACGTTCTATACGTGCTACGGGGGTAGAAAAATCGCGATTTCATTCCCTGCGGTGGATTATGGCACAATAACAAAGTTTTGATAGCTCCTCTCATCGCCCATTCGACGATCATAATTTTGACTGGGACCCCATCCTATGATCAAAATGGCTGTTTGAGTATCTACTCCAGCTGTGATGAGGAAATTCCCCTAGGATGAGGAATACTTGGAACAACCTTAGGAAAATAACCTCCGCCAAGTGGGTGGGCTCCTCTCATTGCCACTTTGATTAATATATGAAGTCCGCGTACCCAAAACGATAAAATAAACTTAAATAAATAAACCGTTCCCTGACTACCTATCAAAGTTGGGGAACCAAGTATTTACCAAATATTTAATGTTTAAATAGGATTCTAGGTTTCCACGTGCTCATTTGGATATTTTGATCTTGTTTCAATAACAAAGAGCTACAGACGGTTCTTTCTCTGTTCTAATAATTTCGTCGACTAACAAGACGACTCAAACTACAAAAATATTCTTAAGTAGATTTCAATCGGAGCTGGATTATTTTGTTGTTTGAATGTGTTTAGCTGGATGGATAGCCGACGAGCTTCTGGTTATGAGGCATTTCTGCCATGGCAAGGAGAAATATAAACGAAGAAAAGGGAGTGGCGTTCTTTCAGATCTACATGCAATAGCTACCAGTCATTGTGGCCAGTCGGGTATCATGAGAGCACAAACTTGCGTTACAATGAAAAGCCCATCAGCCGAGGTGCAATCTCAGTTCACCGCGCCTCTTTGGGTGAGGCACTTACGAAGGAATATAATGCACGGTAATGATAGATAATACTGTAGGTGATGAGGGGGACCATCATGTATGAGGCGGTATGTATAGTGGCTGTTGAATCAGAAGATCTCGTTGCAGCTGCGTCGTGCAATGATATCGGCTGACAAATTGCTATAGTCCGGCAGAAGTAACAGTCTTGGAGTAGCTCATGGTCCACGGTTCTTGGTCTGGCTGGAATCAGTTATGCTAAAATTGAGATTAGCATTGTTAGGTTTTCGGCCTATTTTTGGTGAGTGCACAATCTAGATAATAATGCTATGGAGAAACAGATGTAGAGGAGAGCATGCTTTGGAGTCATCACTTTGGATTGATTTCAGCAGGACACAAGATGTCTGTCTTACATTATAACAGTATGAATACTTCTCGCCTTTCCATAACCAGAAAATAGCAGTAGGTGGGAAGTGACCTTACGAGATCCCATAAAGCTTTGAATAAGGTGTAGATTGGTGAATTGTGATATTGGCCAACTTATTAAAATATATTTAACGCAATATTGCATTACACTGCGTCCTTGTACGGCTCAGTCTCGTGAGCGCACGCACGTATATGTAAGCTTAAACCTCGTTATACCTACATGGGATTGATTAGTTCTGTGGTCTGATCGTTATTCTGACACGTTTCCAATTTGAGCATGACAGTGAAATGCAAAATCAAGGTTTGGTTGATGTGTACTTGTCAGTTTAAATAAGTACCTAAAGCCATTCGAGCAGGCACCATTAACATAGAGACGATAGGTATTCCAAGTAGTATGCCATAGCCAGATGAGAAATAGGAAATTTATTTATAGACCATAATCTGAGTTATTATTGGATACATTGAGGCTATTCTCATCTAGCATTCAATAGCGTAGATAATGACGAAACCGAAATCGGAATGAAATTTACCAACTCTGAATAGGTAGTAAATAATGATGAGGTGATTGGGCAGCAATTACCATGGGCGCACGAGTCTCAGCGTGACAGGAGGGTTGGTAAACACTGCTCAGCTTCTGTCCCACTCCGGTACCGCTCTAGATACGTAAACACGTCTGCCATTCGACGAAGGTCATGGTGTTTCCTAGATCGACTGGCAATAATTGACTAGAGGTTCACGCATGCCAAATGCAACGGTTTCTGACATCTCATAATTAGAAGTGCATAAAAAAGTATTTAAAAAAAACACCCGGTCGAAAGCAAGATATGGCGTACTGTTCTGGGCTAATGAGAACAACGGGGGATCTATCTTCAAGATTCAAAAGTGTGTTCCACGAATAGTCTGCGGGATTCATCCGTCTTCGTCTTGTAGAGGCCGCTTCTCAAAGGAATTCCCTAGCCATCGCTTTACGTGTTGGAAGTCTTGCTCTATGTCAAGAAACACGAGGAACTGTTCGACAACGACCTTTTCAGTCACAATTATTCAACACGAAGAGCTTGCCAACTTTTGAAGACCCCATCATATCGACTCCAATGTCTTAAAAATAGCTCTAAATACAACGCCATCAATATAGACAACCACTTCATCCTACACCTCCAAAAATCTGTATGCAGTGCGACTTCAAAAAATGCACCAAGATATATTTAATAAAGCGTGAACTGTACAGGATCAAAGAGTTCTTTTATATTTGACATTGTTCCTATGTATTTTTTTATACGCATAGAATATAAACTATAGAATATGGATTTTTGATGGTTCTTTATTTCTTAATTTTTTAATTTTTTTAATGTCATTGTTCGGTACTTCTGTATTATGTGTATTTTATTTGAGTTCATCTAATCTTCCAAGGCTGAGAATTTTCGGTTAGCGAAGTTGATGTGTACTGGTTTTGATTCATTCAGCTTCATTTTCCACATCTTAGTCCACTTGGCAACATTGTCAGTAGACAGGTAAAGTACGGGACCTAGAACACTCCCTTGCAGGACCCCCTTGGATCGACTGTAGCTGGTTCTCGATACAGGTTGCGAAAGTACTTACGTCCGTATAGAAACGGTTGAATAGCCCAGTCAATGTAGAGTCAAAAGGTAGGTGTAGAGATCATTGACGGGGCAGTAATTTGTTATCTCCGGGATGTGTTTGGAGTAGTTAGGAGGTAACCATACTAAGAATCCCCGACCCTAGGTGGTGTGCCGTGGGGGGGGGGGGGGGGGGGGGGGGGGTATCATAAAGGCCCAACATGTTAACTCTTTTCGGTTTTTCGCATATAACTCGAAAACTATGGTTCCTAAAGAAAATCATTCTAAAATGAAAGGTGACAAAATATCCTACATTTTTCACGCCCAGCAAAATTTTCTAGCGTCAACCGTTCTCGAGTTATCCTCTACTGAAATCGCCAATTTCTGGAATACAGTTTCGCATCAGATTTATCGTCAAATTCTGCTCAAATACCTCAAACATCCGCTGTAATAAACCACAACAAAATTAAATGTAGTGGATTAAATGTGCTTCAAAACTACACCTATATTTATAAATTTGTATAACTCTGTACAACTATGCGTATAATACTGAAGCTCAAATATTGGATTTCAATATTTTTGCTGAAACCTGATTATCTCCTTGAAATGAGTACCTACATTTTATTGCATTCTGTTGATATTGTATTGCTGTAATGAGTAGGTATACTCGAAACAGAGAGATGTGTATTATTACGTGTTTTAGGGTGGGTAAGTTCTAATGATGACGACTTGTGATTGAGCGGCTTTATTAGTTTCGTAGGTAGGTAGGTAATTCATTACAACGCCGGCGCGTGCGCGCTAGTCGCGTGACGACATCCTAACATCCTTTCTCTTCAAGTTCAAGTGAGCATACCTGACTTGAATCAACTTTTGATTGATTACAACACTGAATACAGAACAATCAAATAGGCATTGTTGGTAATGGCGGCGCCTCGCTGGTCTCAGAATTACATGGTTAGTTTTAGTTAGCTTAGGTTGTGATTATCGCAGTGAACATAGTAATTACTAATTACTTAATAAATTCAAATAAATTTACATGCACACAGAGAAAATACCGTGGTACTGTGAAGTGAACAAACTGTGCCGGTATTAACGAAGTGATACATGGTTTTGCATCCGATTACGGTTATTGAATAACAAATTTAGTAAGTGTAGGTACAAAACTTTTTCATTACAAGCAAACGCCTATAATACTAATAAGAAGTTCCTGTTTTTCAGTCCCCACCCCCCTCATGAGCAGTTTTTAGGTGTAGGTTAGAGAGGGTTTTCATAGCTGAAAGTTGGTAATTTTGTTCACTGGGGCTCCCTCAGGTAGTGTTTAAAATCTGAACCCAATCGGTTCAGTAGAACCCGAATTTTGACTATTTAAAAACGTTGCAAATTATTTTCAAATAACCTAATTGACGACATCTCGTTTGGAGTACAATAATTTCGCGCATTATAATTTTCTGCAGTGCTTTTTAAATTAATTGGGAATGCATTTTAAAAAAAATGCAAACCGATTTTGCAAATTTTTGGAATGTTGAAAAATTGTAACCAATCTTTTTGAAAATTATACAAACATTTGGACAAGAAATTTAAAAAATTTTCAAAGCAAACAAAAAATTTTCATTGTGAATAAATTTTAACAGGGAAACATTTTGTTGGGAGAAAAATTTTACTAGGAAGCAAATTTTAATGGAAAAATAATCTTGTCTGGGTAAAGAATTTTGATGAAGAAACCTTAGCTGCAAAAGGCTCGCCAAAGTAGCATGCTCGGTGCTTCGCACCTTGGTCGTGGATGTGCATATAGAAACCTGTTCCTTCTGCCCCCCCCCCCCCCCCCCCCCACCTTGAAATTTCTTTCTAGGCTGTTTGGTGGGCAGCTTTTTGCCCCCTTTGGCGGAAAAAAGAATATCAATCCTTTTTGAGGGCTGAGGTGGTTTCATTGGCGGGTAACTTTTTACAACAGGGTTTTTGGCGGGGGGATTCGTATCTGGTGCACTACGGGGTTTACATGTTATCATCTATGAAAATTTCAGGTCAGTAAGACCAGCATTTCCTGTATACTAACTAAACACACAACCCTGAACCACATTAGAAACATTTTCATTCCAGTCCGATCGTCTCCCATGAAAGTGTCATCATGGGATGACAAAGAGCGATTTTGGGAAAATGTACGTATAGGTACTTTCATGAGCTCGAACCTAGTCTCGAGCATCTCGTTCCCTCCTCCTCGGTGGCGGGGCGTGAAATAAAGAGTTAAGGTGTTTCATTCCCTTTGCAAATGCGGATTGCAATATTCTGAATAAGATAGAGAATGATTAGGTTACCGGTGAACGGGAAAAACGGATGATTTTCTCGTTCACAGAGAGCTGAAAGAGAAGAATCTAATTTACATTAGATTTTTCTCCGGGACTGAATATTCAAAACATTTCATCAATGGGGGTCTGATGATGTAATTTGGCCAAAACGCGTTTTCAACCTTGTCGGTTATTGAAGCTTGGGAACCATCCCTGTCTCTCTGCCGTTATCTTAGAGGGTAATTCAAAACCTTATTGGCTCAAAATTATACGTGATTGAAACGGATCGCCCTCGAAAAAAGGCTGTCTGGGGGAATCGGGTTACGAACCTCCAATTCCTAGTGCACAGAAATGTTTCTTTCATCCGTCCGCTAAGAGCGCTGCGAGTGTTTTGTAATTACTAGTTCGAAGTTGAGCTCAGTCTCATCAACCTTATTACTGTGCTTCATCAAGCTTTTCTCCTCCTTTTTTCTCTGGCCAATGAAACATTTAAACGAATTCTCTGAAGGGAAATAACGGCAGTTTCTGAAAACAAGAGTTTGAAAGGAAAAGGAAATCACATTAACCAGGACAGGAAGCAAAATGGTCGCTAGAGAAGCATCACAAAAAAGGAAGAGGTAAAAAAAGAGAAGAAAAAAACAAAATAATGCAGCTGTGAGTAAGACAATATTATGCAAAAACATTCAGTGGAAATAGGTTTCGTCTTCTGTTTTTTATCCATAGTTCTTGAATCTTGCAATGAATTCTCCAGGTTTTTTGTCAACCAAATTTTTGCAATAGGACACCAGAGTTTGTTGTGCGGGTTTCAAGTATTTCCCACCAGAACCTGCGCAAATGAAATTACATTTGAATGATTCGGGATCAATTGAGGGCTACTAACCACCTGCATCACATCGTACATAAAGTGTGGCGAGATTTCAGGATCAAACGTGATCAAATTTTCATGACGTGATCTGTATTATGAAGTAATCAAATATGAACTGGATTTTTTTTCCCCTTCCGTTCCTGTCCTTGCGTTCTAAGATCAAACACAAGATCTAGTAGATAAGCAGCGATCTCAGACCGGGGCTTTACTTCCGACTGCCTTGCAGGCGTTGCGGTACGTTATTGTGCTTTTTTGTTCTGATCATTGTAAAACCAATAAAAACTCGATGTTATTCAAGATTTTATTGGTTTTACAATTATAGAACAAAAAAGCACAATTACGTACCGCAACGCCTGCAAGGCAGTCGGAAGTAAAGGTTTCATGAAAGCTTCATGAAAGTCGATCATCTGAATGGGGCTTAGGACTTGAGATTTTGCGGGGAAACTCTTTTGACGTTAGACATTTTCTATATCATTTTTGGCGCCTCGACTGCTCCAGGAGCGGCACCAAAGCACCGGCAATGGCTCCGTGAAATCCACAAAACAGCTAATTGTAATATCCAGGTACCATACTTACCCCCTCCGCCGCACAGAAACATAGGTTTATTGTGCGGAGCAAATTGTAGGTCCTAATTTGTTTTCGGTGGGGGCGAGGGGGGGGGGGGTCCTCAGTACAATGGACCGTCGAGTAGGTATACATTGTGGTACACGCCCAAATCGTTGGATGTGGGTCCGAAAAAGACAAAAAACCCGTCATTTTGGGGCTTAGTGAATATTGGATTCTCATGAAATCCAAGATAGCCATTCATGTTTACCAAATGACTGATACTGGATCGGGACAGGGCCAGTTGGTTCGTCTAAAGATGTTGGAAACAATTTGGTTGCTGTCAATAATTGTTTTTTAATTGTGTGTTCCTTCTTCAATCTAGCCTGCTCATTTTCAAGTAAAAATGAATGATTGGTCAGTGGGTTGTAATACAAAATTTCTCCGCTCCACAGGAAAACATTGAATGGTGTTTATATGTTTCTGTGTTTGTATTTTATTTTATTTTGAAGCTTGATTTCCCCCTCAGCTGGCTTGTCCACTTCTGTGATTTAGGCGCTAAATTTTCCATTTGGCCCAGTTCAAGATGTGTTAAGTGAGCGTCGGGGAGGAAGACCAAAAGAAAAAGCTGTCATGACACAAAATTCGGTCTGACTCCCAGGAGAAAAACATAATATAGGTATATCCATTTTGAGAAATTTGGAAAATTGTCCATTTCTCATCAGTTAGGTGCTCAAGATTTGAAAAGCTCCGAATCACGAAAGATAGAATGGTTCAAAGGCCGCCTTTGAACAGCCCAGTGGAGTCTCGTTGAATACTGACCCGTAGTTGGAGAGACGGTCTGATGAGAGATCCTAAACATACAGCGACGCCGTGCCTGTAAGGTGGGGAATTCCGCAAAAACGGTGTAGCCAAGAACAGAAGGCTCGACGATGGTTGCAATAAACTTTGAAGAAAATTTCGCGCTGATCAGGAATATCAGGCCGTAACAGAGATGTACCAACTCTCGAATAGTTATCCATTTCCCCGTCCTCAGAAAACCTTCCGATTATGTCACTGTTGAACTTTGAAATTGATGAATTCCAAATTTCTCAGGTTAAAAATTCGTTGAAAACCTGAACAGCATGCGCGGGGACCTCAATTTTCAATGTATAATGTAATCCCGCATAATGTTTATTTCAAGGTATTTTCTGATTTAAGCGTTTCCATTTTCCAGTCACGTAGTATGACAATTTGAGCGCCTTTTTAGAGTAACGCAACTCCTTGAACTATTGAGCAGTTTACATTGAGCCCTCATCCCACAACATTTTAGGTACATAAATTCGAACGAACCTTTTTGTGGTTTTAGGAGATATCTGACGATTTTTAACTATTTTGAACTGCAACAGTTTGAGCCCTATCTCTGTAATAATACTTTCACAACTGGAAAAGTATTTTCCTGGTCCCTAGTGTAGAGATTTCGACGTTGAGTGAATAGTGACTCAGGTTTTGTTGAGGATCGGTCAGACCGGTCGTTGCCCTTGGTTCAACAAAATGCCTTCAATCAAACGAGTTGAGTCTGAGGATCCTTGGCCCTGTGGCAAAAAACTCATGTGGGAGGGTGCGGGAGCTTCAGAGCGTGTTTGGAACGAAAGGGATGAGATATCTGAGCATCGATACAGAGGTCTACTATAAGAATTTCAGTTATAATGATCTGCAGGTTGTTTTCGACGCATTTTCGAATCATTCAAGAACTGAAAATCAGGTACGACTCACCGCTGGAATGTTCAACTTGAGGCTGTACTGCGCACAGGAATAAGAAGTCCTTCATCCATCTGGTAGTCTGCTAGGAGCGTCAGGGTCATCAGCTTCATTATTTCCCTGATTTTGACGATCATCCCGTCGAATTTCATCAGCTTTTCCCCTCCTGAAACAATCGCTCTCTCCACATCCCACTTCTGATATCGAATTGAGCATCCAATCAGAGCGGCTCGATCCAGCTGCTGGTGTCGTTTTCAATTTAAAGTACACACTTTAATCTCCAGGCAACGACATTATATACACGTAAAAACCAGCTGTAGATTCAGAATGCTCTGGAACAGATTTGTATCGAAAAAACTTTAAACACTGCATGTAATAAACATGTTAAAACCATTGCAATCACGCCGTTTCCTCGGAAAATCGCTTAAAAATCGAAAAATCGCTTAAAAATGGAAAATTTCGGCCTTGAGTCGCCCTGTTTAATAATAAAATGCCGAGTACTATCGAGCATTGCAACGTTCTGGCGTTATTCCAATACAGTATCTAATTATCCATTACAGTAATTGTATAAATACCCACTTCATTTGAATGTATATATTATATACCCATAGTCGGTCCTTCGTTGAAAGGCGTTCGAATTTTTTCTTATAAAGTAGATATACATCGGTCTCAGATTGGCTGTTTCGCTTCCGAGTTTACCGAGTTAGCGGAAGCTTTGTTTTCACTTTGAGAGGAAATTTTTTTTGTCTCCAAAATCAAAATTTCCACACGCGTTTTACGTTTTAGGGCTTACTGAACAAATCTGGTTCGGGGTATGTCTGTTTGTGTGTCCACAGATCCTTGCCACATTCCAGTTAGTCGGGAGAAAAGAAGCATTACCAGTTCTCGTCTACAGTGACGTCACACAGTAAAATTTCTTCCTCGCAATTTTGAAGTTTCGAAGTATAAATTTTTTCTGGTTTTATCGAATTGAACTGCTGCCAATACTATTTTCAAGTTACAACGCTCTGAAGTGATTATCTTGATAATAAACTTTATCTTAAACAATATCTTGGATACATGGTTACTCCTGCCTCATCCGATCCATGGATAATTTATGTGCCTGGTTTCCACCAGTGGACGCCAAGGACGTCATCCATACTTTACGAATCTTTAATAAAGTAACAATGAATGTCTGTCGCAAACTCATAATCGGTACTTACTCATTTCAGTCTGTACTTAAAAATACAGCAGCAGCATACAGTAGTAGTACTCGTAAATAGGTGGGCAATCCTCATTGTTTAGGAGAAATCAAAAATGTACTTTCTTATGGCAGAATACAGTAGTTTTGTGAAGTTCGAAACGGGATTCAGTTTACTGGCAGCTGATCAAACTTTCGCTGATACCCCCCCCCCCCCCCCCCCACCGCTTAACGGCTCTGAACCCCTTCGTAAAACGTACAGACTTTTGGGATCAGGGTTGCCAGTCGTTGATTTTTCCCAAGTACTGAGCCGTTAAACTGTTTTATATGGGGAAGTAACATTACCAGAGTACGTATCCAACTGTTTTTGAACAGATTCTTGTTTTTTCGAGTTTGACTATTTTTTGAAGAATGCACCTATTCCGTTGCAACTGTTGATGAGTACAGGAATTTCTTTTTCGTATTCGACCAAAACTCGGTTAAAAATAAAAATATTGTGGAGGGGGAGGGGGGATTTTTAGGGGACGACATTTTTGGGTAGTAAATAATAGCGTCGATGACGTCTGATACTGACTCAATGCTGGTCGTTCGTGGCATGACCCCGCCTGATCGTTCGAAGTTCTTTCAGCGGTACTTACGTCACCAACACGACGCTTCAAACTCCTCGATCGCGGTATTTACATACGATCCGAGGCCCCCTAATCTGGGGTCCCCGGATTACGGGGATTACGTTCGCGGTATTTACCATCCCCGTCGTTTAACTGTGGAAGTTTTCTTTTTCTTGCTGGCAATTTTAACTGTTCAGTTGTTTTAAATAAAACTTGTTATATACATTATACATCGTCGCCAACTTCAGACTGAAGCAAGAATCCTCGTAGAATGTCCGACCTATGGCCTCTTTTGATGACACTTGGTAAGGGCTCTGAATCTTGATTTTCATGAGGGTCATCATCTACCTCTTGCGCTGGAACCAAACTTTCCTGATATGTCAGAATACCAGTATAGTCATCGAGTCTAGTCATTATATGCAATAGAAATGTCTTCGTTTTGAGGTACTAGACGATACCATTCAGCGCGAGAATCAGGCGAATCATCGATGATGAACATGATTTGACATGATACGTTCATTAAACGCCAACATCGTGGGTTGAAGAAGGAGGCCAAAAACAGCCTATCCCATTACGAATTATAAGACGTTTGGAAACACCAACTACGATTTTTTTATCACAAAGTACTGACAGTCGAAATTTTATTACCAATTTTCGAGGGGACCAAAATTCGTTGTTTTCTAATGAGTTACCGCGATTTTTCCAAGTGACCGACTACTAGAAATTACCGGAATTCCACTTAAGTGGATATAACCTTTGAAAAATCGCTTCAAATTTTGCAAATTACACAACAGTTTATTATTTGCCAGTATTTTCGTATCCGTAGGTTCGTCAATATACCTACCCTCGTGCTTCCCCTGGGAATGCCCTAAACTATAAATAAATTGTTGACGAAGCTTTTCGGTTTCAACTTCAAGGCCTCACTGTGAGCGAACGGCTGGACGTACTCCAAGTGATGTCAGAAAATCCAAAAATTCAGAATCAATTCACAAGCGCCATAAAAACCTATCAGAAGTTTTCAAGGTACGGCGTTGACAAAATGTGAACCCCTTTGTCGTGAATGGGATCGTCGGGGTCAGCACTGTGGTGAATGGTTTGGGTACCTAGGAATGGGGGAGGTTGTGATGGAACATGCTCGGAAGGTTTCCACCACACCGGTTATACCTGAAGGCTTCACCAGGCAGGTTACACCACTCTACGAGATCTTTTGTAGAGGAGGTGCTCGGAAAGTTCCACCACGCCGGTTACACCACAAAGGCCTCACCAGGCAGGTTCCACCACTCTACAAGGTCTTTCTGAGGGAAAGAAAGGTAGGGAGAGAGAGAGAGAAGTCATCGACTTAGGTGAATGCACAGATTAAAGAAATCTGGCCGGGAGCACGGGTTATATAGGGCTTGTGCCACCCTCCTCCTGCCCACCAACAGTCGTTAGAGACTGGTGGGGAGAGCCGGCTGTGAACGTTTCCCGTCTCACGTAGACCTCTTCCTTCCACTTGGTTTATTGAGCGTAATCTAATATACAGGTCTGAGCGGTATAAGTGGGTACCACTCACGACATAGGTCCCGCTAGATTACGCGAAACAGAGCGAGGAAAGGACGGAGTGCTGAAGGCAAAAAGTAGCATGGGTTGCTGGAGGCGAGAAAAAACAGTACACGCTGAGGGCGGTAAGTTGAACGGTAGGTGAAGAGTGAAGCGGTAGTCGTAGGGGGCAGACCAGGAGCAGCCAGGAGCTGGATGGTGCATGAGCTAGCGTGTGAGGGCGTCGACGTGGTGGTGGTGGCCGGTGGTCTACAGCGGGACAGGGCGGTTCGGGCCCCTCAGTGGGTCGGATTAACAATAATTTGTGTGTGTGTGTGTGTGTGTGCCACTCCAGTCAATACCTAACCTTAGGTAAGTGATAAAAATTCGGATGGGAAAAGTGGGATGGTGATTCTCTACAGAAATACGGACTGTTTCCATGATAAACATATTTCTCTCAAAAAATAAAGGGTCAGATTTGACTTTATAAGGGTCTACAATCGGTAAAATCGCTAAAATTACGAAAAAAATTATATAATTTTACGAATTGTTTCTCGCGTGTGCAGTTTCTCGCTATATCATCTCTTTATCACGAATATTTCTTAGAAATTTCCCTCTTATAGCCATACTACATTGACTGGAACTTCTTTTTGGTTTATTATTCTGTGAATAATACACCTATGTATTCGCTCAGCAAAAAATTTTTATAACACCCCCTCAAAATTTTTTCTTTTCCGTTTCAAGGTGCGTATAGATTCCAAAAATGCAATGTCCGTCCGCCGTCCGCCGTCCGCCATATCACGTGTACAGGCTTCATTTTAGGTCTAAAAAAATCGTTCGTTCGCACACATGCTCCATTTGGGCACTAGTTGTGTCCCGAAACTTTTCAGCCCGATCGGAATATACCCAGGGGTGTTATGAGTGAAAATGTGTGTAAAAATAGGACTTTTTGCGTTTTAGCAACATGTTGGTAACATGAGCTTTTAAGGTATCGTTTTTCATGTTTTTGGGGACGAGATGACCGAATATGAACTCGATTTTGACCAAAGAATAGAAAATTGAGGTTCTACCAGATGTTCAGCTCCCGAAATTGATTTTTTATGAGTCAAAAACCTGGGAAATCGTCTGAAATCACCATCAATTTGTAGAATAACACTGGAAAAAGGGTCAACAGGTGGATCAAGACGATAAAATGGTACTATCAATGATCAGAGATAATTTATTAAAAAAAAAAAAAAGCGTAGATACCTTATTCGTGTTTTGGGGGCCAAAATTGGTGGAAACCACCAGAGATAGCTATTTCAATTATTTTATATGAAAGAAACAATAAATAAACAGCCAACATCTCTGTAGGTATGTCCAGTAGAATAATAAACCCATGTGACAAGGACTTTGCAGCGTTTTTTTAAAGGTGAACAGTTGAAAAAAAGAAATGTATGTCATCCAAAATGAAAATTTCCACTCATATTTTACGTTTCACACATCAAGGAACATAATCAATTGATTCCATGTCTGTCTGTCTGCCTGTCTGTCCATGGATTGTCCTGGGCAAAACTATATGAAATAATGGTCGTAATGAGTTGAAATTCGGAGGGTGGGTGCGGGTTTGGCCATAGATGGTCCCTTATCAAATTCATTAAAAAATTACTGTAATTTTTTCTGCGCATGCGCAAACGTGAAATCCTTGTGAAGCTCAGAACTACCCTAGAAATCGTCGAAAAGAGCTGTAAATTGGAGGGTAGATGCAGGGTACCCTAATGGTTTCTTATCGATTTCTTCAGATTCGGACTGTAACATTCGGATGCGTCTGCGCAAACACGAAATGTTGGCCAATTCCTTGTAATGCTCGCAACGACCCGAAAAAATAGTCGTACCTAATGAGTTGAAATTTGGAGGGTAGGCGCGAGTTGGAGCGTATATGGTCCCATGTTGTCACTTTCATTGAAGAAGTACCTACTGTAACTTTCTTCTGCGTATGCGCGAACGTGAAATCCCACGACTACCCTAGAAAATGTAATGCGCCCACGACTACCCTAGAAAATGCACGACTACCCCACGACTACCCTAGAAAATGCACCCACGACTACCCTAGAAAGCCCACGACTACCCTAGAAAATGTAATGCGCTGAGATTTGGAGGGCAGGCCATATAAATTCCATCAAGACTGGCCCGTTACATTCGTCTGCGCATGCGCAAAGACAATGAATGTAGGAACAATGGCATCTTTCCATTGGTGATTTTTCTGAATGAACGATTTGCTTGAATAATAATTTTTGATCATAATGCTCCCATTTTGTTAATGGGCAGTGCTTATCTATAGCCGATTCTTTCAATTTCAGAACAACCAAGTTGTGATTAGCTGTAAAGGTACCGGCTGTAGATTAGCCCGGACGCTTTTCTACAGATTCTGTACGTTCATGTTTCAATAAGTGAGGAAGCTATACTGCCCACCCAACTTGAGACTTTGTTTTCATGCTCGATTTCAAAGGTTCATTATTGAAAATTATAAACCAAATCTCATAAACTTATAATGGGTACAAGTTGGACATTTTACTACAGTTCCACCCAACGTTTCGAAGTTTCAATAAAGACGGTTGAGCGGACGAAGGGAACAGTGGAGGGAGGACTCGAGTGTTGTGTGCGTGAGGGAGGTGGAGGTAAAGTGAATGAGATATGCATGAGATGACGGGTGGGAGGTGTGAAGCCCGACGGTGGAGCCTTCGGGGCGCATCCTCCACCGGGAATCCCAGGTCTCTTAATTCGACTACCCCCCCCCCCCCCCCTCCCCTCGCACGACGACGGGT
The DNA here is from genome assembly GCA_954871275.1 of Leptopterna dolabrata. Lineage (NCBI taxonomy): Eukaryota > Metazoa > Arthropoda > Insecta > Hemiptera > Miridae > Leptopterna > Leptopterna dolabrata. The sequence continues at coordinate 94,662,274 of OX940974.1, forward strand.
CGCTCTTCATCCACTTCCTCTTCACCGCTCTCCCGTGATCCTCTTGTACCACAATCCCCTCCCCGTCGACACCTCCGGCCTGCAGCCACAATTCCCCTCTCCACGCCGTCTAGCGTCCAATTTGCGGAGATGATTAAAGTGGTTACCGCAATTTAAATGAGTTGCGCTTCATCTTTTATTAGAGGTCTCTCCCCCGCAGCCCCTTTCCTCACGCCGCCGGCATCGGCCTGTGTTACCTGTGGGTGAGAGGAGGCCTTTGAACCATTCAGGAGTCGATTAGGTAGGTACCCTCCCGTCACGAAAATCTTGACAATGAATCAATTTCACTGTGAATGCGGGAAACGCGAGGAAGGTTTCTCGGTAAAGGGATTCAAATAGTGAAAAGTACCAAATTCTACTGTGGCACCCGCAAGCCACGAACTAACCATTTCCATTACCACAGTTTCATGAATTCTCATCCTTATTAGGAGCTTTCGATCATTACCAGACAGCTGTATAAAATTTGGGACGATAAATTAAAAGCAACTGTGGTGTTTTTGGATCTCAGTAAATGCTTTGGCTCAGTAGATAGGGGGCGCTGCTACTGAATAGGGTGCCCAGTTAGAGGCCCAAGTCTGGAATGGTTCGAAAGTTACTTCACTGATCGTAACCGAGTAATAGCTATTTGAGTCAACCTTGTCGAAATAGGAATATTGAATATGGTGTAATTCAGGGGAAAACCTTGGGCATATCATGCTTCCTTGTTTAAAGTAAACCAGCTACCATCTGTCGTCTGAAAGGACCAAGTTTCTGTTTGCTGATGATACGGCCTACGGTTTTCCTAGGATGCAGGACTTGTTGAATGTAGTTATTCTATGGATGGTAAATAGCATACTTACTATTAATGCAAAAAACAAAAAAAATTAAGTACATGGTGATCAGTAATAAAATAGACGAGACTATGGAGCATATGCTGAGGATCCACTCTTGTTCAGCAGGACAAAATACTAGTATATTTATGTGATTGTCCTTCCCGAGACTGAGTATCCTCTTATAGATATGATGTTGAGTATATTCTGTCTAGATTAAGAAAATGTTTGGCTATTTCTCACCATATTTGGAACCTAATGTCGCCACAAAAGATGAAATTGGTCCAGTCCGTGGGGGTCCACCTGGGATTTAGAATATGCCAAAATATCATTGAATTAAATTTTGACTTCCTTGATGTCGCAATAATATTCTTGATCCAGTTTCATAAACAAGTTCTTTCAGTAGAGAGGCCGAAAGGGAATCCAAGAATCTTGAAATTTCCAGTCCGTGAAAAGAATCTAAGAATCTTGAAATTTCCGAAGACAGTCAGTTCTATAAGTGCACAACACGGGGTCGAACAAACAAATGAAACTCAAATAACTCCCGCTTAAATATTGGGCCATCTCTTCCACCGTAGGTATAGTGTACAGTTCTCGAATTAAGCATTTTTTATTCTTCTCCCTCGGATGTAAATTAGATACAGCCCCTTGGTTTCTGAACCAGCATTGTCAAAAACTTGGTTCAAAATCAGGGAGAAACATCCTGTCTATCAATTAATTCGTCGACTTTAGCTTCAGTTTGTCACGTAATATTAATGGAACCTAGTTTGGACTGGAATGTCACATGCATCCGGAAAACATTGTAGTCCGCTGAAAACGTTGGAATTTTTTCGGATAGAAATTCTTCCTGTGTCTTGATTGACACTTTGTTGATCGAGACAGTGAGACCCAATATCTACTGTTTAATCCCAAAATGGGAGTATAGTAACTACGTACCACTAAAATATCGCATCCAGTGAACGATTTCGAAACCCACACTGTAATTTCACTATGTCCTCCTTTTTTTTACAACGATATTATTTAATGAATATCAATATCATATGTGGTGGCTAGGTTGAGAGGTGAGGTGAGGTAAGGCGAGGTGAGGTGAGTGAGTATGATGTAGGAGAAGGTTGCTGGATCTAGCGTCTAAAAGGTTAACACCTATATGGCAAAGCCAGGAAGATTACCACCACTAAAGACGCTAGAGGGATGTGCCCAGTGATTACCACTCAAGGCTGGTTATCACCAAAGCCGGTTCCACCAATCTGGGATCTTTTGTCCACTCTCCCCCAGTCCATGGGGACTGGTGGGGAGCTTTCAGGTCTCTGTGCCTCTGGTCACGTACGCCACCTCAATCGTTGCGTTTATTACATGAACAATCTTAGTATACAAGAGTTGATGTTCTGGAAGGATCATGACATCATAACAACTGAGTATTTATGCCCATCAAGTTAATTTACTTTCGTACAATATTTTAGCAGTTAGTAGAGTTAGCAGCCCAAAGGCTGTGCTGTAAAAGGGAGTCCACACACTACACTGTGTCACATGATGTCACTAGGTCCAAGGGTTTTGTCCTATCAAGTCGCCGGACGACATTATCTAGGAGACGAAGAAGATCGGGGTTTGTATGTCCACGAAGCCGATGTTCATGTCTGATTGCATGGTGCTTCATCACTTCACTGACGGTTTCCATAATAAGGTCACAATGGAAGTCCTCATGGCGCACATACCGGGGGCCATTTACAATGCTCCTCAACACGTTATTTTGTAAAGCTTGTGTAATCATGGAGTTCGACTTTTTCGTACAGCCCTAGAGCTGAATACCCTGTGTCCACACAGCTTTCAAAATGTGCTTGTATATTAGCAGTTGGTTGTGTATGGAAAGCTCAGAATGCCTGCCGAGTAACCTTTACAATTTTCTAAACTTAATCTGCAATTCCTCTGTTTTCTTTTAACGTATTCCATTTCAGTTGTGTATGAAGAGACATTCCCAAGCATTTAGCCGTGTTAGCTATGGGTATCGCTTGTTCGTTCAACATTATTGACAGACTAGTTACTTGTTTGTATCTGAAGTTGATGTGAGTAGTTTTTAGTTCATTCAGTTTGAGAAATCATTTTTTGATTCATTCACTGGTATCATTAACATATGCTGTAATTTTGAGGTTGCCTCTTCGATGCAGGCATTGGAGGGATTGGTGCAGGTATTGGAGGATATGTTTTCACGAAATGTTTCCCAATCAGTAGGACGGGTAACTAATATTGGCATATCTTCTTTCATTGTTATTGTGTCACTAACTGTAAGCACAGTTGAAGTGCGATCTGACATTAAACTTCCACAGTCTTCAGCGTGAATGAAATTGGTCGGTACTCCTTTGATAACGAAAAAATCAATGAGGATGGATCTTCTGGGATCTTCATTCGGTCTTATGGCCGGTAGGCTTCCATGAGAATTAAAAATCACAATGGATTTTTTTTCCCCCAGCAGAGAATATCTCTCGGCCTTAGGTTGTAGACAGGCGTGAACCGCAGTGTGTATTGCATTGAAATCGCAAAGAATACACCAGCACGAAATTAGAACCCAAACATTTTGGCAGTGATAAGTAATCCTCTTCTTTCAGAGCATAGCGTGCAGATATGTTGCAGTTTTTAATGTTTAAATAACGTTCAATGCAGTTACTTGCATACAATCATGGACAGTAGGTTGCACGTAGTGGTCAATGGCTTTCTTGATGCAGATAGCTGAGCCCCCTCGTGCTCTTCTAGAGGGATGGTCCGCGCGAAAACACGCCTTTGATTTTGCTGTGATATGACAGCGTGAGATGTGTTTCTGAAATCAGACAAATGTATATTTTTCTCTTGCTCCAGAAAAAGCTGAAGTTCTGAAGCATGTTGCCTAAGCCCATTCGTGTTCCATATTCTGAAAGTATTTTGCATTTTCATGATTTCAATATAGTTGGCTTCGTTTTCATACTCTTCTCAAGTTCCTTAACTCTCTCTATCAGGAGTTCGAACCGTGGCCTGTGTGATAAGTATTTACACAAGTCTGGGATCAAAGACGCTCCAAACTGTGACTACCGCGCCTACGAGGAGGAGACGCTGGAGCGCATAGTGATGTTGTGCCCCAAGTAGGTACGGACCACGGAGAACTGCGATGCTGGATTCTATCTGTCTACATTCCCAGTACAGTCCCAAATACATCATGAGGACTATAATTTATTCACTCCAAATCACGCAATTTGTTTATTCTAGAGGTTGAATAAAACAAAAGTTTGTTAAATTCAGGTTTGATATGACGATTCTTTTCAACATATAAATAATAATAATGATAATAATAGATAATAAATAGTATATGGTGTAATAAATGCTTCATAGTTATGGCTCTTGCTTCTGCTGCCATTTGAAGGAGGAAAAAATGGACGGACATGGTCGGTCGTGCCTAACTTCTAACCACTACACCACGTGCAGCCACTGTCTGCATTGGATTTTCGAAATTTATAGACTTCTCTGCGTTTTGGATTTCAAAATGTGGGAGACTATTTACATGCGCAAATTCTTGATGGCTAACACCTCTGCACCATCTGTAATTCAACTATCATTTTGAGTTACGTTCACCTGCACTTCTGGATTACCTGCCTTGATCAGGGATCTAATCTGATATTTATGTAAATTCAAGAGTATAGGTAAATGTGTTATAACATGCCTCTTAAGTTGTTTAAGGTTTGATGTAGCTTGTGATTCCCTGATGTCCTATTTACTGTGATTAGGAAAAAAAATGTTTCCTAGAACTTGTGAAGTTCACCTATGCCTAGCAAGAAAGTAGCTACTTTTTAAAAACCATCGCGGAACAATGGATCCTTAATAATTATTGCTAACTTCGTTAGCTATCCCGGATCAAAACTGTGGGCAACATAATTTTTTTCGGCGAAAAGGCTGGTAGGCAACTCACGAAGCAGGTGTGAGCCTTGAAATCAACGGAAATTTGTGGGCCGTAGTAATGAGGGACTTTCTAATTATATTCACTAATTAGAGGTTTCATTAAGAAGCGGTGAGGTGACTTCAAGTGCGGACGGGAACTGCTTAGAGCTGCCGAGCTTCTCGGCTAACTATTCAAGCTTGGAAAGAAATTATTTTTTAAGGGCGCCTATTGCACGAACCAAACCAACTACTTGGGTAGTTAGGGACCAGAGAGTCGAAAAAGGCCTAACTGTCAGTGCTTCCTTGTATTCATAACAACTACCGAAATCAAAGAATGTTTAAAATCGAAAAACATATTTTTTGAACTTTTAATTTTGAGCAAATACTCTTAATGTCTTGAAAAAACATTTTGAACATCAAGAAAATATCAAAAATTTTCAGATGAGTTTCAGTTTGTCATGGAAATGTTGATGATGCACAAGTAGGGAAAATACCCATTTTTATTAATGCCGTTTGGTGTATACGTCTGACTTAGGTGTAACTCAACCCTTCAAACTCAAGACTAATTTTTGGCGTTCTTGATTGATTGTTTCGGAGAATATATCTGATGATGTCTGAAATGTATCTGGCCGATGTCTCTATCTTACTTAAATCCTCAGCTAATGATGGAGATCCACAAAAATATAAGGTATACCTAGTTTATAGGTAGATCAACCGCTTAGCAAGGATTTGCGGACAATAGACTTAAAGGTACGTTAAATAATTTTGTACAAAAGATCTGAAATGCAAACGCGAATGAACATTTCAGTTTTGGTGGTCACTGTCTTTTTACCTCGAAAAGTTATTACATGACGTTTAAAGGTGCTTACAAACCAAAAGTTACTAACATAAGTAATATGTTATTAGCAAAACATGTTGATAACAAAAATATTTCTGGCAAATTATTTTTTACAATATTCTGCAGAGAAAGTGTTAATCGCTATTCGCTAATAACATGCCAGTTGCAGGGTGTTAGCTTTTTGTAAGCAATAAGTTATGTGGAAAAGAAAAGGCCTTTGTTTTTCAACATGTTTTGCTGCTAACAAGGTATTGTAGTTCACATGTTTAGCCAATAACATTATTGCAGAATATTGGAACAAAGTTTTCACCAAGCTCCTCCAACATTCAGTCTTGTGAGTTGTTCTGCTGAATTCAAGAACCTGGTACGATGATTACTATTGCGTTGGCTGCTGCCTTTGTAGTGGTTATCAGTGGTTGAAGACGTAAGAAGAGGATGTGGGTAGGCCTGTATCTTAGAAATAGGTAAAGTCCATGGATCGGCAGTAGCGAAAGGAGAAGATGAGCAGAGGATGAAACTAGGGAAACTAACCCTAGACAGTTTGCAGGGATTTGCCCCTCTGCCCAGCTCAGACATTGAACACTTTATCAACCTTTTGGAGCCTCGTGTTGGACGTAGAGACACTAATTTTAGGAAAGCCATACCAAGAAAGATTGACCGACAGAGGGTGTGTAGAACAGAAATGCACAAAAGGCACCTCCTGGAGCATAACAAATGTTTGTACAAAATGTCAGCTCGATCCCCTATGTCTGTCAGGCTGTAGCCCTGTCAAAGAACAAGAACAACGACAAGTACAAAACGGCGGGCGTCGGTTCATCACACTTCTTTGTTCTTTGTCCCTCTGTTTATCTATCGGTTCATAACACATGTCTGGAATCGTTCCAATTCAGGTGGTAGTTATCAGTAAACCATGTCTCTTCGAATCGTCTACACTGTCTACAGTCTACACAAAACGCGGGGCTCCCTGTGTTATTTGTGAAAATGTTCGGTTTTGTCGACGGAGGATATTGAAATCGAGCGATGTAGTGTGGCGATGCGTCAATACTAGGTGTAGTACGTACGTGACTACGGACAGTGACTGTAAAAAGGTTTGAACACTTGAGTGACCAAGATCTGGATTTGATGGAGATCCATGGGAATATATAAAGAAAAGCTCTCGAGGAGCTCACGACAAGGTCCAACAAAATCATTCGGCGATCTGTGGCGAAATCAGATGCTGTTGAATTGAAACATGTTGATAATTTTGAGACAGGTAAGTCAATAAAATGAGTGTAAAAATATGTAATAAATGAATAAATCTAGCTAAATATTACAATTGACTATAACTATTGCTAACTACTCGTAACTGCATATATTACAAACTATTACAAATTCAACTATTGTCAACTACACAATGAGTTTAAATAATAAAATAATACCCTAATTTATGGGTTTTTTTTATTTTGTTTAAGGCTACCTACCGCTTCAGAAAAGGAAGTTTGCCGAAGTCCCCCACGAAGACACGCTGCATATGTTACGAAATATGAAAATAGTTACTCATAGAAATGAACCATTCTTGTTCGTGCGCAATGAACTAGTGTGTGTGTCATGACCTGTAGAATGAATGCAGCAGCATCGTCTACTCCGTCCAAGCTGTCCAAACTTGACCAAGAAGTCCAAGCGATAGACTCCTTGTTCAAAAAATACGAAACCGGAGAAATTACGCAACTGCAGTTCGTGCAGAAAATTGGCCAGATTAAACGCACCACGTTCCTCACCTGACTGACTTGATGACTTGCAATATACGTTTTTGCCAAATACTGATGACTTGCAATACCCATTTTTGCCAAATACATGCATTCTTTCGTAATGTAGACTGTTTTTATACTTACCTATCCCTTGGTAATGGGTAAAACGTTTTACAGGTTAGAAGAGGTTTTTACAATGAGTGTTACGAAACGACACATGGGCAGTGGGATGAAACGACAGGTGTGTTGAAATGAAAAGTGTGATAAATCGATCCCCGCCCGTCGAAAAACGTGAAAAATTTCGATTTTCAAACTACCATAACTCCGGTCCCCTGTGGTCTCGAGGGTTGAAATTTGGTGCACACATTCAGGGTCCCTTGAGGATGGATGTACGACCCGTCCCTAGATTATTTTAATGCAGGCATCTCCGCATGCTGCGGGAAATTCGGCCCAACGAAGTTGGGAGAATAGGTTTCATACCTCATCTTTCAGACTAGCGGTACCATCGTAGTGGGGTGGAGTGGAAGGAGATTGTTTATTCAGTCGGCTGTATTCCCGTACAACTCACTACATTAATCAAACGACGGGTTATCTGCTATACAAATATCCAATCGCTGATGCGCTCTTCATCCCTTCAATTAAAAATTTTTCATAACGTTTTGGCCGAAGAGTATTATTCTTTCAGCACGCTGGATAAATATGGAATTTCTATTGTCTGTATCATTCCGATCTCTTTTTCTCTCGGAGAGCAAACGCGAATCAAGTTTCTAATAAACTTCATCTTCAGAAAAATGAGGGAGAAAATATACCCAGCAGCATGAATCACCGTGTTTCAATAGTTCATTCATGAAGATTTTGGATTAGAGATTGAAAATACCACCTGGAAAATCACATAACATACTCAATAGTGAGACTCAACAACAAGGTCATACATAATGATGTTCTCGCTTTCGAAATTCCTAGGAAAAAATTTGTCGGCTAACCACAAAGGGGGGGGATATATATCTATGCCTTAATAACACGGTTATAATCAGCGCTGTACCTCTCCAACCGCCTGTAACATATTAATCCATTTTAACATATAATCTATTTTGCTTCAGAGTCTACCAAGATAGCGGAAGCTCTATTTTCAGTTTTGAGAAGAAAAAATGTTTTTGGCTCCCAAATCAAGATGCCCCCTCGCGTTTTACGTCCACCAACTCAACTACTCCTCGACTTAGTTCACTTCACTGAACTTTCGTACACTAGGACCACAGAGTAAAATAATCAAGGACCTATGAAACTAAACTAAACATGAACTAAGACCTGAAAAACTAGTAAGTAATTCACTCACAAGGCGACTGAATTAGTTCTTTAGTTCTTGTAGTTCGTAGGAATGGTGAGGATTTGACAGTATCCACTGGACTATGGTTCCTTTACTTTATTAGGAGTCATTCAGATGGGATGAACTAATTATTGAGGAGTGTCCACAGAACGATAGGTCTTCACTATACGAGGAGTTGATAGTATCCACTGAACGATTGTTCCTTCAGTTCATTGGAAGTACCCGTTTCAGTGGTGTGTATACTACAAAAGGAGTTCATAGTATCACGGAACGGTAGTTCCTTTACTTCATCATGAGTTGTTAAATAAATAAAGAAAATATCCCCCAATGTGTTCCAAAATGGGGACCCAAACTCTGTGCGGAGAAACGACGATTTTAGACAATTTAACGTAAATTTAAGGATGAAACTTCGTTACAACCTCAATTTTCGCTCTTTGGTCAAAATCGACTTCATATTCGGTTTCCTTGTCCTAAAAACATGGAAAACAATACCTCACAAGCTCATGTTACTAAAACACCAAAAAACCCTATTTTTACACCCATTTTTCCCTCGTAGCACACCGTTGGGTATATTCCGATTGGGATGCAAAGTTTCGGGACACAACTAGGGCCCAAGTGGAGCCTGTGTGCGGAAGAATTTTCTAGACCGAAAGTAAAGTAGATATGGATGATGCGGCGGACGCACATTGCATTTTTGTAATATATGCACCTTGAAACGTAAATGAAAAAAAAAATTGAGGGGGTGTTATAAAATTTTTCTGCTGAGCGAATACATATACATATACTCACAGAATAATAAACCGAAATTGGGGTCGACTGTTTGAAAAACATAGTTCGCGTCAACATTTCAACTTTTTCAACATGTTCATGACATTTTGATTTTGGATTTGAGATCTACGTAAAAGATCATAAGGAATTGCCGTTTGAAATTTATCTCCAACTCGCTCTCTAAGGAAAATATAGGAGGGGTGTGGGGGTGAACGTCTCGTGGGGACACTGTATATCTATATGTGTTTTACTTTTCACAGATAGGTAAGTCTTATTGTTAACCTGCCTAATAGACAGAAGGTTTGTTGAACATCATTGATTTCTTGTTCATGGCAGACATATTTCCACACTCAATAACATGTAAATACACAAAGTTGACATGAAGAATACACTTGGTACTCTTACCATTATGGTAAATAGGTTCTGCTGTGACAGAAATTGGAAAAAAAGCAAGACATAATAGAAAAGAAACAATAACCTTGAGAGTTGGATATACGAATGGGTTGACAACTGGGAATGATCTGCTTATCAAGTACTGTTGAAAATACTAAACCAGATTTACGAACTATGGCTAGTGTTTCGAATTCATGACTGGTGCGAACTTTTTCCACCTGTGTGATGGTCATTCGAGTGCGTAAGTATGTGCCAAGATTTAATTCAAACCGTCAAACGAGATTCAATCAATAGAGTCGAACAATACTCGTCAAATGTCTCAGTTGAATCATATCAACAGTGGCCAATGACGGGAAGTCAGATGCGCCTCAACATTCAGCTGACTATTGGTAATTCAACCGAACGAAGCGTGGTAGAGCAAGTGAAGCCTGATGGAGCCATATTATGACGGATCAGGGATGAATAGCCGAGCCGGCTGCCACCGCCACAGTCAAGTATCCATAAGCTGTTTCGATGTACCACGTCATTAGGAGGTATTGTTTCGGGCCCCTTCCATTACTCTCATTCCCGCTGCATTGCGAGTAAATTGGCATAAATCCCTCTTCCTCCAACTCAACAAGCCCCCAACCATTCAAACCACATCCCGCATCTTCCTGTTTGCTGTCTACACCCGATTAATCTCGCTGAATTTCAATGCGCTAGATAGGGAGCTTCGCTAATGCAATCATATCCCTTTGCCAATCAGCTTCATTTCTGAGAGCGACCGTGAACTTCGGCGCTCCTGAACTTACCCCTGGACTTGGAACCCCAAGTTTGAATTGGGTCTCAAGGGATATTATGATTCTGTGGATATTATGTTTGGAATTTCAAGTGATAAACAAATTAAAAAACCAAGGTAGGTTTACCGTCTTCATCAAACTGTCACTTTTCGCAGAACAGACGGCATGAAAATGGCACCCTAACGTTCAGGAATAAAGAATTATTAAACACAAGGCTTCCCTCTACCTTGGTATAGGTAGGCTCGACAGATGTGATTCTTCCTATTATTTAATAAGTAAGAAAAATTTTCATTTTTTATTTTAACCATTGAGAGGTCTTGATTTTTGAAAAGAAAAACTGAGTTCCAGAGAGTTGAAAAAAAGGTGAAATGCAGGCAAGTCGCTCCGCTGACGAGGAGCTTCACTCATATCCAGAAAACTTTATTAGACTAAACCTACATCTCCTTATTGGGACCCGTGGTTGCAGAAATACAGAAAAGAAAAAAACAAACCCGAATTCTTACTACCACCAGCGTGATTGCAGTTTTAGGTGGATTCTTGTGTTATACAGAGTTCATATTACAAATTTAAAGCTTCAAGATCCAAAATTAACTATTTTTCACATTTTGCAGCGGCGCTTCACCTCACCATTGTACCACCAGTAGCTTTACCTATAAGTACGCCTATTCCTGACGGTCTAAAAATTATACCCCCAAAATTTAGGATTGTAATGGGATTCTAGCAAAAAAATTTATTCAATGTGGGAACCACTGTTTGACGGTGGTTTGATTAAATGTTTCAGACAAATCCACCAGTATCAAATTTTTTGTAATGTACAATATATTCTCAAGGTGCCTGCCTCCTAGACTTTTGTGTATTCTTTCATTAGGTGTTAAAGAAATAGATTTCCCCGTTTATTTTGTTCTTAAGCTGACGAGGAACGAGTTACGTTTCAGCTGTTTTTATAAGTGAATCTAGACAGAAACGAATCCCTCGGAATCAAAACCAACTATAGGATTGAGGATTTTGCGACCATTTTCAGCTGTATATGTTCTCACAGCCTTGTGTCTACTTTGAGGGGTGCATTATATGTATAAAATTATGTAACTCTGTTTCAGTCACTATTTGTAGTGGGTGATGACGGTAACAAAGATGTCATGGGGACTTCAGTGAAAATTCTTAGTACCTCCGCCATGAAACATTTTAGATTCTTTTCTGTTTCGAAGCATTCTGGATCCATCCCTAGATTGTAATACAATTTTATGTATTTACCTATGTTATTTTGTGTCATTCCTGACGATATCTGACGAGGATAAAAACTTAGAAATTTCGCCAAAATATTAGTAATGCCAAACGAAAGGATGAGATCAAAGAAAGGTGGATAGTTTTCGAACATTCAAGTTTCTATGGGTCATAAATAGATAAAAATTCGTAAAAATTGCTGAAATAACGAAAAGTTGATAATAATAAACTTAAATGGGTAATGAATGGTGATTCCAGACAAATACGACTACCCACCTATTTCAATGTAAAAAAATAAAATTAAAATAAAGTAATTTAATCAAAAGTAGGTCAGATTTCAGTGTGATGGGTCAAAAATTGCTTATAATTCCTTCTAAATCACTGCAGTTGTAAATAATGATACTTATAAAAATTTACTCGTATGGTCATCTGGCTGAAACATTTTTCATTTCCATAGCTACTTTATCTTGAGCCTGTCGTTTTTTGACACTGATCTGTAACGATTCCAAAATCGATGGTGGTTTCAGTCCTTGGAAGGTTCTGATAAATCCTCATTAGTTGAATTGTAAAGATACCTAGCTGTTCAAAATGATCGAAGAACTTGGAGGAGTAACTAGTTATGCCAACCTGAAGGAAAAAGCGGTCAATTCCACCACTGTCGCGAATAAATGAACTCGATTATTCCGCCCGCAGAGAGGAAGCACTTGTAATAATAAACCGAGGTTGCCAAATAAGAAAATACCTCTTCACGACAGCGGTGAACCGCCGTCTCCAAGGTTAGCCCTAGCAATTCAATTATCAATTTACGAATGAAGTCTTTGGAAAATAGGACTGAAGGGAAAGGTTGATCTTCAACAATCTACTGCAAATAATCTGACTACCAAAGATTTAACGGAAAATAGACAACATATATTGGCAATAATTTGTAACGTTGCGCAATATAATTTGAATGGAGACATGGTTAAAAAAAAAAATAAATAAAGAAAGAAAAAAAGGACTAACAAGACCAGCAGAAAATATAAGTTCAAAACCTCTGCCCCTGCCGTCTTTGTAATTACACAAGTTGCAGTAAACCCTCCTGCCTATTCACCTCTCCAAGTCTCGGTCACCATTACGAAACACTTTTACTGATTTGATATTAATTAATATTACCAAATGAATCAATTTGGTTTGTGAAGATGATCTTCAATGGCCTGTTTATCGACAATTTCATCAGAAACTTCTTGAAAAACGCTTCAAATTATTACACAACGATTTATTATTTACCTGTATAGATGCCCATTCTGCGTAGATCACTGTTTTCTGTGGTCGATGCCTTACCTCTTGCTTCCCCCAAGAGAGCCCTAAATCGAGTACTGGAGTCAGGTGGGCAATCACATTTCATAAATATGCGGTGGGATCAAGTATTCTATCATCAGTATTATTTGTCGTTATTCATGAAGCATAACGTTTGCTCATATTAAAACTACCTATCAACAGAATCCAAAATAACCATCATTTTCTTCAAATGAAACAATAACTCAGAACAACCAACTCGATTTGATATAGCCATGCGTGATTATACTCTGGTGTTCCCTAGCAATGATATCTGGGCTGGATGTATACCGGTTCATTCACGATGTTGACGAAGCTTTCTGTGCAAACGAACGCTGGACGTACAATACTCCGGGTGGTCTCAAAAATTCTCAATTTCGATGTCAATTTGAAAACGTAAAAAAAACCACACCCTTCTATTGAAAGTTTTCGAGCTACAGCGTTGGGAAATTTCAACCCCTATTTTGCACTCCTTAGAGATGAATGACAGTAACGCCGAGTTAACCCTACTAGACCCCGAATGGGACCTACAGACCGAATTTCATTAATTTTGGTTCATGCTAAATAAGCAAAATGCGAAGTGCGGCATACGGTAGACGGACAGGAATGTTTTTATTACATTTTCGGAATCTACGTACTTTGAATCGGAAACCATCAAATTTTGAAAAAACAAATTTTGTTTCGATGCTCGATTCCAGAGGTTCATTATTCAAAATAATAAACGGAAGTCAAGGAAGTTAATCAGCATCCCTTTTATCCAACAGGTTTGAGTTCCAAAATCATATTTTTAATGTATATAGATTCAATAAATATGGGTCAATAGATTTTTCCAAGAACATAACAATTCTAATACTTGAACTGGGGCGATAAGTCGAACATAGGGGCGAACTGGGAAATACAGAGTGTGGCCCACAAACAACCTAGACCCCGAGTATCTCAGCCTCCCACCAATCTCTGTGAAACTAACGTCTTATACGATTTTTGGAGTATACCAGGCTGAATCTTACTTTCCCAAGGAGTAACAGAAGTGTAGGATTTCCGAAATTTCTCTATATGGCGGAACAATATCACACAACTATTGAAAACCCTCTAGATTAGATTCATATGCAGAATTCAGATGAAAATAACACAACCCCCAAACTATCTAGGGTTTGGTATGAGGCCACTATCATTCGACTAAAAAAATAGGCTTATTTTCATGTTTTTATACCTGCGTGCGAGTCGAGAAATCGCTTTCACTAGTATTGGAGTGACGAGTGTTGAATGACAATCTGAAGTCTGTAAGTCTGTAGAAACTAAATCAAGAAAACATTTCATTGATATTTTGAAAAAGCATGAAATGATAGAAATCAATTCGAACTAGAAATGAGTTTGATCAATTTAGCTTACTTACTGAGAACTGAAATATGTAAACTAAATAAAAAACGCTGCAAATTATTACACAACGGTTTATTATATACCTGTATACCTAGATTCCCCTTTTGCATAGATCACTCTTACCCTCGTGCTCCCCCCCAAGAAAGCCCTAAACGGCGTTCTGAAAATTTCAACCCCTTAGAGATGACTGAACGCCGAGCTCCGTGGACCAACTAACCAAACCAACAACAACAACACCAACAACAACAACACCAACCAACCAACCAAATTTCATTAATTGTGGTTCATGTTAACTAAGAAAAGTGCGATGTACGGCATACGGACAAACATTTTTTTATTACATTTTCGGATTCTACGTACCTTGAAACGGAAACCATCAAATTTTGATGAGTGGGGGGGGAGGGTTAATTTTTTTCATACTCGATTCCAATGGTTCATTGTTGAAAATAATAAACCAAATTTAAAATTTTGGAAAACAAAAACCGTATGTTCACTCATACCTCTCACAAACGCCTAGATTAGGTAGGTACCCTATTTTGATATTCTCAAATTTTGTTCATAATTATGAAATTGGCTACGAGCGTGAGATCAACACCAAAACACCTGGCTGGAACTCCAGAACACATGACAATCTGGAGAATAGCTGGTTGAGTTTGGGAAAAATGAATTGATGTATGTAACAAAAATCTCTCTAAGCCCAAATAACAGTTTAGACAAAAAAGACAATGTTTTTATCATGTTGATAAATACACTATAGAATATCTTGTGGGTGGTAGGTAGCTTGATGCATTGTACCCCTTGATACATTACCCGCCCAACCTCTAAGCCAAGTGGTAGGCATTACTCGATGATTACGTCATAGATAACCCAATTTTCTCACTTGTCCTCGAGTACCCGCTATCTGATATTTCCCGATGATCCTGAACCTAAAATAGATGAAATAGATTGATTAGATTGCAAAATACACAAAGACCTCGAAAACTCACCGTACGATAACGCATCAACCTCTATGCAGGTATTTGTTGTTTGTGATGCAAATATACTGAGCCTACGCAGGATCGCTCGATCGGAATCGGTTTCATCAGTCTAAACAGTGGAACCACCCAGTTGATTACCGGTAGGTAATTGGCTTTTAAATTCGTGCAACACAATTTTCACGTCACATGTCTATTTGAATCGATGACTTTTTTCAACAACTTTTAAGTATCCAGGGCGGGTTTCATGTGGGAATGAGAACAGAATACTCTCATTTGACAAATTTGAGTAGGTACACTTGACATCTTAGTCAACTGGCAGATTTGAATATTGTCGGTAAATCCTTTTTATTTGAATAATTCAAATTCGGTTGGCGAATTTAAATGAGGAAGTTACTTAGTTGGATAATATGAGTTCAGTGTGGCAAATTCAAGTCAGTAAGAAAAATATATTTTATCCGTAGATTTTTTCGATAGGATGATTTGAATTAGTTGACAGTCACAGTCAGTTGAACGATCTGAGTTCAGATTGGCAAATTTGTGTTCAATTGGTAAATCTAAGACAGTTGGTAAATTTGAGTTCGGTTGGTAATTCCCTGTCAGTTACAAACATTGAGCATAGATGGCAAATCCTACTCAGTCGGATAATTTGAGTTTAGGGTGATGAATCCTGAATCCTACTCTGATGGTAAATTTGTGTTCTATGGGTATCCAAGACAGATGGTGAATAGGAGTTTATTTGGCGAATCCCTGCCTTTTGGAAACGTTGGGCAAACCTTGACAATCCTAGTTATTTAGATAATTTGAGTTCAGAACTGTAAACCGGTTGGTAACCATAATATGGGGACGAATCCTTCCCTCGATTCCAAGTAGTTCGAAGGTGGATAACTACATTAGGAGCATATTAGACTAGCAAGAATATTTAAGAATTGGCGGGGCATCAACCGGAACTACTCGTGCTGATGAATTTCAGGTAGAATTTTGGTTTATTATTTTCAATAATGAACCTTTGGAATCGAGAATGGGAAAAAAGTTAACCCCCCCCCCCCCTCCCCTCAAAATTTGATGGTTTATGTTTCAAGCTACCTATGTAGAATCCGAAAATGCAATAAAAAAAGTCTGTCTATCCGCCGTACGCCGTACTTAGCACTTTTCTTAGTTACCATGAACCAAAATTAATGAAATTTGGTTTGTAGGTCCCGTTTGGGGTCTAGTTGGTCCTTGAAGCTCGGCGTTACTGTCAGTCATCTTTCAGAATTTTCAGCGTCTTAGCTCGAAAACATTCAATAGAAGAGTACGGTTTTTTTACGTTTTTGAATTGATAGTTTGAGACCATCCGGAGCATTGTACGACCAGCCGTTCGTTTGCACCAAAAAGCTACGTCAACATGATTGTGAATGAAAAAGTATGAATCCGGCCCAGACATCATTGCTAGGGATCACCTCATTATAATCACGGATGGGTGTATGAAGTCGAGTTGGTTGTTCTGTGATATTATTTCATTAGAAAAATGATGGCTCTTATGGATTTTGTTGATAGGTACTTTTGCAACTTGAACAAATGTAGAAGTATTATCGGGTAAATTATTACACAGTGGCAGATTATTGCACAACGGATTATTATACTATCTACGTAGAAGGGGCACCTATACAGGTAAACTATTTCACAACGGTTTATTATTTGCCTTATGCTTCGTAAATAACTGCAAATAATTAATAGTTGAATTATTGAATCCCGCGCATTTTTATGAAACTTAATTCCGGGGCCGGCTCCAGTACTCGATTAGGGCTTTCCTGGGGGAGAGCTCGAGGGTAGGTATTGGCCGAAGAAAACAGTGATCTGCGCAGAAGGGGCACAATTTGCAGCGTTTTGTATTTCTGTGTCATTCCGTTCGTACCTACCTATATTATCATTGGCAGGGATGCTGCCTAGGCTAATCCGATGCAACTTCCTCCCTCTCCCCTGGATGTATCACATATCACTTGCCATCACAGCCTTTCCGACCCAAGAATTCGAGTAACAGTATAGAGTATAATTAGAGCTAGCGTGCCAGATGCGTGCACCACGTTGTATAATATGTTACGGATAAAGCATGAATGAAAGATAAACCCAGGTTTAACCGGTTAAACCTGGGTAAACCTGCTTGAGTGGAGCAGCTCCCTCTCCCTTGGCGATTCCCACTTTAACCTGTTAAACCTAGGATTACCATTCGTTCTTGCTTTATCCGTAACATAATAATATATGATCACGACTCGCCTCCCGGGGTTTGTAAGATCCGTCTATCAATTTGAGTTTATGGACGTATCGATTTAGTTTGAAGAAAACCTTCGTCTACAAGCAAGTAAAAAGTTTTTTGCTTCCTCACTACCGAAGGTAGGGAAGCCTTGGATTTGTGATTGGGTAAAAATACAAATTGATGTCCTCCAAAATGAACATTTTCACTGCCATTTTTCGTTTCAGACATCAAGGAGTAATTTTGGTTCAGTGTAAGTCTGTCTGTCCGTCTGTGGTCAGTTCCTTGAAACGCCCATATCTACCCGAAATAATGGCCTAAATGGGCTGAAATTTGGAGGGTAGGTGCGGGTTGGGTCACAGATGGCCCCGTACCAAACTCATTGAAAATTACTGTAACTTTTGACTGCGCATGCACAAACGTGAAATACTTGAAACGCCCATAACACCCTTAAATATCGTTGAAGTGAGTTCAAACTTGGATGGTCGATCAGGAATAATACTTCGATAGTTACATGAATTTCAATGGAATCGTACTGTAACCTTCGTCTGCGCATGCGCATGCACGAACATGAAATGTTGACCATTTCCTTGTAACGCTGCTAACTACACGAAAACTAGTCCTAGAGAGCTGATATTTTGAGGGTACACGTGGGTTGGATCGCAGATGGTCCTACATCAGAATCATTGAAATCGTACCGTAACTTTCGTCTGCGCATGCGCAAACGTGAAATACTTGAAACGCCCATAACTACCTTAAATATCGATGAAACGAATTTAAACTTGGAGGGTCGATCAGGAATAGTACTTTGATGAATTTCATGTGAATCGTACTATAACTCTAGTCTGCGCATGCGCGAATATGAAATGTTTGATCCTGTTGTTTTGGTTAGCCTCTTTAGCTAGCCGTAGGCAGACTGGAAGACCCCCCCCACCTTCATTGTACGACCTGAACCTTTTGCGCCATTATTAGTCATCATTCCATCGTGCTGTACGTGTTCTCTCTTTCTTTAAATATAGAACTTACTGTGATCCGTCGTTTTTCTTTCTCATAAATTAACAGGTTATGGGCCCAGACAACCCATTGATTAATCAGTGAAGTGGGGTGCGAAGTTTGAGTCGCGAAATCGGAATTTTATTCGGTGGAATTTTTCGTAGTGGAAGTTGAGCTACTCACTCCGGTTCCCCCACGTTTCGGACTTACAGATGGCCGCTTCCTATAACGCTGTCCCCGTTATCCGGTTCAATTGCACAGGTTATCATACCTTGAAAATGAGAATCATGACCGTCCTGGAAGATTTGGAAGTCGAATCTGCACTCGGAGTAAAACCCGTGGGAATGAAAGAAGGCGACTTCAGGAAAATGGATCGCAAGGCTTGTAACATTATCACACAGTGGTTAGGCGACGGAATCCTGCAGATGATTATAGATCAACGCCAAATGGCAAAATAGATGATGGATGTGCTAAACGGAATTTACGATCGAACAGGTCTTTCAAGTCAGACTGTTTTGAGGAATAAAATTTCCGATTTTAAGTTTCGCAAAGGCTCCCTGACGTCACACCTTGAAGCGTAAGACACATTAGTCAATGAATACCGCGCATCAGGTGGAATCATGCCGAATAACGAAGTCGTGTCAACACTCCTAGCGTCATTACCCAGGTTCTACGGCTCGATGGTGGCCGGAATTAATCTCCTCTACAGCCAAGATCCTAAGAAAGTGTCCTATGAATTCGTGAAGAATCAACTTCTCGAAGAAGAAGCGAGATTGGCGTATCAACAACGAGAAAGATCTAGCAACACCGCATCGGAAACGAGCTTTAACAGCCGTGGAAATGGACGGGGGCGCAATCGAGGTAGTAGAAAACCCCACCAAAAGTATGATAATAAATTTGTGTGTCATGCATGCGGAGAACCAGGTCATTTCCTAAGGCATTGCGACAAAAGGTTCAAAAATTCCGATGAAAGTGATTAATCGGACAATTATAGCTCGTCCACCCGTACGTCACGAGGATCAGGTAGGGGTGGGAGGGGAAGGCCTTCTTCCCAATCCCAACACAGCAAAGTGAATCTTGCAACTTGCAATCGCCAAACTGGGTCCTACAACTATCCAAGTGAAGAGGAAGTAGAAGTCGCATTCCTTGCTTCCGAAGAAGAAGATAAGTTTTTATTTACATCTGAAACAACTCAAAATTCGAGTCAAATCCTGCCAGAAATTGAATTTTATGTTGACTCGGGATAGGACTTGTCATGTCATAAACTCTAAAACAAGTGTTTTTCTTAGCAATGGTGAAGACATAAATGTGAAGATAGACGTTGAAAAGAAGGGTCAACAGATAACAGCGATACGCCGTGGAACACTAGATTTAGTCAGTGGTCGAACCCCGATTCACATGAAGGGAGTTTTGGTATGCAATGAGCTCGAACAGAATCTTTTATCCGCTTATAAACTGCAGGATAGCAACCTGAAAGTAATTTTCGAAGACGGAGTTGTCAAGATTTTAACAGGTACAGGTTCTTAACAGGTACTCGCCAAAACAATTTATATCTAATCAAACTAAAGCCTTTACAGTTCAAATCTATGCTTGCTGTCTCTGGCCGGGACCTAATCCACCCGTATGGGCACTCATCGAGATTTCCGCCCAAGAATTTATGCGAAATATGCTTACGAGGAAAACAGAAACGCTTGCCGTTCTACGCCGTCGATCAGAGGTGTTTGATATGTTTGTCAAGTATGAGGCCATGGTCACGAACTCTGAAAAATTCAGGAACTTTTGCGAATCCAAAGGAATCCAGATGCAGTACAATATGCCCCGCACCCCGGAGCAAAATGGAGTTTGCGAGAGGTTCAATTTGACATTACTGAATATGGGTCGTTGTATGCTTGCAGGAAGCTGTCTTGGGAAATCATTCTGGGGCTTCGCACCCTGAACCGCTTGAGCACGTCCACATTACCCTCAGGAGAGACTCCAGCCGACCTGTGGTACCAAAGGAAGGTGGACACCTCGAACATTCGCACTTTCGGATGCAAGGCCCACGTCCACATCCCTAAGGAAGACAGGAGAGGGAAACTGGATGACCGCAGCAGGCTCGCCTACTTCATAGGATATGCTCCCAACGGATACCTTTTCTGGGATCCTCAAGTACACCGGGTGATAGCCTCAAGAAACGCTGTTTTTGATGAGACACCGGAAGCAGCTCCTATGCACACGATCGAACCCTTTCATAATACTCAACCTGATGAGGAAGATGGCGAATCTAATGCCCCTCTAGATCAGGAACGATTACTCCAGCCTCTAGGAAAAGTTGGTACTGGAGAGAACCAGGCCAATCAACCCGAAAGGGAAGCTCAACCCGAGACCGACGAGGTTCAGTCATCGAATAGTAACCGCCCACAACGAGCCAGGAACCCACCAAGCTATCTCGAGGATTACCATCGTGGCTTGGTTGGGGAGATCGACTACCTAGCAGCTCTCTCGTGTAGTTTCCTAACGTCAGAGGTCCCCGCGACCTACAAGGCAGCCATCAAATCGCCAGAATGGAAGGAGGCTATTAACGCGGAACTGAACAATATGTCCAGGAACAAGACCTGGGAACTCACAGAACTGCCTCCAGGTGAAACCGTCATAGACTCGAAATGGGTCTTTCGCCAGAAGATTTCCAATGGAAAAGTCGTCAAGAGGGCCAGGCTGGTGGCACGAGGTTTTCTGCAAAAGATGTCACTGAAAGATGAGGTCTACTCGCCAGTTGCCCGAATGGCCACCCTCAGAGTGCTGTTCTCAATCGCCTTAGAGAGTGACTACCCCTAACAGATTTCGACGCCGCATTCCTAAACTAGAACCTGAAGAAACTTGTATTTATGAAACCACCACAAGGTACGACAAATGTAGCCAGTAGCAATCAAGTATGCAAACTAGTCAAAGCTATTTACGGATTAAGATCAAGCACAAAAGCCTGGAATGATTGTCTAAATTCAGAATTACTAAAATTAAATTTCTTACGTAGTAAGGTAGATCCATGTCTATATCTCCGTGGGAATTTCTATATTCTATTGTGGATTGATGATCTTTTACTAATCTCTCCAGACGCAAGAGAACTCATGGAAGTCAAAAATCATTTTGGCTCCAAGTTCAAGATCAAAGATTTGTCTAACGAAAATAAGTTTAAATTTCTCGGTTTGGAAATCAGTTGTATATCAGGCAAACCGAACTGATAGATAAAATCATTAGTAATTTCAATATGAACGACTGCAAACCATCGGATATACCTTTCCAGCCTAAGCTCTACCTAAAGCAATTGAACTTGTCTGACGGAAATTTTAAAGCTCCATATAAAGAGCTAATAGGAAGTCTCATGTATCTAATGATGGGCTCTAGACCCGAATTGAGTTTTGCATTTCATACTTCAGTCAATTTCAGAACGCCTACGGTAAGGAGCATTGGAATTATTTAAGGAATGTTGTTCGTTATTTGAAGTCAGCTAGAGATTATGCGCTAAAATTTCAAAAACCCAATGGTGAAACCGAAGTCCTGGCTTATGTCGACTCAGACTATGGTAATGATTACGATAGGAAAAGTATTACGGGATATGTAATTAAACTGAGCGGTAATACTGTTGCTTGGAGAACTAAAAAACAAGTAACTGTGTCTCTTAGCTCGGCAGAGAGCGAGTACTATGCTCTAGCAGATTGTGTCTGTGAAACGCTGTTTATAAAGCATTTAATCTTAGATTTATCAGTAAAAATCCTAGAATAATAATTTTAGAAGATAACCAGTCATGTATTAAAATTGCAAGTAATTTCGAAACAAAACGATCGAAGCATATCGATGTCAGATTCCATTTCGTTAGACACCACGTCATGGAAGGTGTAATTAAACTAGAAAATATACCCACAAGCGATCAAATCGCAGACTGCCTCACGAAAGCTCTACCTTCAACTAAATTTAAGGAATTTCGAAAAAAAACTTGGCGTTTGCCTTGACTGATGTACCATTGAAAGCCCCTCGAAACTTTGGTTGTTAATAATCCTAATCAGTTTTCCATATGTTATATTTAAATTTAATTTCCTTTTTGAACATTTTGTGATCCTGTATTGAAATTGTACTAATGGTTTTTGAATCTTGCTTTTATGGGTTTATGAGCACGAATTTTGTTGGTATTAGGGAACTTTATCGAAGTGCGTAATTTATGTAAGGTAATGTGCGCATTATAATGGAACTGAAAATTGAAACGCCGAAATTCTAATTAGCACTTTGCAGAATTGAGGCAGGGTGTAAGAATGCAATTCTGGTTAGCCTCTTTAGCTAGCCGTAGGCAGACTGGAAGACCCCCCCCCCACCATCATTGTACGACCTGAACCTGTTGCGCCATTATTAGTCATCATTCCATCGTGCTGTACGTGTTCTCTCTTTCTTTAAATATAGAACTTACTGCGATCCGTCGTTTTTCTTTCTCATAAATTAACAAGTACGCGTGTTAGGTAATTTATTACTGATGTATTTTATTGCTATTCAATCACTTTGATTCATCATTTTTTACCAACTGATTCTTCTCGTCCATGTTACAATAAGTGAAGAAGCTATACTGCCCACCCAACCTTGGCAGACTTGTTTTTCTGTAGCTGTCCTGTGAGATTCGGTAAGGGCAAATTGTTTCTTTCGAAAACCATCGATTCATTTGAGGACTCATGCTGTTCTCGGTCCATGAGTCAGTTTCAGCGAACCTGTTCTCTGGTTCCAGTAACCTCCATCCTCTAATTTATTGCGGCATGATGATCACTCCTGATGCTTTCCGACGGTTGGTTTGTCGATTTTAAAGCATTTTTGAAAATTATCATACGCATGCGGCACATCATCTTGATGATAGGACTCCTCCAAAAACCAATAACTGAAATTCATTTTTTGTTCTGAAAAGTATATCTACAGTTGCTACAGAAATGAATCTAATAAAAAGATGTGGAACTAAAATAAAATACATTGCTGATTACATCCCTCCCAGTAGTTCGTTGGGAGTTTGGAAAACCCAGCAAGCGATAAGATCGTGACGTGCCATAAATATTCAAGAAGGCCCTTATTCAGGCACCCTCTATTTTAATTTACGCAAATTATTTCTAGTGGGGCAAGAACCGCGACAGTCCTTTCTTGTCACCAACCTCCATAATACTCTTGATGTGCGCCATTAATGTGTTCGTAAAATAATAATTTATTTTTTCCTTCATAAATGAGGGGTAAGAGAGATTTTATGTTCCCTTCAGAATTTGTTCGAGAACTTTTCATTTTGCTCACATTTATAAAATAGTTTCTGAGTGGAAGACTTCTGCATAATTTGAAATAAGGTTATTTATTTTTCCCTTCTAGGACAAACGGTGTCCGAGTGAGAAATTATGGTTGACAGAAAACAGGGCCGATCTGTGCTGGAGCTGTATTTAGGTTCGGTATGTGCCTGGTGGTTGATGAGAAATTGAGTATTCCATTTTATGTTTCTACTGTAGGTATCTCGTTCTAATACACACCTCTACTCGACAATGTTGACCATTTGAATTCATTTGTGACATTTATGGCCGGAATTATATTTATTTATGTTGGTAAATAATCCAGAGCCAAGCTACACTTGGAGCTTACTGAAGAGAGGTACGGAACTATAGATGGTTTCTTGTGCGAAAATTCAACTGATGATGTGTGAAGTGATAGGTATGTTCCCAAAAATCGAGTCAAAAAGTGACAAGAAGAATAATGTTATTGTAAATATTTCTTATTACGTGGCTCATAATGCACTGCATAATGCAATGGTCTACTTGGTCGCCTACCAAATAGACCTGGTGCCATACTTACTTTCGATCATTAGAATGTGTTAATTTTTTTTCTATAAGTAAATCGAATAATAATTATTCAATTTATTATGATTAATCAATACATTAATAGCTGGAAAATATTTTCTCAGAGGAATAAAATGAAACCTTCAATCAATCAATGAGGACCTCGTTCAGCTGCAGTTGTTTGTTGTGCGGTTTGATAAATGAATTTGAAGGAGGATTCTGTTGTTAACTTGAGAATTGGTGTGAAATTTGAGAATACCGTAAGGATAAGAATGATTACGTCCAGTAAAAAATGCAATGTGTTGTTTAAATTAGTTTCTTCTTCAAGTGAAGTCGTGTAGGTACTTATCAGTTTTCTCTCCCGTCTTCCCTGCTCTAAAAATATTATTCATTATTCCAGGAGGTTATGAGCCCAGTGCTTTATTTTAATGTCAGGAAGTTTTATTTCATTTTATTTTCACGGAAAAATTTTATTTTTGAGCGCATACTGGGAGTTATCCGTCCGTTATTCCGTTTGAAAGTTGGCAAAGTTCCTATTGTGTGCCCACTTCAAGGAAACTTATTTATTGCGAAGTTTGTGATTGAAGACGAGTGTTGGGTTGCTGACAAAAACAATAAAAGTTATCTGCGCCACCTGCGTTTGGTGCAATTGAATCACCGTGGTCTCCAGCTTCTGAACCGTCCGTTTTCTACTGAAATGTGCGATTCATGTGCGAAAGGGAAAGCACAAAGACTTCCTTTCAAGTCGTCTTCGTTGCCAAGATCAAAACGGTCGGAGATTTAATATATACTGATGTATGGGGGCCGTCAAATGTGCTGGGTTTGGACGGACACAAATATTACATTTCGATCATCGATGATTTCCCTCATTACTGTCAGATTCACATGCTGTACAACAAGTCGGAAGCTGAGGGAAGGCTGATGCATTACATCAGAGAGATGGTGCTGATGGCATTAAGGTATCAAGAATCAGTTCATATCGTGGAGTTGTGCATTTGTACCGACCAGATTCAAGACATTTTGTCCTGAAAATGGAGACAAACAAGAATTTACCATGGGATACCCCCTCAACAATGTGGCGTCGCTGAAAGATTAAATCGCACGATTCTTGATAAGGTAAGAGCAATGCTAATTGATTATAATCTACCCAAAACTTTGTGGTGTGAAGCAGTACGCTGTGCTGTATATCAGTTCAGTCGTTCGCCTAATGGTAGGGTACCCGCCAAAATTGACAAATGGGATCTAAATAAGTTGTGTGTTTTTGGAGCCGAAGCATGGTACTGTAGCTTAATTAGGGCCCGTTCGACAGAACCAAGTAACCCGTAACCCTGAGGTTACGACAGGGGTTTGCGAAATGTACCGTTCGACAAGAAGCAATAATCGATTTTTCTATTGATAAATACAAGGTTACAACAGGGTTACGTAAACCCCCAAATCTCTGGGGTTACACTCAGGGTTGAGTAACCATGTTGCCGATCCCATTTTCCGTTGGTCGAAAAGACAGCGCGGATAGGAAAAATTAGAGCCAAAATATATAGAATCTCACTCAACTGTCATTGTTATCTGTAGTTTCCTATCGGTTCATTTTCGTTGTTCTTTCTCGTGTATATTAGTAGTGTTACTTTCTCAGTTTTTCAGCATCTCAAGTTGTAATAGCTAGTGTTCATTATGTATGAAAGTGACTACGATGGTTTCATGGATTTGCCATTACATAACACTAGTCCACTATCTGCCAGTTTGGAGTAAAATCGAGTTCTTCTTACTGGAAAAAATCCGAGCAGCTATATTTTCGGCTAATCAGAGATAAGTTGGTTCCAAAATACACAGTGCGAAATATTCTGAAAATACTGAAATAAATAAATGTACTGAAATAAGTAAATAGATGTACTTACTGAAATATTTTCACCCACTTTACATCCCCGTCGAAATACTAGGTAATAAACCTAGTAGGTAAAGTACTTGTAAACTTTATTAACCTACCTACTACGTAGGTAGGTACTCTGCATATATAATATAGAATACGATTGAGGATTCTCGTGGTTACGCGTTATTGATGACGCGGAACTCATGGAAACTAGTCCGAACAGTAACAGATACTTATATTTGTATGTACCTAATCTATACATCGTCCAGTGGGCGTCCCTTGTAACGAATGCAGTACTCAACAATATGTTTTCGCAGTCGGATTCGAATCGACTGAGTCGCAGTACTATCGACAGTCTTTTGAACTCCTTGGTAAATTTGACTTTTGAGGCAGGAAACGAAGGGGCGTTTATATAATACCGCCTTGCCCTGAGCGCGGTATTCTCGCTTGGTAGGTACCTACATAGCCAACGTTACGTTATCAAAATATAGGTAGGTACTGTCACGGTGGGGCCACCTAGTAGGGGTATCATACAGACCTCGGCATAATGCCTACCCACGGACATCTTCCCGGGAGTCGTCTACAAGCCACTAGCCGTTAGTCACCCCCTCTTCCAACATTATTAATTATAAATTTTACCACAAGTAAACCGTCCTCCATATTTTAACCCCCCCCCCCCCCCCGTATCCA
Source organism: Leptopterna dolabrata (assembly GCA_954871275.1). Lineage (NCBI taxonomy): Eukaryota > Metazoa > Arthropoda > Insecta > Hemiptera > Miridae > Leptopterna > Leptopterna dolabrata. Next base: position 94,689,333 of record OX940974.1, read on the forward strand.
ATTCTAACAGTACCTACCTATTTATCGTCTGATTGGTATTTTACTATATGACTTTATTATATGACCAGCACTTGAAGTAACTGTACAATCTCTGCTGGATTTTGAGAGGTAGAATGGACGTAAAAGGAAAAGAAGATGGTTTTCGATCCACTAGTTTGGTGGTTGGGTTTGAATGGGTTTTAAACATGGATTTTGTTCGAATCGGATATTTATTTCCGTAACGCTCTTGTAAGATTAGTTTGGAAGGTAGGTGTAATGTTTTTATGGCTCAAAATCCTATAAAAACCGTGACATGGTGATCAAGCTGACTAGATCCAGATGTTTGATGTAGGTGCCTTACTAACCTATACGAATTTGCATTTTTTCCAACAATGGTAATTGTATGTACCTACTTTACCATTGTTCGAAAAAATGCTACTGAACACCGTAATTTCAACATGAAATTTATTCTACATATCTCCGGATTTTAGTCAAACAAGAATGACTGAAAATAATACTGACTGAACAATTTGAATTTAGTACGAAACTGTGAAAGCGAGGAGTGTTAATGATTGTTCCTGTAGTGGTGATGGATGGGATATTGCATTCCCGACACTACCTATATCTATAACAAAAGGTGAGGATATTTCTGCAAGTGGCTTTTTAGCGGGGCCTTTCGCCTGGGGGGGGGGGGGGGGGGATCAGGAGGCCGAGTTGTGGAGAGGAGGTGGGGTAAAAATCATACTTGTTCTGTCGTTCAAACGGTGTTCTTGGTCGATTTGGATATTTTCTGTTTTCCTGGCGGGCGGGACGCTCCCTTGCCCGTAGGTAGAATGGGGGAAGCCTCCTCCTTTTATTTATAAGCCAGCTATAAATCATGAGACAAGAGTTGATTGAACGAATCTAAATTTGCGTTAAGGCAGTTATCCAGCTAATGGACTTGAATAATTACCAATGTAATGAGAATATGAGATTAGATTATTATGAAACCTTGCACGTCAGTTCAACCTTCATACTTCGTGAATACCGGCAAATATAATTGCTGAATGCATCACCATAATAAATTCAAGGTTCCACGTATTTGATCGCTTCCCAGAAAACAACATATGATTACAGCAATGTCATTGTTCATGAGTAAGCTAATAGTAATATCGATTCAGATCCGATGCTGTTTATCTCAAAAACTCAAATATAGTGATAATTTTATCCGACCGTCTGAACTTTCATAGGCACTTGCAGTAGTTGAAATAATTTATAATACCTGTCAATCGATGAAAACTGACTGCGGAATAGACCATTATACCACTTTTTATTCCTCCATCTGTTATTATGTTCTTGTGCTTGTCTTTGGGCGAAATAAGTTTTTTCTGAACATGACGATGTTATGAACTATTCCCATAAACATTTTGTGCTGACTTCGCTTAAGCATGTCCCCATGTTTCTATGCACATAATCATTTATTCATCCAATCTGTACTACGTACCAAAAAACAGTGCCTAACAGCAATCTGTTCCTTCCCACTCTATTGGATATTGTATAAAAACCTGTGTTCCTTCCCCTCCAAAGTGTGAAATTTCTTTCGAAGCCGTTTGGCGGGGGCTTTTCGCCTGAGAGGCAAAAACATTCCTGCCAAACAGCGTTGAAAGGTATTTCAAGGTTTGGGGGGAGAAGGACCAGGTTTATATACACATATCCAACAGAGAGGGAAAGAACAGGTTTCTATATCCACATTTAAGAGCAAGGTGCGAACCACCGAGCATGCTATTTTTGTGGGCAAAACGGATATCGATCCTTTTTGCGGCTGTGGAGGTTTTCTCGGCGAGTAAATTTTCTCAGTACCTATTTACTTACCTATCAAACAAACAAAAAATTCTCCGTAAAAGCTGTTTCATTAGAACAAAGTTTGTTTTATTAGAACAATCGGTTTGACTTTAGAGAAGATATTTATACTGCATCCGTGGCTGCTGATGACGGCGGACGTCATCCCTTGACAACGAGAACATACCTATTAAACGGTTTGATCTGACACTTCAATCCCACACCAAGTTTTATCAAACGAGCCCCCCGTAGACAATTGTGATAAGGTTCATCTTATTCAGGTTTTATCATTAAAATACCGCGTCTTGCATTAATTTCGTAGTGGGTACAGCAAATTTCCGAATTGGCGTTCACTAACTACAATTTAACTAATATTTCCTATGACTTTGTCCACAAATTGCAAATCTCTTTTGCCCTCAAACTTTTTTTTATTCAAAATGATTTATTTTGTCAAACTACCACTTCACCCATCACCTTAAATTAATTATTCTGACTCGATTTCAATTTTAGAAATGTGTTCAATAACTAGTTTAAATAGGTACACTACTCCAAAAATTCGCTCATACATTTTTGTTTAATAGCATCATACGTATAATATGAATACCTACCTAATCAATTTATCTAATTATTTATGAACCAATTCATCAATTTTTTTTAACGCAGTTTACTATACGGTAGGACAAAAGATTTCGGCCGCTGCTGTTTGTCTGTGTGAGCGAAGAACGTAAAATGCCTGAATCAAGATTATCCCACAGACCACAGTGATGTTTCGTGAAAGGTTTCCTCACTAATCTTCCTATGCAGTATTGAAATTGCTGTAAGAAAGGGGAGGACCCGAGCAATGAGCTTTTGGCATATCAAAGAACTGTTCCACTTCAGAGCTGCCGTCTCGATCCCCAACACAATAAAAGTGCTCCGTTTTCGTGGTAACTTGTCCAAGCCACTTATAGGACAACTCTATGGCCCTAGGGACCGAACTCACCAACTGAAAATTTTCCGTACTCAGCCACAAAGGGAATTCCCCTTAAGGATGTTCCTTCTCAAGGAAGAGCAGATGATTACGAGGCCACGTTTATTATCCTTCTGAGAAGACGTTGTTTCACCTTTATATTATCTTGAAGGGCCTCCCCAGGCAAGTTGGCTGTCACAACTTTGAAGAAGGAACCCGCCTAACTCATTTGCCTCAAGAATATAGGTAACTTGTTTAATAGGTTTCGCTTGACATAGATATGTTGTCTTGAAGAAGCTTCAAAGTGGAAGTAGTGGGGAGGGGTTTCAGGAAAATGTCGCGTACTACCCTCTCGAGACTTATCAAGTTGTACGAAGGAAACTTGGATTTCAACATGGAAACAGTTTAATGAAAAATACCCCGCTCCCTTCCACTCGCTCGGCTTTTCTCCTAACCCCCCCCCCCCCCCCGCACTGCAAATAAAGTGCCAACCTCCTGGTTGACGTGGCTGTGAGGGGGCACGACCATTGTCAGGGGAATGCGGTTGACTGACACCTCTCCGACCCGTCTTGAACACTTCAGCAGGTGTCGGGATGTGGCTGGATACATTTCCTTCTTGCTGGTGGCATAAATGCAAAGGCCGGAGTGGCGCGTGTATATACATAGTTGACGGTTTGCAGTTGAATATACCCTTCGCAGGACCAATTCCGCTGGGCACTGAATATTTTACTTACGCGAGCTTCAACTCTCGATAAATGGGTATTGACTCTTCACAAAGTGGATTAGGTCTGCCTTTATAAGGAAGTGCCTAGGTATATTGTACTCTGATGACTGAGATACAGATTATATATTCCAGTTGACACGTACCTACTTTAGTGGTTAGTTTTCTATATGCATATCCAAGAGCGAGGTGCCAGGCACCGAACATGGTACTTCGGCTGGTAAAATAGATATCAATCCTTTTTGCGGCTGAGGAGGTTTTGTTGGCGGGTAAATTTTACATCAGGATTGTTTGGGAGGGGGGAGGGATCACATATTTTTGCATTGATCAATCCTTTTTGCGGCTGAGGAGGATACATTATTACAACAGGGTTGTTTTAGGGTTTTAGGGGTTTTGTTGTTGTTCGAGGGGGGGTAGGTACCTACTTGGAATAGCTCATGGTGTCCGAGTGAACTGGAGCGTAACGACTAGAAAGCACTATGTTCTGCTGTGTTCTGTATCTGTACTAGTATGTTTTACACGTGTATTTGCCCCCGCTTAGGAATAGTAAGAGATTCCAGTATGACTTGGGTGGGCATCGATTCAGGCTGTGTACAGCTTGCAAGTGACCAGCTCTTGAACTCTGATAATAATTAAAGTGGAGAATTGGAATTAAAGCGGAGAAAATCCAGGGTTATCAATTGAAAAAATTTGGTACGTATTTGGAGAATAGTTTATTCATGTGTGGGTCTTAGGTCAGTCGAAATGGGGGATACACCAGCTAATTATTTAATCATACCTACTAACAATGTGAGAGCTGCAGGTGCGGCCCACGACTTACCAGACTGTATTTTCTTCCTGGCAATCATCGATTGACTACCACTGGGGAATGCGTCGTGACGGTATTTTGAATGCGATGAAACATACAAAGCAATCTTCCAATACATTAGGAATGGAAGTGGATGAAAAATACGTGCTCAGTACATTTCATGATTGATTTTGAGTCCTTTGTTCGCTGTAAAACGGTTCCTGATTCACTCTCCCGTTGGGAGTCGGTCGATCGACCCGATGAATAGCAAAGTAGACAGAAGAATTCGCTACCCTATTTAAAGCGTGCTCACTTGCGAGGAAGGAGGGGGGGGGGGGGGGGGGGGGGGGGACGGAAAAACTTTTCCCTTCTCGTGGATTGTTGAATTCTCTTGAATGAAAACCACCGACAGGGTAGGACGATGTTGGAAATTCATTTGCACCCCAAATTAACAACTGACCCTCACTGAACAATAATAAAAAGCGATTCATTCGTTTGGGGGGACTCCCCAACCCTAAGCTTTTTATTAACTCGGCAAAGCTGACTAATCAGGGAATTCCCAAGAACAAAAGCAAGTTAGTCTTTATAGTCAGACGAGAAAACACATGAAAGAATGAGCGTACAGGCGTGGAATATTCTGCCCCCCCCCCCCCCCCCCCCCCAAGTTTTCTATGTTTGCTTGTCATTTTTCATTAGATTAAAATGAATGAATAAATAAATGAAGCTTCCTTACGTAGTATTCGTCGACTTATTGATCCACATCCATTTTCGCTCACTACCTGCCTAACTGCTAGTAATTATTATAATAACGCATCTTCTTATAATAATTTTGAGAACAGAATGAATTCCGTAGAGGGGCAAGAGAGGCTTAAGTCAAAGATCTCGGCGAGTGCTTTCCGAAAAGGTGATATATGAGGGGTATCAGATGATCGGAAGTGGGCGATAAACCAGTGGAAAGGAACCGAAATGACGTTCAAACCCCCCGTTCCTGGAGGGAACCCTCAGCACCATCCACTTATGACGTCATTTCGTTTTCTTTCTATCCGTTTGTTGCCCAAGCTATAGGAGTTCTGAGATGAAAATTGGCAGTGGGGGTTTTTCAAGAGCGCTGAATCTAAATTAAAAAAGTGGAAAGTGTGCGCAATAATAACACTATGGGAACAAAACAGAATCAAAGAAGAGAAACGAAAAATCCAAAGGGGACCTTACGAATCGAGAATATTTCATTTCAGGAGAGAAGCTGAACACCTTCTTTACGAATTTTCCGAATAGTGTAAAAGATTTGTTTTCATTGTTTATATCATCTTTCAGTTGTTTGCAGTTGTTCAGTTGTTTTAGCCGGTTATATTCCTCCGTCTGATTATTTCGCTCTTTACTTGGCTACTCATTACCTCGCCCCTCGAGTGGAGAGGGGTTCGCCCAACAGCTACATGGGTCATACTCGGACCTGTCTGGACCACTCTGGATGTATCTCACGGGAACCGGTTTATTCTACCTGATAAGACCGTTGGGCCGCAATAAGGATTGATCCCAGCCACCCTTTTGTAAAATTTCACCCACCAACAAAACCTCTGCAATGTCCGTCTACCGTATCGTCCATATCTATCTTTATTTTCGGTATAAAATATTCTTTTTTTCGCACACAGTCTCATTCGGTCCCTAGTTGTGTTCCAAAAATTTGCAGCCCGATCGGAACATACCCAATGGTCTTGTGGGTGAAAAATGGGTGTAAAAATAGGGTTTTTTGGTGTTTTTGTAATATCAGCTTGTTAGGTACCGTTTTCCATGTTTTTTAGAGCGAGGTGACCGAATATGAAGTCAGTTTTGACGAAAGAGTGGAAAACTGTGGTTGTAACGAAGGTTCAGCTACCAAAATTCATTTTTTATCAGTCAAAAACCTGGTAAATATCTGAAATCACCATAAATTTGTATAATAACACTAGATTAAACAGGTATTAACAGGCGAAACAAGACAATTAAATTGCACTATCAATGATCAATGATAATTTTTCAAAAATAGGAGCCTAATTCGAGTTTTGAAGGGCTAAAATTGGTGAAACTATAAAAAATAGCTATTTAAATTATTGTATATGAGAGAAACAATCAATGGACAGCCAACATTTTTTACATAAACCCATGTGACAAGGACTTCGCCGCGTGTTTTTTTAAATTTATATTTTTGCTAATATTGTAGTATGTTGTGAAATTAACAGTATGAATGAAAAGTTATGCATTCTGCGTACTAATCCTGCTGGAGGAGAAACTGATGATGTTGAGTAGAAAAATAAGACATATATGCAGTACAAGCAGTACTGCAGACATGTAGTCACAGAGTCACTCATAAATCAACTAACTTCTAACCACATGAACAAACCAGTACATTACTGCATTCAACGAAAAAACTGTGTTTATTGAATATTCAGCTTTGTGTTAAAGTCAACTTGACTACTCAGTTTTTTTTTTTTGCAAATAGGAGTCAGTCATCCTCTACCACTTTGTATTTCACCGGTGGATCGCGAATAACGGATTTCGTAAATTCTTATTTCAGTCCGGTGCATGCCCTGGGTGTTATTGGGAAGGCAATGTATTAATTCCAGGATTTCTGATATCCCTAAATCGGCTAACAGAAATAGTTCTTAGAGTTCGTACAGTCCGATCTTTCATGGCATGACACCTGATTCTGGACGGAAACTATAATTTGGACAGCCTTTGACTGGAAGAAATAGTATGTGTTCAGCGATTGGAATGGAATGGCTAACCGGTTCCATTGCTGGTAACCTGGACAAAATGTAATATTACCATACCTTTCATCGAAAGCGCTCGCCTCCAGTACTCAACCAGCTGGTGACGACGGACTCCTCCGGAAGGTATGGTAATATTACTTCTTACACTAGCGGAAATAACCCTTTAGATTTAATACTGGAAAAAATGTAGTCTAGTGGATCTAGAGCACAAGAACCATTTAATGTTTTATTAATTACTCGTGTTCAGTACAGAAGCCACGTGCTCTGTACTTTCCCACGTGCTGGGGGTTAGATTAATCAAGCTTAAAGAGTAGGCTAATCGTTATCTCGGCCCCGAGAGCACAGGTGGTGAGTTCAATTAGCTACTGGCGGATTACGAACGTTTGGGCGTCGATCGATTCGTCCCTCTCTATATTTGTGGAGGAGATTATTTATGAATCGTTTCGTCCCCCGCCTTCTTGGGTCAGAAGACTTTAGTTTCGTCCCTCGCGCCGTCGATTTGCTTGCCTTTACTGTACCTCGTACTTCTGACTACAGTTTACCTCGTCTATTCTAAATACAAAGAAAAAATACTAAATACAAAGAATACAAAGAAAAAGAAAGAAAAATTCTAAATGCAAAGAAAAAAGACAAAGAAAAATAACAAGTTTACAAAGAATAACAAGTTTACAAGGAACAGCAAGTTCCTTGAGAAATTGGTTCCGAGGAGTACAGTAAAGTCTCAGCCAAAAGTTTGGGACCTGTGCGGATAGAAGGGACGAACCAATTCACTCGATAAACGCCGTCTGTTAGTGAGAGCATCAGGAGCACAACAAGATTTAATACAAATCGGTTCGATCGCAACTGTATTGAAAATATATGTAATGAATATAGGAAGCAACCCCCCCCCCCCCCCCCCCTTCTGTTTTGTTAACGAATTTGTGCCGCAGACCTTAATACGAAATGGTGACCAACACTCGCAGTTGGTCGATATTACCTGGTGGTGGGGGAAAAACGACTGATATTATCTATAGTATTTATTTTTGAGGTTATTCACTGAAATCAACAAGCTGGGCACAAGGACAACGCTGTGGTTGGAAACGCTGTGTAAGAAGATATTGTGGGCTTCCATAATTTATATAATAATCCGCAGTTTAAAAGTTTATTGCATAAAATTCATTAACATGCGTCGGAACATGAATATCAACAGACATCGGAAACATACCTAGCTAACTGATACTCTGCTGTAACCTACCCTTTTAGTTCATGGGAAATCCGCCAGTCTTTGATTTCAGGCGCAAAATAGCTCAAATGCTTACAAATCGGCCATTCTGCCACCTCATTCTCAAAATGCTTCAAATATTAGAACAATCATGTTGGCAAAACTTGACTCGTGACTCAATGAACAATCATTAGGTATCATAAAAAAATTAGAAAAAAAGAATAATCATGGAAACTGTAAACTGAAAAACATATTATGCTAAACTTGACATAAATTGGAAAAAGTAAACACCGAAGAATGTTAACACCAAGGAAACAACAAACGGGATTCACGCAGTTATCAGAATGCCGACACAAAACTGATCGGGACCCCCTTCTGAATTTGTGAGAAGATATTGTGAGCTTCAATAATAATCAACCTAATAATCAGTTCTTTAGAAGTCACAACATCGGCATAACTACACATAAACACACACATGGAACATAAATATCAACAAACATCGGAAACATAACTAACTGTATGTATCCCTTCTGTAACCTACCCTTTAGTTCATGAGTAAAATAGCTCAAATGCTTACAAATGGCGACTTGGAAATTAATGAACCGGTTGTCATGAAGGTCTAGTGGACCTTAGGCAATTCCTCCTGACTATGTAAACCTATACGTGAATCGCTATGAAGTACTTATAAACAATTATCTCACGTTTAATCACGACTGACTGCCTTACTGCTGTCGTGGATCAGATTTTTTTTCGGCAATTGTGTAATCACACTTTGATGTGCTTACTACAGGAGATGACTATTCGTCACACATACCGTCGCGAATGAGTGAAAAAAATGAACGAATCGCTACTTGACCTGTTTATCTTTGTAATTCGTTGTAAGTCAAGCTGAAACTTTTCTGGCTTCCCGAACCAAGCCGAAGGGTGTGCTGTAAATCTGCCTGTAACTTTTGAAGGGATATTTTGAGCTATTGAATGGGTAGTTGTTGCGCACTATATTAACATAGCCGTCAAATGAAGAAACCAGTCTAAATTCGCAGAGTTATCCTGTATTTTTCTAGGCTGTGTAAGTTTAGCATGGACATCCAGAATTTTTATTCACCCCACTCTCCCTAGACTCGACCAAGAAACACGTGTAGCGCCTGATTAATTACTCCATTGTATTTTCATGTATATTGAGCATGTAAAGCTCTACCTCATATTTTTGTTTCCTGGAATATCATCTTATATCTAAAATACCAAATAATCTGAAAACCCGCTCTTCCTAGCGCCTTTCTCCAGAGATTTCATCAAACCATTCAATCAACATAAATATTCAAGTTAATCACATACTGAATAGTAAAGTAAAGTAACATCCATTTTAGGCTGGGGCTTTTCGTCCCGCTGCTCTGCCAGCGTCGCGGAGGTGTTCAGCTCTACTCCAATGAGAGGATAAGAATTCAATCTGATCATTTCGCTCTCGGCTACTCATTGCCTCAACCCTTGGGTGGGGAGGGGTTTGCCCAACAGCTACATGGGTCATACTTCGATGTGTCACTATGTTATTATGCCTAGGGATTGAAAGTGAACTCTAGGGAAGGAGATAGCTGAATTTTCAAAATTTACGATTTTATGGTGTATTATACTACAATTGAGATAGTAGGTCTAAAGATTCACAATTTATATATAACTAAATAATGAATATGAAATGCTTAAAACATAGAATTATAGAATTAGTTTTTATTTGTTTTTAGCGAGTTTTTGTAGGAACCGACATTCTCCGGAAATTCTCCATAACACTAGGTATGTTTCACAAACTACGAATGGAACTGAACTGTGCCTGATCAGGGAGGCCTTCAACACACTCAAAACAAAACAAAATTTGCACTTAACACTAAACAAAAAAGTCAACCTAAAATAACTTCGTGAAATTACCATTTTGGTATATCACTTTGGTAAGAACTAACAGTGACCAGATTCAAATCACGTGTTGACTCACCATGCGTTGGCGATCATGCGTTGACTTAGCAGTTCATTATTAATGCATAGCTCTTCCAAATGGCTGGATCTTTCATAAAAATAAAGTCGGAATCGTGGTTAAGCAATCGGTAAATTGATTAATTTATAAAATGGTTCAGTGAAACTATAGAGGAGACCATCCGTGGATGTCCCTGTAACATATGTTTACCCAGCAATGTGTTCTTATTTGAAAACGGTACTGAGTTTTCAGTGAAAAAGCTTCACTCGTATAATCCCCGCGAATGTGGAACAATCACGTGGATTACGGCCAACCGAATCAAACAGAAAAGAATGGCGCAGACCGAGACGGATGATGAATAAATTATGAATAAGGTTTAGCCTTGATCAATGTCCAGCGTAATCCGTTGTATTTTTGCGAATCTTGCTGACAGTGTATTATTATTTTTTTTTTTTTCAATAAAACAATAAAGGGACTCGAAACTCGGCGGGATTCACCTGAGGTCTATATTAGTTTCTTTCCTTCAAAGGAGATGAGGGCGACTCCTTCAAAGGGAGGAAAGAGCCGGACAAATATTCCTTCTTCTCCCTACTTCTTATTCCTCCTACTTGTAAATATTTGAAAAGATATAGGTGGAGTGCTTTTCCTTTTTATTATGTCCCCGTATTTGGTTTCGCGCATTCACTTTACTCCTCAATATTCCCTAAAAAGCATATGAAGAAAGACGTAGGTTGGTGAATCAAACGTTTTCATGTATATTCCCACATCGCAGTTGCCTACTCTCCATCCTTCGGTTACTTCCTGTCCTTTGAATCCGCTCTGATTTCTTAGATTCTTATTGAATACTATTGTTACCATGTGGTAGCTCACACGGGATTCTTGGGAGGTACAGGGTACCTTCTCATCGAGCGTGGTATGAACGGGCTACATGATTACATGAGTAGATCATGGCTAGGTCCACTCAACAGTGGCTTCCGGAATTGTGCATCCCTCTGATAAGCACCGCCTGATCATGCGCATAGGCACTTACACCACAAGCATGACAGCCTGCCCCCCAATCTCTATTTCAAACTATATAGTGCAGTATGCAGGTATATACTGAGAAAACCGCGCTCTCAAGATGTGGATGTATCGACAGCTCACAGTGGACAATTTTCTGCCAAAACTACCGTCCTCTCCATACATAACGGACATTTCACGCTGATTCTGGAACATTTTCTACAACCCTAATTTTAGCCTATTATATCAGTAAACTATTTTACGTATAGTAAGTTACCAACCAATCCGAGCTCTCCAACCATGTAGCCATGATTTTTAGTGATTTTTTAAAGTCGTCTCAAGGTGAGTACCATACTTTACAGTGGATGCCAAAAACGTGGCACATATTAAGGGAGTGCTGTAAATCATGGTTCCATAGCTTGAGAGCTTGGTCTCATTTAACTTTTTCAACAATCGGCAAAATATGAGAATTGTTTTAGGTTCATGAAAAATGGGTCTAATAATCTATGCACAGGAAAAATAATAAGCTTGACAAAGCAGAGAAAAGGCACGGTTACCCACCCAAGATTTTCCCTGACTGTTCGAATGTTCTTTCTTAACATCGCGATCTCAAATAAAGGAAATTGAGGTTGGTGACCGTATAGCTGTGATAACCTGTAGGCACATGATTCGAGTGTTTGATTCTCATTTTCATACTACCATTTGTTTATTTTTAAATAACACGGGCACCTGTCCTATTACACTGATACTAAATTAAGTAGTTAGTTATATAATACAGTGGAACTCCTCTTGGTGAACACCCCTGTCTATTGGACACCCCTGCATAGTGGACACCCCTCGCAATGGATGGTTTGGTCATGGTCCTGGCGTAGAGATAGGAGATTCGATGTATTTGAACCCCTGTATAGTGGACACCCTCTGTAGTGGACGTGGACACTCATTTCGTCATCCTCAACCCCTCGCAGTGGACAGTAGACCCGTTTAGACGTGTAGAAAAGTTTACATTTTTCTTATCTGACAGCTATGTTTGAACTAACAGAGTGCATTTTCTGTTTGTTGTCGAGCCATCTTTCAATTTTTTTCTTCTTTTTTTTTTTACATTGGCCATCATTTGAATTTATTTGACCCTGACCCACTGCCACTCATCTGTTATACGAAAAGTACGTACCTACGTACGTTCTTTCCGTCGCCAGTCGCATGTTTTCACTCGTGAAAAGTGTCAGTACATCACGAACGGGAAATGACCGAATAAGAAATGAAAAACCAGTCTTCGATTCTCAAATTCGTGAATTTACCCATTCATTCTTGTATTTCTGACCTAACAATGCCATAATTGTTGCGTAATTTTTACACATACCAACGTATGAATGTAGGTACCTATTTTTGATGAATTATACGAATTTTTGCGTGTACACACTAAATAATAAAACAGTATTTAAAACGTTGCAAATTATTACACAACGGTTTATTATTTACCTGTATAGATGCCCCATCTGCGTAGATCACTGTCTTCTGTGGTCAATACCCTCGAGCTCCCTCCAGGAAAGCCCTAAATCGAGAATTCCGGTCCGGGAATTACAGTTTCATAAAAATGCGCGGGATTCAATAATTCAATCATTAATTATTCGTAGTTATGAAGTAAGTAATAAACCATTTGTAATAATTTACCTGTATAGATGCCTCTTCTGCGTAGATAGTATAATAAACCAGTAGTAAAAACGTTGAAAAAAAAACCATACCCTTCTATTAAAAGTTTTCGGGCCACGGTGTTCTGAAAATTGCAACCCTTTTCACCCCTTAGAGATGACTGACAGTAACGCCGAGCTTCGCGGACCAACTAGACCCCAAATGGGACCTACAAACCGCATTTCATTAATTTCGGTTCATGGTAAGTAAGAAAAGTACGAAGTACGGTGCACAGCGGACAGACAGACATTTTTTTATAGCATTTTCGGATTCTACGTACCTTGAAAAGGAAACATTCAAATTTGGAGGGGGGGTGAACTTTTTTTTTTTTAGTGCTCGATTCCAAAGGTTCATTATTGAAAATAATAAACCTAAAATATGTTGTAATTTTTTGGCACCCCTTTACATTGGGCATTTTCTTGATCAGACGCGTTAGGAGCTTCTGGTCTCCAGGAATATTGATTCACGTCACCGGAAGCAGCCAGGCGGTTGGAGGACTCCTGAATCCGCATCATCGGGTTGTTCCAGATGTAATGGGGGGGATATCAGATGTATCGGGGAGATGTATCAGTCTTGTGGTGTATGGCGGAGCATGAAAGCTTAGCAGTGACAGGAGGCATGAGCTGTCGTTGCGTCCCGTTGTCAGTCCATGAAAGAAAACTGCATGCGCCTCGAGACGACGAAATCCAGGGACCAAAGCTTATTTTCAACCAAAGCCTCTTTTTAGCTGAAATCCTCCCACTTCCGACCATCCCTGAAGGACAAGTTCCGAAGACTTCGCATTAAAGCTAACTATTGAACGAATGTATCAGACTCTTGAACGCCTTCAGTAACGCTTGTCGTTTCCAGTGCACGCACCCCCTTGATACCATTTTTAAAAGACCACTGTTGCGTTAACTGTGCATTTTTATCGTAATAACCGGATCTCTTTCATACCCGGATAGGAACGTTTGTAGAAAGCTTGCGAGATTGCAGAATAATAGCTCCCAGATTAAATTCTGGCTCCTATTGTGCCTGGGTATAACTACGTGCCCCTTGCGGCGGTAGTCAATTACGCTGCCAAGATAACGTGATGTGCAATGAAGGGGAGAGGATGAAATCTCTGTTCTTTCCATTATATTTAATTGTTTTGCTTTCAACCGTTCCTCATTTGGACGGTCTGAAATTTACGCCTCTAGCCCTTGTCAAAGCGACTGGCTATAAAACGATAACGGGGGATGTTGTAAGGGGGAAGGCTTGCTAAAAGAACGCCATTATGATACAGCTGCTACTGAAATACGTATACTGAATGGGGAAACCGGCTCTTTGTGGGGAGAACTGCGTTCCCGGCATGCTCCTCATACAGGTAGGTAGTAATATTGCTGTCCCTACTTCAAGTGTACCTGCGAATCCATTTTAGATTGGCTAGTTTGTCTTGGTTTGACGACGCTCAGTGAGACGAAATACGATTCTGACTTATCAAAACTATTTTATAGGCTGTTCATAGTGTTGTTGTAGAAATTTCGTGCTGATTGAAATTACACCACTCATTAAGCGCCCCATCACACCAAACCACCAAAAAGCCTAAAAAAACCACTATTCAGCGTGATTTTGCTCAAGAAAGTTATTAGTTATCTGGCGGCTGATCAATGAAATAGTTTCGTTTTAAAGACTCGAGTCCAACACACCGTGGGAAAGATTGGATTTGCACCTTTTTCTCTATTTGAAAGAGGGGATTTGAGTATCCGTTACCGAAAAATAAATAGACGCGTAAACCAATTTCGAGGATTGTAACAAAAAAGGGACTTTGTTGCGGTTGGGTTGGTAGTCGGAACTAAGGTAATGGAGTTTAGGGAGCTTGAGCTCGGTAGTACAATCGGGTTGGGGGCGGGAATGTTGTCTGAAACTTTATATCTCAGACGGTGTGATACTCCATAAAACAACAAGTTAAAGCGCGGGGAGCGAAGGAACTTGATTCAACCCCCCCCCCCCCCCCAGCCCGTTATCAGGTCTTACTGTTCTATTATTTTATCTTCAGCATCCATTACCTTTCCAAGCGTTTTAACAAGTACCAACAAGCAGGCGCGAATGCCCAAAGGGAATTGAAGTGTCGCACGAGATTTCCGAAGTACCTTGTACTTACCCTACTCACCACAGTGCAATCACATAAATCTTGCATGCACCGCCAAAGTTTTCGAGTAGATACATTGTCGTTCAAGAAGAAAATTGGTGAATGGATTTTCCGTTATTTGATGCATTGAACGGTCAACGCGGTAATTTATAATAGGATAAGCGCATAGACTGACGAAATGGACGGCCATGGAGGTAATCAGAAAGGGTGCTGCTTGGGCTGGAGAATAGATGAAGAAAGTGGCGAATACCGTTTGGCACATTGGCAGGTGAAAAGCCGATTAACGGATTACTCACACCAGTACCACTCCCTTTAGAAAAAAAGGCTGTATACCTATTCGCACAATGCTGCGACGATGGAGTGAAGAAGTCAACTTTTATTACATAAAACTGATATATAATAAAAGCATGCCATAGCTAACAAACATTCATAGAGGGGTATAGCCCACATACATATTTATACTTAGCGGTAATTTACAACTTGATGGTTTTTACTCTTGTGATGAATTTAAAATTCTCATCACGGTGGCGTGGAAGGAAGGTGAGTGAGTGAATTTAGGTAAAGGATAGAAAAGGAGGAAAAGTCGCAGGCGGCTGTAGTCAACCGAACATCTACGACTTTTGGAGGAGAGAGAGGTGGTGTGGAAGGAAGGTGAGGAAAAGTCGCAGGCGGCTGTAATCAACCGAACATCTACGACTTTGGAGGAGAGAGAGGTGGATGAGGGAATTTCACCTAGGCGGCTGTAGTCAACCGTTCATCTAGGTGAAGGAGAGGAAAGGAGAGGTCCCTTGTCTAGGCGGCTGTATTCAACCGATCATCTAGACAAGGGGGGGAGGAGGAGAGAGAAGAGAGGAGGTGAAATTCCCAGGCGGCTGTATTCAACCGATCATCTGGGAGGTAAGGTAAGAGAGAGAAGAGAGAGCTGGTTAGAGGAAGTGTCGAATGAAGCTTGAGCGCCAGGATCCGGGGTTATATAGTACTTGGGGGCCTCTCCCTCCAGCTCCTTGCTGGGAGCTGGTAGTGGGGCCCCAGGTTGAGTAACCCTGGGTTCTGTCGCCTATCCCCACTCATATCTTTATTCACTGAGCTTTAGTTTGGCGTTTGGATATTGGTGAGAACTTAATATGATAGGAGTGTTCCCGGGAGGGACTCACGACAGAGGTCCCCCCAGTTTGAACCAATATTTGTGGAGCTGAAGGCGCAAGTTGACAGGAGCTGAGGGCTACGGCAAACAAAGGTGGTGCTGAAGGCGCAAGGTGACAGGAGCTGAGGGCTACGGCAAACAAATGGTGGTGCTGAAGGCGAAGAAAAGGTGACAGGGGCTGAGGGCCGATGCAAACAGAGGTTGAGCTGAAGGCGGTCCTTAAAACTAGTAGTAACATAAGGTAGAGCATAAGATAGATAATAAGGAAGTAGAACATAAGGTAGAACATAAGGCAGAACATAAGGTAGATGATAAGTAAGTAGAACATGGATATAAGTAAGTAGACAATATAAGGTAGTATAAGTAGGATGAGATGGCGAGGTATGTACAGTGCGGTGGTCAGGATCCCTAAACATTTAGCGTTTAGGGAAGTGATCGGCAAGGGCGAGATGAGGAGGATGAATAATATTTACAATGAGATGGAGTATGTACAGAGGATGCATGAATATTTACAGCTGGCAGATGATTATTTACAGATGGCGGGTGAGTATGGACAAAAGGTGAAGTAGTATATACAGAAAATACAGAAGTATGTACAGACATTTGGTTACATGGTGGTAGGCGGTTGCGAGGGTCCGCCGTTTCCTGGGTGTGGTGTGGCGAGTGTTTGTGTGTGTGTGTGTGTGAGTGTGAGTTGTGTGAGTGAGGGAGGCGACCCCCTCTAACAGTCTTCACGTTAGTGAAGTCTGATAGAGGGGTCCCTTCACTGCCAGGGTGGCGGTGAAGGGGAAGAGCCGGTGGGGGCCGGTACCCGGGGCGTCGCGGAGAGAGGCGGCGACGCTGGGGTCCGGCGGGTGAAATGGAGGCGATGTGCGGTGTTGGTGGTGTAGGGCTGGGTGTGGGATTGGTGTGGTGAGAGTGGTCGGGGAGGACTGGGGCTGGTTTGCACCGTGCCAATGGCACGGTGTGGGGCTTCCCGTCAATTAACAGGGTAGCGGTGGAGTGTGTTGTGCGGATGACCTGAAAGGGCCCGGCATACAGGGGTTGGAAAGTTTTATGGATGCCGGGCTCTTTCAGGTACATGTGTGTGGTGGTGAAAAAACGTTTGGGATATGTGGTGTCGTTTGTGGGTGTTGTGGAGTGTAGAGGCTCCCTGTTAATTGACGGGGTGTGGTTTGGGGTAAAAATGTCGGCCGGTAAGCGTAGCGGGTCTTTGAAGGCGTTTTGGGCGGGGCTAGTTTGGTCTGAAGGACGGGCGGATGTTCGAAGGCTGAGCAATATGTAGGGAAGGGATTTAGTCCAGGAAGGGGAATTTGTTGAAGTAGAAATGGCCTGTTTCAGGACCGAGTGCCACCGCTCTATTTTCCCATTGGATTGGGGATGGTACGGGGTGGTGTGGATCTTTTGGATCCCGAGGGAGCGTAGTAAATCGGAGAAGTGGGCCGATTCAAACTGCCTCCCTTGATCGACCGTGACTGTTCGCGGACAACCGTAACGGCTGACCCATTGAGAGAGGAAAGCCGTTGCGACGGTGTCCGCGGTGATGGAGGAGAGGGGGATGCACTCCACCCAGTTGGTGGCACGATCGATCATCGTGAGGCAGTATTTCTTCCCCTCGGATGGGGGAAGGGGGCCCACTAAGTCCAAATGTACATGCTCCCACGGGAGGGAGTCGGGGATTGGTTGAGGAGGTACATGCGGGTGGGCCGAGACTTTGAAACGCTGGCACTTCTGGCACCCGAGAACCCAGTTACGAATATCTGTATTCATATGGGGCCAGAAGTACCGCGTCTTGATGAGGTCCCGGCTCGCCCGAATGCCGGGATGATGGAGGGAATGATAGTGGAGGAACAACTGCCTCCTCAACTCCGGTGGGACGTAAGGACGCGGTGAGTCGGCCGTTACGTCACACCAGAGGTCGAGGGGAGGCAGTTGTTCCAACTTGGATGCGGAAATGAGGTTGGAAAGGGCAGGGTCGGAGGTGGGGTTTTGTTTGGATTTGATGGATTGAGGAGAGGGGAATGGCAGCAACTCCGCCACCGGCGCCGGGGTAGGGGTGGGTCGGGATAGTGCGTCCGCCACGCAGTTGTCGGCCCCCGGCAGATATCGAATATCGGACGTGAATTGCCCGATAAACTCGAGCTGCCGGAGGCGACGCGGGGAGGCGGACTTACGATTTTGAAGGAGGGCGTGGGTCAGGGGCTTGTGGTCTGTGACGACAGAGAACTGCCTGCCCTCCACGAAGTCACGGAAGTGCTTGATGGCTTCGTGGATGGCGAGGAGTTCTCTGTCGAACGTGGAGTAATTTTTTTGGGTGGGGGATAGCGTTTTGGAGAAGAATCCTAGGGGTTGGGGGGTGGCGCCGGTGTGCTGATGGAGCACTGCCCCGATGGCCCAGTCGGACGCATCGGTGGTGATGGATAGTGGGGCGTGAGGATCGGGATGGGCCAATAGAGCGGCGTCTACTAGGTCCTGTTTGCAAATTTTGAAGGAGGAGATGAGTTGGGGGGTCCAGGTAATGGGGCGGTTGTCGTTCTTTTTGGAGGGTTGGGGAATGGCGTGTATGAGTGGTTGTTGATGTTGTGCTGCGTGTTTGATGTGTCTACGGTAAAAGTTTAACATACCCAGGAAGCGGCGGAGTTCCGTCACGGTGCGGGGTTGCGGGAAGTCGGAAATGGCGTGGACCTTGTCAGCGAGGGGTTTGATGCCCTCAGACGAAACGTGGTGGCCGAGGCAGCGGACGGAGGGTTGGCCGAGAACGCACTTCTCTGTATTTACCAAGAGGCCTTCGGAGGAGAAGATGTCGAGGATCTGTTGGAGATGGCTGAGGTGTTCTTCCGGCGTCCTGGAGGCTACCAGGACGTCGTCGAGGAAGCAAAAGACGAACGGTAGGCCTCGCAGGATGCTGTCCATATAGCGCTGCCAAGTTTGTGCAGCGTTCCTTAACCCGAAGCCCATCTTAACATACTCAAAGAGTCCGAACGGGGTGATGATGGCGGTTTTCTGGACATCGGGGGGGTGAATGTTGATGTGGTGGAATGCCCGTGAAATGTCGAGGGTGGAGAATATGGTAGCGCCATGGAGGTGCGACGAGAAGTCTCGTAGGTGGGGAACATTATAAAGGTCTGGTGTGGTCTTTGAATTTAGTCTCCGGTAGTCCCCGCAGGGGCGGATATCCCCATTGGGCTTCTGCACGATGTGGAGTGGAGAAGCCCAAGGGGATTTTGAGGGGCGGATGATACCGTCGGCTATTAGTTTATTAAAATGTTGTCGGGCTTTAGATAGTTGTAGGGGGTGGAGTCGTCGGGCTTTAGCTGTGATGGGGGGGCCGGAGGTCTCAATGTGGTGTTGAATGGTGGAGATGTGGGCAGAGGGGCGGCGCTGGGGGCGGTAGTTGAGGAGGAGGCGTTCAAATTGCGTAGGGGGGTGGTTTATGGCATGGATGAATCCGGGGATGGGTGTTTTTGTGGCGGGGTCGATCAGGCGCGCGTTCCGGACGTCGACCTGGAGACCGAAATATGCGAGAAAATCGGCCCCCAGGATCGCCTTCTCCACGTCCGCCACGGTAAACTCCCACTCGTACGCGAGTCCGCTCATATAAACAGAGGAGCGGTACGTCCCGTACGAGGGGATGGTGGTACCGTTGGCGGCGTAGAGAAGCTGCCGGTAGCAGCGCGCCTGACGACGGAGGATGTTGTTAGGGAATATTGATAGCGCCGCCCCTGTGTCCACCAAGAACGGCACATTGGTTTTCCTGCAGCGCAGGAAAAGTCGCTGGTGGGTCGGAAGGGCGTTGGGCACAATTGCGGAGGTGGGTACGTTGGTGGGTGTAGGCTGGTCCGCTGCGAAGGAGACGCGAGGCGGTTCCCCGTCGTTCCGGGGAGGGGGAACAGCAGTGGTGGGCTGTGTGGCGGTTGGAGGGATTTGTGCCCTGGAGGCGGGCGTGGAGGTTCCGTTCCGTGGTGGGGGAACGGCTGCGGCGGCGTGAGTGGCGGCCGGGAGGTTGTCTGCCCTGTTGACGGGCAAGGAGGGGCGGTTCCGGGGTGGGGGAACGGGAGCGGCGGCGTGAGTGGCGGCCGGAAGGTTGGCTGCCCTGTTGGCGGGCGTGGAGGGGCCGTTCCGGGGTGGGGGAACGGTAGCGGCGGCGTGAGTGGCGGCCGGAAGGTTGGTTGCCCTGGTGGCGGGCGGGGAGGGTTTGTTCCGTTTGTGGTGGGGTGAGGGTTTTGGCGGCGCTGCAGGCGCGGCCGGAAGGTTGGCAGCCGTGGCGGCGGCGTAGGAGGGGTAGCGCGGCTTGGTGGTGGTGGCTGTGTGAATGCGGGCGGGGGGGATATGCGCATGGTCCCCCCCGTGTTGGCGAGGAGGGGGGCCCGCCGGATTTACCGGCGGGCGTCTTCGTTTCCCTGCTTAGGGGCGAAGGAGCAGGGGGGTTGGCACTTGCGGGCCTCCCCACCGAAGTTTACGTGATAGAAACAACGGTTGGGGTGGTCCGCAGGTAGGTAGGTGGGGTTGGTGGGGCGGGTTGAGGTGGGCGCGCGCGCAGCCGCTGGGGATCGGCCCCTGCGCTGGCGGGGAGGGGATGCGTTGCGGCGCTCGGGTGAGCGCTGGCGGCGGCGGCCGGCGGACGAGTCGCGTCGGCGATCCGTCGAAAGGGGTCGACGTCCGTCGAGGGAGGGTGCCCGGCCGCGGTCCCGGGATTTTGTGCGGTCCCGGAAAGGCGGGGGGTGGCGCGGCGTACGCACCTCACTGACGGCGGCCGCAGCGGCCAAGTCGTGCACGGTGTCCGCGAGCCGTAGGAGGGGCTCGTCGGGACCGTCGAGATGGCTGGCAAGGGCCATCTGGATGGGGTGGGGAAGGGCACGTAACCAGAACGTGCGTGCGATGTCGGCGGTCATAATTCCTTGCAGCTGGTGACGCAGCCGTCGGTAGAGGTGGGAGGGCTTCTGGTCGCCGAGGTGTTGAGGTTGGGAGAGGGCGGCTACTCGGGCGATCTTCGACGGCTGGTAGGTGTTGATGAGGCGGCTGCGGAGGTCGTCGTACGCAGCGGCGGCGTCGGGGGAGATATCCGAGGTCTGCAGCAGGATCTCGTAGGGCAGAAGCGAAATGATCCGGGAGTACCGGGTTTTCTGGCTGCGGATGTTGGCGGCCGAGAATGCTGCGTCTACTTGAAAAAACCACAGCGCCGGGTCGTGCGTGTAGAAGGGGGGCAGCGACAGAGGGAACGCAGCGGACGCCGTCATGACGTCGGCGGCGGCTGCGGCCGTGGCGGCGGCGGCGGCGGCGTCTGATGACGCAGAGGTCGGTGGGGAGAGCGTGGAGAAAGGGTTGTCGGCCAATGCGTCGGATGTCGCAGCGGCGGGAGGCTGTAGCGTGGCTGGTCGCAAGAGCGGCGGCGTCGGTGAGTTCGGGTCCATTTCTGTAACTAAAATTCAAAAATTTGACTTGGTTTTGAATTTTAAAATTCGCAATCGGCGGGAGCGGTGGTGCGTTGAGTTGAGAGGTGAGTGTTGAGGGTTGGGCCAAAAATTGCGAATTTAAACTGACTGGTTAAAATGTTGAATTTAAAATGCGGGACACCGAACTACTTGACTGGGGCGACACATGAGGTGGGAAGGTGGGAAGGAAGAAGGTTGAGTGAACGTCGGGTTCACCACTGTGATGAATTTAAAATTCTCATCACGGTGGCGTGGAAGGAAGGTGAGTGAGTGAATTTAGGTAAAGGATAGAAAAGGAGGAAAAGTCGCAGGCGGCTGTAGTCAACCGAACATCTACGACTTTTGGAGGAGAGAGAGGTGGTGTGGAAGGAAGGTGAGGAAAAGTCGCAGGCGGCTGTAATCAACCGAACATCTACGACTTTGGAGGAGAGAGAGGTGGATGAGGGAATTTCACCTAGGCGGCTGTAGTCAACCGTTCATCTAGGTGAAGGAGAGGAAAGGAGAGGTCCCTTGTCTAGGCGGCTGTATTCAACCGATCATCTAGACAAGGGGGGGAGGAGGAGAGAGAAGAGAGGAGGTGAAATTCCCAGGCGGCTGTATTCAACCGATCATCTGGGAGGTAAGGTAAGAGAGAGAAGAGAGAGCTGGTTAGAGGAAGTGTCGAATGAAGCTTGAGCGCCAGGATCCGGGGTTATATAGTACTTGGGGGCCTCTCCCTCCAGCTCCTTGCTGGGAGCTGGTAGTGGGGCCCCAGGTTGAGTAACCCTGGGTTCTGTCGCCTATCCCCACTCATATCTTTATTCACTGAGCTTTAGTTTGGCGTTTGGATATTGGTGAGAACTTAATATGATAGGAGTGTTCCCGGGAGGGACTCACGACAACTCTCGTCCCTTCTCCCATTCGTTTAACATAGTTTATAGTATCGATTTCTTTATTTTTATACTGGGCTATCAAGTCTGTGTTGCGGTTATTATTAGTAGAGCAGGATAGGTGGGAATTGTCGAGCTGATGAAGTTTTATACGAGTTTCCACTTGTATTTCTTTCAAAACCTCAAGCACAATCCATATGTTCGGTTTGCTAAAATAAAACTGACCATTGTAATGGGAATGGAAAGCCTCTGGACCATTTGTGGGTCGTGGAATATTCATGTTAGATGCAGCCCAAATAGCAGGAGGGAACAGGCAGAGCACAGAGGAGGAGGGCAGAGAGTATGTTTTCCTTAAAAAATAATCGGTGAACTCAAAACAATTCCGAGAGAGTTCGCCGCAGGCTTCCGAAATTTCTAATGTCTATTTCCTCTGTTTCTGCAATCGATCTTCGAATGATTTTGTTTGGGCGCGTAGAAATATCCTCCAGTGCTTTTCGCTTGGCCTATTTCTATTTCTCCACCTAACTATTTCTCCACTCACCCGACTATATTTATTTATAATATATACATGTTATAACCTTCCATTTCAACTTCCATTTCCTTGATATCAACAGGTTGATGATTGTCGGTCCCCCACATGCAGCACTTGGGTGTAAGTGCCGCTGGTGGTGACTGAAGCTCTGCACCTAGGTGTTCCGTTGCGCACAGTTCCACACAAATTGCCACACGTTTGTTTACTTACGAACGGTGTGCGAAAAGGACTGCGACTCAGACAGCGGAGAACAATAACAGTGTGCGAATAAGTACACAGCCGGAGAAAGGTAGGAGGCTTGTACACAGCCCCGAAATAGATCCTTTCCACCCGTATGTTCAACGAGTAATGCAGCATTGTTGGTTCAAGAGGAAGCTCGAAGATATAATTAGTGTCTTATCAACAGACCAACCAGTGCACAATTCCATGCCCTCTATCAGATCATTGAACCCAGTGTTGAGTACCTGTCATTGAAAAACCTGAGCGATGCCGTTATCATCATTAAGTTTATAGCAGAGATGCTGAATGTGAACTGGAAGCCATGGATTAGGGATAGGACGTACCTCTGCTCACTTCGTAGTTGGGGGTGTGGCGAAACCACAGAGCATTTCATTGCCCATTGTCCGATTCTTGGGTATTATAGTTCCTCGGCAAAGTGGAGCTTAATAGGGTGGATGTAGCAGAAATACCGAATGGAAGGAATTGGGCGCAGCTATGCGCGTACTTCAGGGCTGCCTGGCGCTATAGAGAATACCTACATGGTTGTTGAATTCAACTACGCAGTAATAGTTAGAATAAAACTGAAAATAAGGATAATACTTGAGATAAGGATTATACTTAATGGTCATACTTAAAGTAAGGATTATACTCATTTTGCTAACAATGTCATTGATTTATTATTGCAAACATTATCTAACATTACTAGGCTACCTACTCCCGATCCTTCCGAATTTACTTGTTTTCTGCGTTTAATTCTAGAACGTTGTAATTAATATGTTTAAATTTACCTAAAACTAATTACCTTAATCTATCATAACATCTACAATAGCTATAATTAATCCTGTTTACTATACTGTATATACTGTATACTATTAATTGTTCACTATAAAACGGATCTCCCGCTGACGGTTTAACCAAAGCGGTTCGCGTGTTTTTTCCATATGATGTAACACTATTATTCAAATAAACGTTTTATTGATTGATTGATAACAGGATATGCAAAATGGTTCAGCATTTTTCGATTTTGGGCCAGAAAATCGGGTATCCTTGACCACTGTAACGGTTACGTTCAACTTCACGCCGAACAGCTACTAAATTGCGTCTTCATAAATAACGACCGGTCTCCCTTCCCTGTTTGTTGCTGTTGCAGAATACAACTGATGGAAATTCGAAGTTATTTATAAAATAATACTCTTCGTACTGTGTTGTCCTCCGTTCCGGTAAATTCATGAGGCCGGCCTCCTGGCGCTTCAGGTTAGTCCAATTAGATCCCCCCCATCGAACGATGATGGGGGGGGGGGGGGGATCACGCTTTTTTTCAGTATGAACAGTTCGTTCATGTCAGTAGAACAGCGTGCAAACTAAACTTCGTGGAGATGCTTCGGACCGGAATATTTTTCCAGAATATCAGACAGAAACACGCATCAAAACAGTAATGACACAGTACACAGAACATATCGCAGTTTGAAGCAAAGTCGTTCTTTGCCTCTTTACTATGAAGCAAAGTAACTTCTGCATTACCATCTATGTACGAGACCCAAATATTTCCTCTACAGAATTCGGATTCGGCCCCTCAACGAAATTACATAACTGCAGAAATACGAAGAGAAAGCGGGAAGGCAGTTCACTAATATCTTATATTGAAAGCATTGCTAGAGAATTCACTCGCGAATCCGTACAGAATCGTCCAGGAGGAGTTATACCATCAAACACTCACAGTACATCTGCAGGAGATGAAAACCAACCACCAACTCGGCTACTCGGAAGATGAAATGATAAATATAATCAATTTTCGAATTTGAAGAGATAAAAGAACATGTAGCATAGACGATGTTTTTCTGAAGGCAATAATAATAAGGTATCGAACCGACTTAGTCATCGCAAAGCCAGTATTGCGAGGTCTCCTGATTCAATATATTTAGTTATAGTTGATTTAGTATACCTGTGTATAGCCTGGACAGGTCACTGACCTTAGGCTCAAAAAACAGCGTTTATAATTTGTATCTGTCTTACTTATGTAAAATGTGTAAATAAAATACTTATATTATTGAAAAAAATTATATATACCTACGTTACCTGAACATTACTGTTAGGAACTGTTATAAATATTCTGTAATACTCCTTATAAGCTTTGACGGTGCAGTAAGAAAAAACACAGTCATGCAGCATGGCTGTAAGAGCGAATTTTCGAAGAAATAACCACGTTCCTTCATCTTCAAAGTGCTCCAGTTTGAGAACGGAATGAGATATCGCAATTCTGATTTCACCATCGTGTTCAGCGTACAAAAACCTTTAAAATGAGGTGTCACTTGTCAGACTGTTTCATTTTGGGAATTTATGGGTAATTTTCTCCCCCTAAAACTCCCCAAAACTCCCCCTTAGAGTGACCCGATTCTGCCCACCTACGAACTTAGCCTGTCGATTGCCAAGACAGATTTTTCGTGCAAATTTGAACTTTTTATCTCAATTCTTTCGAGAGTTATCGTCTGGAATGACACATACATATATAAATATATATATAAATATATATATATATATATATCTACATATAATTTTTGGTGTCTTTCGGCAGTGAATTCAGGATGGTCTGAAACGGATTTTGGTATACAAATCTTTCGGAAATTCGAGTTTTAAAAATTTTGGACCGAGAACTATAGCTTCCTTTTCTTCGAAAATTCGCTAAAAAAGTAATGTAAAATAATGTTTACATGTTCGATAATGTCCAAAAAGGATGTGTTGCAGAAATTTCACGTGGCTGAAACAATATCGGTTGGATCAGAAACATGACCAGACGGTTCTAGAAAATGCCCCATTTCAAACTCAAGTTAAACAATAAGGTAGGTACCTAATTGTTGCGAATAAATTTACTTTTGACTTTGCAAAAATTGGGTTGGAATGGGTTTCCAAAACTTCATTCATTTGACTAAAAGTGACTTTTAAGAATCACTTCAACTC
This sequence comes from Leptopterna dolabrata, assembly GCA_954871275.1. Classification (NCBI taxonomy): domain Eukaryota; kingdom Metazoa; phylum Arthropoda; class Insecta; order Hemiptera; family Miridae; genus Leptopterna; species Leptopterna dolabrata. The sequence continues at coordinate 94,715,435 of OX940974.1, forward strand.
TTAGGCGGAAAAATAAAGAAACAAGATAAAATCTACTGATTTAGAGAAATGAGTTATGATCCCGATGAAAAGCTGTTTTTAAGTTGTGGATTTTTGTATACTGCTGCTTTGTTTTGCACTGTAATTTTTGTTGGCCAGCTCTTCGATAACCATTGTCTTCTTGATGCTCTATTTTTATATTGGGATTAATAACTTCCCATGAACATGATGCTGCGTTAAAATCTTCAATAAATCGCAACACTATCTGAAGGCCACATCTTGATAAGAGAAAAAATACACTGCCAAGGTGATGGCACAGGAGCTTCCTCGTCACAATCAGAGTGACCCATTATAAAATAGAACAGACTCGGAAGCAAAATAACATAACATTACATTACATTACATTACATTACATAACATTACATAACGTTAAATATACATATTACATAACATAACATTACATAACATAACATTACATGAAATATACATATTATACATAACATGACTTCCATAATACATTACGTCCATTATACATAACTAGCCTGACCGCTCGCTTCGCTCGCTATCCGAGATTCGCTGTACGCAGTATCGTGGAACCAACAAACGACGGAAAAATCCCATACCCTACCGGGTATTTTTGCCCAATTTTATCAAAATCCGTCAAGCCATTCAGGAGTTGACCATGGTCGACCATATTTCCGCTATGGTCAGGGAATTAAAAATGCGCCTACGTTCAACTTGGGAGGCTACCGGATATTGGTGCCAAATTTGGTCGATATCCGTTGAGCAATTCGGGATTCGACCATGGAGGGGCCCATGGATGCGCTAAGGTCGACCGCGGGGGTAGTCCGAAGGGTCGATCGTAGATAGAATTTCACGTAGATTACGAATACGCGATAAAAAATAGGGGTTACCATTTCAATTAACGAAGTTGACCATGGTCGACCATAGTTCCGCTATGGTCAGGGAATTAAAAATGCGACGTTGCACAACTTGGGAGCCTACTGGATACTCGTGCCAAATTTGGTCGATATCCGTCAAGCCATTCAGGAGTTGACCATGGTCGACCATAGTTCCGCTATGGTCAGGGAATTAAAAATGCGACGTTGCACAACTTGGGAGCCTACTGGATATTCGTGCCAAATTTGGTCGATATCCGTTGAGCAATTCGGGATTCGACCATGGAGGGGCCCATGGATGCGCTATGGTCGACCGCGGGGGTAGTCCGAAGGGTCGATCGTAGATAGAATTTCACGTAGATTACGAATACGCGATAAAAAATAGGGGTTACCATTTCAATTAACGAAGTTGACCATGGTCGACCATAGTTCCGCTATGGTCAGGGAATTAAAAATGCGACGTTGCACAACTTGGGAGCCTACTGGATATTCGTGCCAAATTTGGTCGATATCCATCAAGCCATTCAGGAGTTGACCATGGTCGACCATAGTTCCGCTATGGTCAGGGAATTAAAAATGCGACGTTGCACAACTTGGGAGCCTACTGGATATTCGTGCCAAATTTGGTCGATATCCGTCAAGCCATTCAGGAGTTGACCATGGTCGACCATAGTTCCGCTATGGTCAGGGAATTGAAAATGCGACGTTGCACAACTTGGGAGCCTACTGGATATTCGTGCCAAATTTGGTCGATATCCGTCGAGCCGTTTGGCCGTGCATAGAAGGACAGACAGACAGACAGAGCGCATGCGCAGGGCGAACCGCTGGCTCTATCATGTTGAAATTTATATGGGACCTCAATGGGCCCTACCCGCTTAATCCCTGAGAATTACATTGAAATTGGGTGAAATCTTTGGTTACTACGGCTGTAACAAGGAAATTGAATCTATTTCACGCCAGCGCATGCGCAGAGCGTACCGAGGGTCCGATCATGCTGAAATTCATACTGGAACTCACTAGGCCTTGTCCAAACAACCCTTGAAAATTTGAGCGAAATTGAATCAAAATTGTGAAAGTTATGCGTGTTTGTTGAATTTAACGTTAGCGCATGCGCAGGGCGTACCGCTGGATCAATCATGTTGAAATTTGTATGGGACCTCAAGGGGCCTTATCCGCACCATCCCTCAAAATTTGAGCTGAATCAATTCAAAATCGTGGAAGTTATGGCTGTAACAAGGAAATGCGGACAGACTCACAGACTCACAGACTCACAGACTCACAGACTCACAGACTCACAGATTCACAGATTCACAGACTCACAGACTCACAGACCGACAGACACGGAACCAAATTTGTTCAGTAGGCTTTGAAACGCAAAATGCAAGTGGAAATTTTGATTTCTGAAGACAAAAATTTTTTGGCTCACGAAAGTGAACACAAGGCTTCCGCTGCTTCGCAGACTCGGAAGCAAAAGACCGACGAAACGTTCAGTGAGTCCACGGCTCAGTGAGAAAAACCCCTGGGGATCACGATGTCTGCCGAAACGTTCACACTACGAAATGTTGCGCAATATTGCCCAAGATTTGTCGCATGTTTCCCATTTCAAACGGAAGTCGAAAGTTCCGCGATTTTGTTTCAAAAGCGTGTCTGTACACATGAACTTTCCTCTCGATTGTCTATATACAATCGCTCGATTGCCTATTGACATTGCCTAGATACGAAAATCGCTCAGCTTTGTGAATAAAGGGTGTACAAGGCCTAACAGGGAATTGCTTACTTGTATCAGGGAATCGGGTCCTCCCACCAACGGGGGTGCACCAGCAGCGAGACACGCAGTGAAAATGGCGGATTGACGAAATGACGTCGAAACCCTCGCAAGGAATTCTGTAATATGCGAGAACTAGAGAGAAGGGCGGAAAACCGCGTCTAATCACTGGCGTGATAATACTGCTAAATACTGCTCCGATGAAATGAATTTGACAAAGCGATATGAGAGGGGGCGCGGAGACCGTTCAAATTCAAATATTCACTGCACAACCAGGAATCGCTTAGGTACGGACAAATGCAAAACGCGAATTGAAATTTTGATTTTGGAGAAGTTGAATTTTTTCTTGCATGTACGCTGGATTCGTACGCGACGTATAACATGTACGTCTATATGCACCTTTTGTGAGTGGGGGAGAGAGCGAAAATGAGGATTATCGTTGTACTCCAAAATTTGTTTAATGAATGAGACGAGGACTGAGGTGTATTTTACTTTTGAACGTCTACTCTTTTGGTTTATTATTCTGTGAATAATACACCTATGTATTCGCTCAGCAAAAAAATTTTATAACACCCCCTCAAAATTTTTTCTTTTCCGTTTCAAGGTGCGTAGATTCCAAAAACGCTGCAAAGTCCTTGTCACATGGGGTTTATTATTCTACAGAAATGTTGGCTGTACATTTATTGTTTGTTTCATGTGAAATAATTGAAATAGCTATTTCTGATGGTTTCCACCAATTTTGGCCCCCAAAACACAAATTAGGTAGGTACGATCTTTTATTTTTTTTCAAATTAACTTTGATCATTGGTAGTGCCATTTAATCGTCTTGATCCACGTGTTGACACTTTTTCTAGTGTTATTCTACAAACTGATGGTGATTTCAGACGATTTCGCAGGTTTTTGACTCATACAAAATCAATTTTGGGAGCTGAACATCTGGTACAACCTCAATTTTCCACTCCTTGGCCAAAATCGACCTCATATTCGATCTTCTCGTCCCCAAAAACATGGAAAACGATACCTCAAAAGCTCATGTTACTAACATGTTGCTAAAACGCAAAAAGAACCTATTTTTACACACATTTTCACTCACAACACCCCTGGGTATATTCCGATCGGGCTGAAAAGTTTCGGGACACAACTAGGGCCCAAATAGAGCATGTGTGCGAAAGAACGACTTTTTTAGACCGAAAATGAAGCCTGTACACGTGATACGGCGGACGGCGGACGGCGGACGGACATTGCATTTTGGTTTATTATTCTGTGAATTACACCTATGTAATCGCTCAGCAAAAAATTTTTATAACACCCCCTCAAACTTTTTTCTTTTCCGTTTCAAGGTGTGTAGATTCAAAAAATGCAATGTCCGTCCGCCGTATCACGTGTACAGGCTTCATTTTCGATCTAAAAAAAGTCGTTCTTTCGCACACATGCTCCATTTGGGCCCTAGTTGTGTCCCGAAACTTTTCAGCCCGATCGGAATATACCCAGGGGTGTTATGAGTGAAAATGTGTGTTAAAATAGGTACTTTTTGCGTTTTAGCAACATTTTGGTAACATGAGCTTTTGAGGTATCGTTTTCCATGTTTTTGGGGACGAGAAGATCGAATATGAAGTCGATTTTGGCCAAGGAGTGGAAAATTGAGGTTGTACCAGATGTTCAGCTCCCAAAATTGATTTTTTATGAGTCAAATACCTGCGAAATCACCATCAATTTGTAGAATAACACTAGAAAAAGTGTCAACACGTGGATCAAGACGATTAAATGATGGCACTACCAATGATCAAAGATAATTTGAAAAAAAAAAAAAAGATCGTACCTACCTAATTTGTGTTTTGGGGGCCAAAATTGGTGGAAACCATCAGAAATAGCTATTTCAATTATTTCACATGAAACAAACAATAAATGTACAGCCAACATTTCTGTAGAATAATAAACCCATGTGACAAGGACTTTGCAGCGTTTTTTGAATCTACGCACCTTGAAACGGAAAAGAGAAAAGTTTGAGGGGGGGTTATAAAAATTTTTTGCTGAGCGATTACATAGGTGTATTATTCAGAGAATAATAAACCAAAATCCAATGTCCGTCCGCCGTCCACCGTCCGCCGTACGCCGTACGCCGTATCACGTGTACAGGCTTCATTTTAGGTCTAAAAAATTCGTTCTTTCGCACACATGCTCCATTTGGGCCCTAGTTGTGTCCCGAAACTTTTCAGCCCGATCGGAATATATCCAGGGGAGTTATGAGTGAAAATGTGTATAAAAATAGGTACTTTTTGTGTTTTAGTAACATAGTAGTAAAATGAGCTTTTGAGGTATCTTTTTCCATGTTTTTGGGGACGAGAAGACCGAATATGAAGTCGATTTTGACCAAGGATGGGAAAATTGAGGTTGTACCAGATGTTCAGCTCCCAAAATTGATTTTTTATGAGTCAAAAACATGCGAAATCGTCTGAAATCACCATCAATTTGTATAATAACACTAGAAAAAGTGTCAACACGTGGATCAAGACGATTAAATGGTACAATCAATGATCAAAGGTAGGTAATTTGAAAAAAAAAAACGCTGCAAAGTCCTTGTCACATGGGGTTTATTATTCTACAGAAATGTTGGCTGTACATTTATTGTTTGTTTCATGTGAAATAATTGAAATAGCTATTTCTGATGGTTTCCAACAATTTTGGCCCCCAAAACACAAATTAGGTAGGTAGGTACGATCTTTTTTTTTTTCAAATTAACTTTGATCATTGGTAGTGCCATTTAATCGTCTTGATCCACGTGTTGACACTTTCTCTAGTGTTATTCTACAAACTGATGGTGATTTCAGACGATTTCGCAGGTTTTTGACTCATACAAAATCAATTTTGGGAGCTGAACATCTGCTACAACCTCAATTTTCCACTCCTTGGCCAAAATCGACCTCATGTTCGATCTTCACGTCCCCAAAAACATGGAAAACGATACCTCAAAAGCTCATGTTACCAACATGTTGCTAAAACGCAAAAAGTACCTATTTTTACACACATTTTCACTCACAACACCCCTGGGAATATTCCGATCGGGCTGAAAAGTTTCGGGACACAACTAGGGCCCAAATGGAGCATGTGTGCGAAAGATCGACTTTTTTAGACCGAAAATGAAGCCTGTACACGTGATACGGCGGACGGCGGACGGACATTGCATTTTGGTTTATTATTCTCTGAATTATACACCTATGTAATCGCTCAGCAAAAAATTTGTATAACCCCCCTCAAACTTTTTTCTTTTCCGTTTCAAGGTGCGTAGATTCAAAAAATGCAATGTCCGTCCGCCGTCCGCCGTCCGCCGTCCGCCGTATCACGTGTACAGGCTTCATTTTCGGTCTAAAAAAGTCGTTCTTTCGCACACATGCTCCATTTGGGCCCTAGTTGTGTCCCGAAACTTTTCAGCCCGATCGGAATATTCCCAGGGGTGTTGTGAGTGAAAATGTGTGTAAAAATAGGTACTTTTTGCGTTTTAGCAACATGTTGGTAACATGAGCTTTTGAGGTATCGTTTTCCATGTTTTTGGGGACGAGAAGATCGAATATGAGGTCGATTTTGGCCAAGGAGTGGAAAATTGAGGTTGCACCTGATGTTCAGCTCCCAAAATTGATTTTGTATGAGTCAAAAACCTGCGAAATCGTCTGAAATCACCATCAGTTTGTAGAATAACACTAGAAAAAGTGTCAACACGTGGATCAAGACGATTAAATGGCACTACCAATGATCAAAGTTAATTTGAAAAAAAAAAAAAGATCGTACCTACCTACCTAATTTGTGTTTTGGGGGCCAAAATTGTTGGAAACCATCAGAAATAGCTATTTCAATTATTTCACATGAAACAAACAATAAATGTACAGCCAACATTTCTGTAGAATAATAAACACCATGTGACAAGGACTTTGCAGCGTTTTTTGAATCTACGCACCTTGAAACGGAAAAGAAAAAAGTTTGAGGGGGGGTTATAAAAATTTTTTGCTGAGCGATTACATAGGTGTATTATTCGGAGAATAATAAACCAAAAGGAGCGTAGTACCTAATTCAAGTTTTGGGGGCCAAAATTTGTGGAAACCACCAGAAATTGCTATTTCAATTATTTTACATGAAAGAAACAATAAATAAACAGAACTATAGACCAATAAAATATTAGAATAATAAACCCATGTGACAAGGACTTTGCAGCGTTTTTTAGGAGTTTGACAGGAGGAGAAGTTTTGGGGTATAATGTTATCATGTTATTACGAGTATATCATTATTAGATATGGTCAGTAGGTACCTACATCACAACACTGTGTTTACCTACAACCTCCTGTTCCAAGATGATTCGGTATTGAGACGTTGTCTGTGAGTTGTCTTTTTTCTGACGTTGATCCGCTTATTGTCTTGTAACATCTAATTGGGTTCCTTGAGGGATTATTCCTGGTTTTTTCATTATTTAATTTCTTAAGGGTTACAACGTCAGGAGGCTAAATGTGGATCGGAAACCCTCCGCGCATCTTCCATCTACGTCTTCCTCGCGTTAGTCGTTCAAATCCGATTAGCTGGGCATACACGGACGTTCTTTTCTTCTGAAAATCGCGGCTCGGGCATAAATCATTTTGAAAATCGTGTGTGTTAGTGAGCGCCGCACACGCCATGACTGTACGGGAAAGGATTTGGCACTAAC